>OY744522.1:72779347-72808397 GCA_963556195.1 Sepiola atlantica
TTCCGTTTAAAAGTTTTGTTTTTTTTAATTCCTGGTTTCTGTTTATTCAAAATAAATACATTGTAGTAGAACAATTTTTCATTTTGATCAGATGCCTGATCGGTTTCCAGTCTTAACTTCAAACTATCACCTTACAACACAAATCTACAGATTTATAGTTTCATCAGGCGTAATTAGGGTGTCTTTAGCATGCGGTGTCGAAAACAGATTTTTATATTGAATTAATCATAAAAATATAGATGTTCAAAGGGTATAATTTTCAAATTTAATCACTAAAACTTTTACGTACAGCGTTTTATTTGTCTATCGGTTTCTATCCAACATAACAGGTTTTTTTTAATGCTATTTTACAGTGGTATAGATGCATTGTGTTATTAACAGAATCAGTTGGTTTTATTCTACTTTAAATTCTTCTAATATTGAAGAACAGTTAAATTATTAGTCAACCAAGATAAAAAAAATATTTTAACAGGAGCCATCGGATGTGATATTTTAGTCACAAAATACAAACAGATAAAACACCAGCAACACTAACATTGACATATGGCAATCAATAGAGAATTTTGTTGCAAGAACACTTTTTCTTTTTGCAAAACTATTTTATTGAATTTTTGCCACAAGTGAAATACATAAGTAAAAATTAAATTTAAACTAAAAGCACTAGATTAGCTAGCTTAAAGAAAACCATACCTATACCAAAATACGTGGTTTGTCCATTACATTATAGCTATTGCATACATAGCTCCTTCCCTCAAACACACAGGAATCATAGTAGTGAAGTTTCCATAGTAATAACAGTCACAAGATGAGGCAAAGTATAACATTTTTTTCCCTTCAATTTTACCACCCTGGAGGTTGGGGACTGTAGAATAATCCGACTGCACCTCTGCAGTGGATGCAGACTTTACCAATGGGACCACATTTTGGTCGTAGGTGGGCACCTGTAATGCCAGAGGACAGGATTCTGGTGGTTAAAGGCTCTAGAAGATGGGCAATAAATGTTGTTTGTTGATGAGGCTTGATCCAATCAACCAACATGTCAGATCAACTATACACTTTCTTATAGTATCCTTTTCTAAGACACAATGCATGGAGTATTGTTGCCACATCTGGGCTGGTGCATCATCTACTAGTCTCTCCCTCCTTGACAAAGTCCAAAAAAGAGTCACCAACCTAATAGGTCCCTCACTGTCAGCTAAGCTCCAGTCCCTGTCCCATCGCCGCAATGTAGCATCCTTATGTTTGTTTTACAAATACTTCAATGGATTATGCTCCGATGAGTTGGCTACTCTGGTGTCCCCTCAGCGTAAATTCACTAGACTAACTCGACAATCTACTAAATCTCATTCATTCACTGTCACTCTAAATAATTTATGTGACTAAAATAAGATTTTACCAAGTTAAACCAACTTCACTTCTAACTTAACTTGCAGTGGGAAGCAAAGAAATTCACGACCGAGGTGAAAAATATTTAAAATGACGAAACCACTGAAAAAGTAATAAATCGATAAAGTTTTGAAAAAGTCATTCTGTACATGATTATGTGACCCCTCATGGAGAACTACAATTATCAGAAAATTCACTTTTAAGTTTATTTGAATTCTTCCTTTTTATTATAAATTAATTATTTGGAATTAAATTTCTCTAAAGTATTTTTTTTAGTTTGACAATTATATATAAAAAAAACAACTTAATTTTGATTTAACGACAATTCTTTTTCTCTCATGGTTTGTACTTAAGTTCTCTTAAAAAAAACAAAAAAGTAAAACATTTACAATAAATGGAATACTATTTTCCATATATCTTATATAAATAGATATTTTTCCATCTGTACGTTCGTCACAATTTTAAAAAAAAAATTTTTTTTTTTTTTTAAACATAATACATTGCAGAATTTGTCTCATTTCGAAATATCAGAGATCTTAATTACTTTTAGAAATGGAAAATATTACATTAATAGTAAATAATAAATTTCCAAGAAATGAAGCGGATGTCATGAATGTAAATCAAAACCAAAACCTTGAGATCTTCAGTCTGACGTTCTACCAACAGAGCTATTTAGACTTTCTTATGAATAGAACTTTAAACATTACCGTAACAAATTTTTTTTAGCTATGGCGTCACGTCAGATTTATGTCACGTCAAAATTATGAATTCAAAAGTAAGCGATAATTAAAATTAAATCAATGGGTAAACATTATCAATAGCGTTTGAAATTATTTTAATAGTCCAAAACAATTTAATATATACTAGAATTTGAGCCCATAATTCTAGTAAATAAAAATATATTAGGCTTTTACTAACGTAGTTGAGCCCACTGTCATTATTTCTTTAAAGTAAAGTGTCGGAATTACTTATTTCCGGAAATTTCAAAATAAATTCTTCAGGAGAAAAAAACGAAAATTTCTTTAGCAAAATTATTTTGGGCAACAATTTTTTTTTTTTTTTTTTTTAAATTTAATTTTTTTTTAAAACCAGAATCGATTCATCTGGAAAAATATCAAATTGTATGTTTTTTGTTTTGGAATAATCTTTCTCGTATTATTCTTTACACGATCACGACCCTTCATGGAGAACTAGTTATCAGAAAATCCAGTTTTAATTTTATTTATTTGATTCTTAATATTTATTATAAATTATCTTTGCCTACTCGGCATAGCTCGGGATTCTAATTTCATTTTGTTTTCACTCATTGCTATCATCGTTTTGACTTAACTCTTGTAAGAAAAATTATTGTATGGGATTTACATTACAACATTTAAGACGTCTGATCGATAGATTTTATTGCAAAGATTCTTTTAAATAACATTCCTTCAGTGATTATTTTTATTTTTTGTCGTCTTGTCTCATGAATGACTTCCAACTTCTAATGTCTTGTCATTTTCCTTGTGCCGCCCGCTAGGATCAGGTGATCATCAACTGATTCCTCTCATGTCTTAAGCAGCCTACCACATTGTTTTAGGCCATCAACATCAATGTGGGACACACTTTGTAGCATTTCGGATGACTGAAGGTGAGTGACGTAACCGTACCATAATTTCTTATAGAAGCCTTTACAGTGAGACCAGTAATTTTCTCCATCTGATGCGTTGAAGCCAAGATATAATAACATTTCTTCAGTTAATTATCTTTCCAAAATGTAATCAGCAAAACAAAAATAAAAGTAAGTCAAGTATTATCGTTCATTTGTCCTAAAGCAAAAACTAAAAAAACTAATTTTCGTAGGGGCACCTTATGTATCAAAGACCTCCCCCTTAGTTATCAGGCCCAAAAGGTAAGTCTCGATGCCTACAAATATGACATCAAGAGAAATACAAATGTAACTTTTACATTTTTTCATCAGTTAATGTCAAAATCCTTGATTTAAAAAAAAAATTAAAGTAAAAAAAAATGGCCGAGCAACGCCGGGTAAGGACAGCTAGTAGATAATAAAATGTGTTTAGTTTTAACACTTACTAAAATGTGTTTAGTTTTAACACTTTACTGCAGTTTATCGTAGGACATTTTTAAACCAATACTAGTCTTGATTTTAGAGAAGGTCTATTACATATTTAAAAACAAAAATAAATTCATGTTTTGGCATGCGGTTTTGAATTTTAAAAACATTTTACAATGATAATTTTGGATAATTCGAACTACTGTTCTCATCATGGATGTTATTCTCACAACGTTTCGGCTGATAAAACCTCAGACCTTATTCAAGTGCATCTTGTCGAACTCAGAGAATCTATACAGAATTTTAATCAACTTATATATATATGAGAGAAGAGAAATAGTAATATATAGTGATAAGTAGTAAGACTACACATCTAAAAAAGGAATAGGTTGAAGCCTCCTAAAATTTATACTAGAATTGTCCGCAAAGACCTGTGGCATAACTGATATAAGTGCTAAGTAATAATCAGTTCTAAGTGACAGTCTTCTGGAGGTTGAAGGTTCAATCCTCAGTATGAGCGATACTAAGAATACAATTACATATTACTTAAGACTTCTGGGAAATTCCATGCCAAATCATTCAGGCCTGAAACCACCCCCTTCAGATTTTTTTGATTTTAACACAATTTTATCTTTACCTACCAACTAAGATAAATGTGCAATATCAGAACCATTGAACTAGCAGAACCTTATTTACTAGACCAAATTTCGCTTTTTGGGAGCCAGATGGCACCCAAATCCCACCATGGTAATTTACAAAAACTGCAGTTTCGAAGCCAAAACTTAATGAATTGCTTTGAAACCTTCATAGTGTAAGTTTTTAAGAGCAAGGATTAAAAAAAATCCTATTATAAAGGATAAAAAGGGGAAAAATTACTTTGGGGCCCATCTTAGTTTTGTGCAGGCATTTTGAAAAATGCTACAGAGATTTAAGAAAAAAAAAAAAAAATAAACACCTGTGATAGCGTGAAAGAATCTTTTTTATTCAAAGAACAAATGATGAAATTATCCAAAACATCTAAAAGTTCTTGGCATATTTCTCACACTTAAGAAAATTATGCAAGAAATGTTCCAATTTTTTATCAAAATGGTGCCTAAATCTGAACACAATCATAAGCAAGCAGCTTAGTGCCAACACTCCGCCCTTAGTCATTCATTCATTTTCTGAGGTTCTTATCACAACTGTAACTATTTCTTCCTTGAAACCAAATGATTGTTACCTGTGTGATGGCTTTTGGTGGTTGGTACTGATTGATTCAACTAATACTGAAGACTTGACCTTTAAGTTTATGCATCCTCATGATTCTACAAATATATTTCACTGGCCACAAAGTGATGACAAAGATTATATTCCTATCACTAAAGTGAGCATGGTAATCCAGACTCCACAATGCTTCTAGAAGATGAACTGAAGAGGACTCAAAATTATTTTTATTGTATTTAGCATACACTTTTTTTTTTTATCTTGATGGAGTGAAAATTTGCTGGAAACTGGCACATACTTAATAATACAGAAAATTCATGTATGTGTTGCACACAAGCTAATTAGATGCTTAGTGTGGGATTTTGGCACTTTAAATAGTTATAAATCAAGTTTTTATTTGTCGTCTGTATTAACTTTTGAAAATTTGTATGGATTTTTTTAAAAAATGAAAAATTTCCAGCATAATTTTCTTAAGTGTGGCAAATATGTCAAGAACTTCTTTAGATGTTTTGAATAGTTTCATCATATGTTGTTCTTTGAATAAAAAAAATTCATGCTATCACAGTTATGTTTTTTTTTTTTTAAATTTTAAAATCTCTTCTGTGTAGCAACATGGGCCTAAAAGTAATTTTTTCTTCCTTTTTAGCCTTTCTAAGAATCATTTTTGGAAACCTTTTAGAATGGAAAGACATTCTCAAACAACTTTATTGGCCATTTTTGTTAACAGGTAAAGGAAAGGAATTATGAAAGTTTGTTGTCTGCCGAAAGTTTACAAGCAGTTTATCTTCAGGTAAAGATAGTCGATGCTCAGGAATCCAGTGGATAAAGGCAGGAGAGAGGAAAGGGGTTAGTAGCAAAAGATAATGTCCAAAAGTTTGGACAAGGAAAAGTTTAGAGAGTCCATGTGTTGAATAAATGTCCCGTTAGTAGGAAAGAGAAGAGTTCTTATGTGAATGTTTGTACATGTTTATTGTTTAAAAGGAAGGCAGAGTTCATGTTTGTATATATGTGTGTGTGTGTGTGTGTGTGTGTGTGTGTGTGTGTGTGTGTGTGTGTGTGTGTGTGTGTGTGTGTGTGTGTGTGTGTGTGTGTGTGTGTGTGTGTGTGTGTGTACTCGTGTTATATTGACATCAGTCCACATCCATGCGCTTGGTTACCATGTTGGAACCTTGAGTCTTCTTGTTGATGACGTTAGCCACGTCTAAAGTCAGAAAATGTGCAGGCCAAGAAAAGTTTTTGTGATTTATCCTAGAACGTACATAAGTAGACAGCAATGCTGTCTTGAGGCTAAAAGAGGAAGAAGGTAATGGACGCTCTCTTTGATCAGCTCGGGGACCAGTCTCTGTTTGGATAAGTGATTGTTTCCAATTCGGCAAACCAAAAATAAAGTAAAATACTTGCACCAATCAGAGACCAGCTTAGAAATTAAGCTTATATTCAAAACAGCGCTAATGGTGGCACTAATGTTATTGCCATATGTAACCTACTGCTGCTACATACTTGCCTTAAAAAAACTTACATGCTGAAGTTTTCAAAGCAATTCATTCAGTTTTGGCCTCAAACTGCAATTTTGTAAAAGAAAGTGAAGTTGAGTTTGGTGATAGAGAAATGAATACACTATAGCTTCCTAAATCCTAGCAAAATGCTGAGATGCACAGTGCATCGTATACATGCCTGCCATTGGTTAACAAAAAGTCAGAATGCTGCTGCACAACAATGATCCATCACATGCCTCAAATATCATTTTCCAGAAACTTAATTTGCGCTATGTAAGTATTCATCAGATTTCTTGCCAGTTAGTTGCAGATGTTAGAATTTTATGCAACTGGAATACAGAAATTTTTTTTGTATGACAAATGTTTATTGTAAGTTTTTTTTATTTTGATTAATGAAGTTGAGTTTAAGCCGATTCATGAGCATACGAAGTCGGGTAAAAAAAGAAAAGAAAAACAGAACACTCATGTTAGTAAGTTTTTCTGTTTATCTAGTGTAACATATTGAAACACGGCTAAAGTCGGGAATTAAGAGAACATGTGGTGTTCATTTTATGCTTTTATTAGCTGTGTTTACATGCCTGATCTGGATGCCGTCTTTTTTTTTTTTTTTTTCGATATACCAATGTAGACACCACATCATATATCAATTATGAATTACTTTGGATGTCCTGGAGACTGCTTCTGGCACAAAAGATTTTTCTAGTTCAATTCACAATCTAACCATTGATCACCGACTTTCAGTCCATACTGATTACAGCTTAGCACTTCATGTTTTCTAGTAATAATGATCTGCGAGACATACCCCTCCCCCACAGAATTATTTAGGATCTCTTGACAAATAAAAGTAATTTCTTAACTTTAAAATGTAAAAGTAATTGGTATAAAAATGTTAAAGATAAATTCAAAATTTGAATGAAACAAGAACTGACTTTTTATTTGTGATCTTGACTTCAAGTATGTACATAGTATGTTAAACAAAATTTTCTTTTAACAGATCCACTGCAGGTGAAAACCTCATTGCTCAATGAAAGCATAAAATAGGGTTTATTTAATGTCACTGAAGTTAATGATTCTCAAGTCTGCTAACGGGTGACCAAGCTTTGTATTTAGAATATCTACTTTGTAATTTTAGTATCTCTGAGTGTAACAGTGGATAAAAGTTAGCTCAATTATTTTGGCCACCCCAAAATATGGGAAATCTTGAGATAATACTTCTACATGTTAATGTCTGGTTTTGTAGAGCGCCCTCGTCTTTGTATCAAATCTCGACACAAGGTAGACAAAAGTTTCACAATTCACTATCAATCATTTTTGAAAAAAAAAATTTGAATTCTATTTAATTATTAATAAATAATTGTTTTAGTTTATTTCCTTTTTCAATGAATATAAAATTGTCAGTGTAATCATTGAATTTAATTTACTTTTTCATACTTAGAATGAGCTTTTATTTTTATTTTAAAGAATTTAATTTATCATTATGGCACGCAAGAATAAATAAAGTAATGTAATCGCTAAAGTTTTAAATCATGTAGTCAAAAACAGTCCAGTACAAAAAAAAAACAAAAAAAAAGTTTTGAACGAAATTATACAAAAATTTTATTTCAAATTCTAAAGAAACATTGGTAAAGGTCAAATAATTTCAGAGTATTACTGAATTTAAAATTAATACCAACTTAGATATGAATCTTTTTAGATAAAAATAAACGAAATATTAATTGTGTACATTCAAAAATATTCTAATTAAATAAGCATTTCCTTTTTTATTACAACAAAATAGGGATACTTAAATGAATTACATATTTTATAAACTTAAAAATTAAGGAATTAAGGTTTCAATTTCTATAAACTATTACAAAACCATACTTATATATAGTTAAAAACAAAACGAAATATTATTGCAATTGTCTTCCATACATTTCTGCATATCGATAACCAGTCATTTTATGACTTGACCGAAGACCATATTTTACTAAACTGAGCTTTTGGGGGATAATTATGCAATTTTTTGTAAAAAGGTATTCAGTATCTTAAGACTTTAATTTACTAATTATCTTAAAATAGTTCCAGAAAATTGATAGTTATCTTTCAAGAGATTTTTACAAGTTATTTCTTCAAACTAAAAATTTCACTGAATTTGTTTTTTTAGCTGTCGTGATAACATTTTTCTTTCTAAACTTTTTTTTTCACACGTAAATATACATCCTTTTTCCTTTTAGAGACAAACTTCAGGTTTTTAACTTTCAAACACAATCAAAATTTAAATGGAAACTAATAAAATTATTTATAAGCCCCCCCCCCCTTAATAACCATAGTCTGTATAGCCCACGGCCATTTTTGCACGTACGTAGTATATATTATATATATATTATATATATATATAAAGGGGGGGAAGTCCCACCCAAACCTACTAGCCTGATGTTAGTAAAGAACCACGGGTTGATACATTTATATCAACCACCGACAAGGAATGGAGACCTCAAATTCAACTAAAGTTGAACACCCCCCCCCCAAAAAAAAAACCCAGTTAAATTCTTAATTTCTTATTTCTGAATTTCTTAAATAATGCATGTATTTATGTTCCTATTACTAGTTAGTTAAACAATATTTTTCCACATAGCGCAACCACAAAATTGCCTTTTATACTGTAACGTCATAGCTAAAGTGTCTCCTCATTGGACCTATTCAATTGCAGATTAAACCCTCCCACACACCATAATGGCCGGTGAAATGTCCCCACAACAAATTTTGCTTATAATAGAGTGAGAGGGGAACTTATCTTTAGTCCTTCATTATCTTTAGAAGGCGGTGGCTAGACTTATATATATATATATATATATATGTGTGTGTGCATATGTGGATGGTAAAAATTTTAATTTTTTTATTTTTATTTAAAATTTTTTTTTACCTGCGGGGTCTCGGAAATACCCAACTAGTATACGGGCGCAGCTATCCTCTCTCGGAGTGTTGGATCCGTAGACCATGTCAGGTCATCCATCTAAGAGAAGGAAAACTGACAAAAAAACCTTGCTACTAACCATTAACATCTTGGCAGCAAACCGTTGGGGAGGGAGGTCTCCTTAGTCTTAATCGACAACATGCCTAAAGACGGAATCTCGAACAAAGTATCCGGTTTGCAAACCTATAATTGCTTAAGGAGTAGATGGGCTCTGCCTATCGCCCGACCATCACACTCCTTTGTCTATTAGCCAGACGTAGAGGTACAAGCACTGGGACGCCTCTAAAGACGTCTAGTACTTGGCCTTGTTTCCTGACTAGGGCAATGAACGCCGTCCCTCTCTCTATCTGGGCAACTTGGGGAATTTTTTTTCGTCACTAAGTCCTACATGTAGCAATACACATGAAAAAATTTAAATTGCTTAAAATATCTCAATAATGGCATATATAGAAAAAGCTTGATCTAAGAAAGAATCTTTCTAAATTTTTTTAATCTGACTAAAAATAAGGAAGTTATGACTATTTTTGTGCCTCGCACAATTGGATATTTTCCCCTCTTTAAGACCATATGCGTTTCGTCACATTTTTTACACTCATTTTTCAGTAAAAATGTTATATCTTTGTTAAAACACAAGATTAAGCAATGAAATTTACCATATAAGTGTATTTTTGTACAAGGAATCAGAATGTGCCACTGAAAATCTCCAGAAATTAATGGTTTCCAAGTAATCTGCACTAAGTGCACATAAATATGCTGCAATACCTTAAAAATACCATGTATCCATTAAAAGAAAGAAGTTAGAAAACTCAAAGTTGAATTGTAAGACATTTTATGTACAAGAAACTAAAATCTAATACCAGGACTGTTTAAAAATGAATATATTGCAAGATTTCTTTGGCATTATTGTAGATTAACACCTTCCGCTAACTCACCCCCTTACCTCCCCAAAATATGAGATTCTACTTTTTTTATTTAGGCAATTACATGTTAACACCCTGAAAAACTTGGCAGAAAGAAAGAAACAAAAACAATTATTTTAGAATTTAGTGGGGATAAGTTTCACATAAATTAAATATAAAATAATCCCCCATTTCAAGGCCATTCTAGCGTTTTAGGACAGTTAATTATTTTTTCTATGGGAGATAAATCCTGTGCGTTTTTCTTGTTTGTTTGTTTTTTTCTTTTGTTTTTTTTTAGACGATTATGAGGGTCATTGTGGGAGGAGGGGTGGGGGGCTTACCACTTGAATTTCAGGTTAGTGGTAGGGCTAGGGGCAATTAAGTGTGAACACACTGAAAACTTAGCAGAAAGAAAAAAAAAAACAATTGTGAATTTCGAGTGGGGGATTAGTTTCACATATATTTAATGTAGAATAATTCACCATTTCCGGGCCATTCTAGCGTTTTAGGGCATTAATCAATTTTTTTCTATGGGAAATAAATCCTGTGCGTTTTTTTTTTATGGGCGTCTGCTTCTTTATTTTAATTTTTTATTTTAGACGATTATGTGTGGTTTTAATGGGCTTTTTTGTAGGATTAGGGCTTGCCACTCGGACTTAGGGTTAGTGATAAGGTTAAGGAAGGGGTTTTGTTTTGGATGGAGGTTGCCATTCGGACTTAGTGTTAGGGTTAAGGGAGTTTTTTAGGAGGTGGCTTGTCACTCATATTTAAGGTTAATGGTACGATACGTTCAAGAAGGCATTTTTAGGAGGTGGGTTTGTTAGTCGTACCTAGAGTTAATGGTAGAGTAATTATTTATTTTATGAATTTCACTAAAAGGCAAGAATGGCCGGGAAATCTGAGATCATTTTACATTAAATTTATATGCGAACTGATCCCCCACTCTAAATTCTAAATTATTGTTGTTTTTCTTTTTTCGCCAAGACTTTAAGGGTGTTCACACGTAATCGCCTAAAAAAGTAGAATTTCAATTTTTTTTTTAAATTGGCGACTAGAAAGTCATTACTACTAGAAGTTCGAAAGTTGAATGAAAACCAGTATTTCTTGAAGTATTTTTTATAAAAGAACCAAATAGGATTAACTTTTTTAAGCACAAAAAGTATTTGTCTTATTTTCAAAAGTTCGTTAACGAATTTTACAAAGCTTTACAAGACTAGGTTGCTGCTGATTGATTGTTATATCAGCAATACTAGCAGCCATTGTTGACTTTCGCTCAAAAAAAAAAAAAAAAAAAAAAAAAGGACAATATTTTTTTCGGATAAGGTAATTTAAAATTACTACTACGGAAAGACAAAACATACAATTATAATTTTAATGCATAAAAAAAGATAAAAGATTAATTTATTTACTAGTTGGGTACGAAAAATGTAAGAACATTTTCTATATTCATATTTTCAAATTTTTAAAATTCGTTCTGGAATGAAAATAAACAAAAATCGCCTCGTGTTTATAGCTGCTAACTATTACTGCTACTACAGTTTTTCAAACTATAAATAGAAAACTTTTTTTTTTTCGGATAGGGTAATGAAATATTATTACTACCAAAAGAGAACACATATATACAATTATAATTTTAATGCATAAAAAAGTAATAAGATTGATTTACTTACTAATTGGGCGACGAAAATGTATTTTTCAAAAATGTTCAACCCACATGATATTGAAGGATTATTTTTAAAATTTCAAAAAATGAATGAGACGATTTACTTTGTACACTAACAAACATTAAAAGTGATGTTTCTCCTGATTAGTTTCCAAATTTCAGGACGAAATTCCGCACAGAGGCACGGTACGAGAGTTTTAAACGAAGGGGGAGGGGGTAAAAAAATAAAGTGATGTAAATTGCTGAAAATAGCGTTAACATTTTTTGGCTTTTATTTGCTCAAAACTCTTAAAAATATATAATGTATATTATTATTCATGAATGCACGTGAAAGGGTATTCATTTCCTAACAAAATGATGGTATTTTGAGCACTTAAAGTGCTTTAGTTTTTAAGATATGACTATTTTAATAGAACTACCTTGAAATCTAATTATCCAAACAGTTTTCTGGTCGATGTGTATTGCTACTACATGATTAGTCTGAGTCGCTTTTGTTCCTACCGGTTGAGGGTACAGGTTAGACAGCTTGTCTGGCTGCTGTTTCCGACTGGTAGTTAGGAGCCCAAACTCTTAGGTAGCGCTAAGAACGACTGCTTTGTCAACAATCGCATAATATCGTGGGTAACTGTACGTGCCATGTTGAACATGGAAAGGAACCCTACAGTTATCCCCGGTGGGCCTACCCGCGGCCACAACCCCATGGACCAAGTCACGACTAATGGACTGGTTGTGTGAGCTTATTGGTGTCAAACAAGCACCCACTTTGCCCTCCCCACTATCTCAAAACAAACATGAATTTACAAAATAAGAAAACCAAACCTAAACGAGACACCCAACAAAAAAACATCTTCGCCTCCACCCTTGAGGCTCACATTCACAAATATCCGGGGACTTAGAACCAACATTAACGACGTAGAAACTCTCCGGATATCCTAGCACTAAGTGAAACGAACCTTCAATCCTCAATCTTCTCTCACCACTTTGACATGACTGATTACCTTCCACTACAGTAAGGACTGACAAACATATGCATGGGCTAGGAGTTTATGTAGACTAGAGAACATAGATTAGAATCAGATGACCAAGCCTACATGTGCTTTAGATTGACCTTGCATCACAGAGTTAGTTACTTATATTTCTTATATCGTTCTCCTTTGACCCAGGACTGTACACTGCTTGACTGTTTCTGAAAACTTAGATAGAGCACTCTCACTCGACTCGAATGCCCAAATACATGTATTTCTGGATTTTAATGCACACCACCGTAACTGGTTGGGATTCTCCAGCATTACTGATGCAGCTGGGAACTCTACTTTTAATTTCTCCTCAGCTCATGACCTCTCACAGGCTGTTACTTTTCCGACTCGTCTTCCTGATCATGCGGACCAGCAAGCCTCACTTCTCGACCTGTTCTTGACTTCACTACCCGAGGCTTGTGTGGTGAATGCCCATAGCCCGCTCGGAAACTCTGATCACGTTGTGGTAATGATTGATAACACCCTAAAATCTCGTCCTAAACCTAAACAGCCGTTGCTCAAAACAATGAGATACTTCGGCCTAACCTTCACAGATAACATGAATTGGAATAAATACATTGAAAACATTGCCAGGGCTGCTGCAAAGAAGGTGGGCTCCCTCTACCGTGCCAGTAAACTTCTCACACCTGACATTATCCTATATCTCTACAAAGTCACCATCCGCTCATGCATGGAGTATTGTTGCCACAGCTGGGCTGGGGCATCATCCACTAGTCTCTCCCTCTTAGACAAGGTCCAAAAAAAGAGTCGTCAACTTAATAGGTCCCTCACTATCCACCAAGCTCCAGCCCTGTCCCATCACCACAATCTTGCTTCCTTGTGCCTGTTTTACAAGTACTTTAATGGATTGTGCTCTGATGAGCTTGATCTGGTACCCCCACGATGTAAATTCACTAGACCAACCCAACAATCTGCCAAATTCCATCCATTCATTGTGGAGGTCCCCAGATGCCGAAGAGCTTTCTACGCCAAAAGCTTCTTTCCTCGTGCTGGACTCTGGAACTCCCTCCCTGCTCCCTGTTTTCCTGATGTTACTGACATGCAGAAATTTAAAACTAATGTAAACAGACATCTCGCTGGGCAGCTCCCAATTTAGGTTGATCCCCCCCCACCCTTTTTTCTCAGTAGCCCCTTACCTCTACAGTGGCGGCCTGCCTTGTTTGGGGTGAACAACCAACACAGTGCAATTTTAAATGATAAATTCATTTATTTAAATTTTTTTTTTTTTCAAGCTTTCGATGAATAAAATCTTTGTCAGGTGAGACTGTTCTTCGTTTTTTTATTCTCTTCTTCATTTCAATGGTATTAACCCCGAGGAGTCAAATCCATGTTAGAAAAACATGTCTAGTTGTTAAGGATATTAGTTTAAAAGTTAAGTCCAGTCGATGTTTCGTGCTGGTGGCACTTTTTGAATAAATAAGTTGAAAATGTACTTTAATGAAATTTTTTGAAAAACCAACACATGGTGCAATTTTAAATGATTAAATAAAAAAAATAAAAATTACAAATTAAATAAATGATTTTATCATTTAAAATTGCACCATGTGTTAGTTTTTCAAAAATTTAATTTAAGTACATTTTCATATGTGCTTCAAAGATGTCATTGATTTCCTTATTCAAAAAGCGCCATCAGCGCGAAACATCGACCAGACTTAACTTTTAAACTAATGTCCTTAACAACTATATGCGTTTTTCTGACTCAAACGTGGATTCGACCCCTTGGGGTAAATACCATCGTAATGAAGAGAAAAAAAACTAAACAGTCTCGCTTGACAATGTTATTCATCGACAGCTTACAAAAAAAAAAAAAAAAAAAAAAAAAAAAATTTTATCATTTAAAATTGCAACATGTTGGTTTTTCAAAAACTTCATTTAACTACATTTTCATGTGTGCTTCAAAGATGTTATCAATTTCCTTATATATATATATATATATATGCAATAGTTTTGTCGACATTAATAATTAAAATGTCTTCGGACAGCGTGCAAAAAGATATCTTCCCCCTCTCTTCTTCAAATTCATCGTACATTCCATTCTCAAATATGTGGCCCTCTTGCGTCGTCATTTGTAGGTTAGCCGGGCAACAAGAAAGGCACCAAAAGTTCTCTGGCAAACAACGGGAAGCCAAGTTTTCTTTATATACTTGTTATTTTTTTCTTTAAATTCCGATGTGTTATTTAATGTACTCAATTCTATATATATATATATATATATATATATATATATATATATTAGGGTAGGTCGATTTTACACTTTTTTTTAAATATTAAAAAAAGGCACGTACCGAAAGTTGTATATAGACCTATTAAATACTCATGCAAAAAATTAGATCAAAAACTTCAGCGGTTTTTTGAGCGTTTGATATCAAAGATCGTAGACAAGAATATACTGAAAATTCCTCGTTTTTGCAAGATTTGCTTGAATACTGGTGTTAAAACCAAATAATTTGTGCATTTAAAATCAGCGAATGTCCTTTTATTTTATAAAAATGATATTAATTAAAGAAATCTTCAAATTAAAAATTTGCCCCCCCTCATTTTCAGTATCTGCTTTTGTAAACTACCTTTTAACGTTATGAATTAAACAGTAATATTTGAATACCTAAAAAAATGATTTTTTTCTGTTATAAGTGAAAATATAACAAGCAAAGAAATAAGGAAAAACCTAACACTATTTTAATGGAGCTTAATATTGAGTCAAATTGCTCCATATAAGACCCCTTAGACAAAAATGCTGGTCTCAATTTCTGACTCAAAACTTTGGCTGTAATGTGTTGATGCCTTGCTTCAAAACCATATACAGTTTGTGAAGCTTCTGTTATTAACTTAACTGCCCGTTCCACGCCCTGAGAATGCCAAAAATGCAGCATAATTTTAAATCTATTAATTATGTCCAATGTGTGGCATTAAAATTAATAGGTGGTATTCTTTTTAATCTTTTTCTGGTTGACTCCTCACTCCTGAAAGAACACATTAATTAATTGAATTATTAAAAAATTCCAATCTGTACTGCTTTAATAATTATGGTGAAATTAGATAAAATCTTTAAAAATCATTCTATAAATTGGAATAAATAATTGAGTCAGAAATATATGAATAAATATTACTTACCTAATGGCCAAAATTCTTTTTAAAGCTTCTTCTCTTACTTCAATCTCTTCAGATTTAACCATGGAATATAGAAAGTTTTCAGGCAGTAAACAAAATGTATTACCTTGTATATTTCTAAATGTGATATCTTGGATTTCCTGAGGCTGCTCCTTAATCCTCTGGGTCATATTAAAAATGTGCACTTGCTGATTGTGGAATTTACTATTTCTTTTAATTTCAAACCAAGAAGTGGCATACACATTTACAATAAAATTTACTACATAGTGTAGTTTCGTCGTGTGCCTTTGTTGGTATGCACCACGAGTCCATAAACACATGAGCCTGATGGCCAAAGTTAACCATCTTGCTTGGTTTAAAGGACCAATTTTCCAGGAGGTATATCTAGAGTCAACCTTACCTCTAGAAATACCTACTGTGTATTCATAAAGGAGTCTTTGGTCAGAACTAAGATCATGTATTTCATCAATTTTAAAAATTGACTCTAGAGGATTGCTAATAGTGGAAAATGATATTTGGGGTAAATCATGGCAATCATTTGAGCATAATTTCCCCAGAGGGCCACTGAATGTTGTAGGGCCCTTTGCGCAACCATCTATGTTTTTAAAAAGGGCTCTGAAAGGTAGTTCATTATGATGCAAAGAGCCACCAATTGTGTGAAGATTTTTAAAGTTTTTTTTCTAAAATTGCAACCATTCCAACTTCGCAACCTGTGTTGGTATTAGTGTTGTCAACAAGTATAGCCTTGATACTGTTCTCACTGTGGAATTCATGCAAAACATCCACCACTTGATCTGCATGAACAGCACCTGTTGCACCACTATTAGGAAGAACTCTGTCAGATATTTACTTTCACATGGTGTTTCTTTTGTAAAAGTTAAATGGTGTTCTGGTCCCTTAGTTTTTTTCATAATTCTCTGTCTATTTTCATCCACAATTTCCTTATACATCAATGTGTCCTTATCCATTCTCCCATCAACTCCAATACATATAATATTTTAGGTGGGATAAAACCCCCTGGCTGAAATAGTTTTATTTGTCTACCTCCAACAAGGTAAGATGTGACACAAGGTCATGAAAGTGGGATTAGATAAGCCTGCGCTATAGAGGTGAGCACTCTGGCCATTAAAAAATTGACTGGGCAGCCCCGTCGGCATTCCCCTGTAGGGGCGTCTCAGACAGTTAGCAATAAACTTACTCCTCCCCAAAGAGGGAAGGCAAAGCCTGGGAGGGTGCAACTCCTAGAATTGCACAGGACGGACAAGCCCCAATAGACCGGCGTAAATCCAGACCCAAAGGCCCGGACGATACCGATTTATTTGGTGGGGTAAAATCCCCTGGCTGAACTAGATTTTATTTATCTATCTCCAACAAGGTAAGATTGACACAGGAAAGTGGGATGAGAAAGCCAGTGCTCGAGAGGTGAGCACTCTGGCCATTTAAAAATTGCCTGGGCAGCTCCGTCGGCATTCCCCGGTAGGGCCGCCTCAGACAGTAAGCAATAAACTTACTCCTCCCCAAAGAGGGAAGGCAAAACCTGGGAGGTGCACCTCCTAGAACTGCACAGGACGGACAGACGGGCGTGAATCATGACCCAAAGACCCGGACGATACCGGTTTATTTGGTGGGTTAAAAAACCCTGGATGAACTAGTTTTTATTTATCTAACTCCCACAAGATAAGGTGTGAAAATATGGGGAAGTGGGATTAGATAAGCCAGCGCTCGACAATTCAATATATATTTGTGATAATTACATTTGTAAACACAAAATCAACACGTGAATTCAAATTCGCTCGTTGAATTTTCAACCGGTGAATACCATAAAAAATATCCAATGAATAAAACGCCTATGTAAATAAATAATTATTTATATATAACATTAAATATTATAGTGTTTTATTCCTTTTTAATTTGAATATGTACATTTAATTTCTTAAGAAAAGGAATAATAAACTTTAAAATATTTATTATTAAGTAATGTATTATTTTTTTTTGTTAAAACCCGGGTTTAATTTAAGGCGACACATCTGCCGGTGAAATCTAGGCTGTGAGAAAAAATCTCGATTTATTCGATCTTAAAGTTGCAATGCTCAAATAAATACAAAGTTTTGAAGAAAAATATTTCTTGTGGTAACTTTTGACATTATTTGGCAACTTTCTTCGAGTGCGATAATTTACAGTTTCAAAATCGACCTCCCCTAATATATATATATATATACACACACACACATACACACACACTGTCTTATCGTCTGTTTTTTTGATTCATACTGAAGTAATTCCTAATTTCAACATCTGGCCAGGAATTATGGCTGTCTATTTCCTATTTGTAGTTACTTGTGAGAGGGAAATATATCTTCAATATTCTTTTCATTCTAGAGTGTACAGTAAAACTTTTAACTACATATATACATGTGTGTGGAAGATTCACTACCCCCCCCCCCCATTTATCTGCAGGGGTTCTGAAATACCCGACTAGTACACGGGTGCAGGCTATCTCCTCTCGGTGAGATGGACCCGTAGACTTTGTGAGGTCTTTTATCTAGGAGAAAGAAAACTGATAAAAACCTGTACCGTTGACCACTCACGTCTTGGTGGCAAACCGTGGGGAAGGAGACCTCTTAGTCTTGATTGAGTCTCGAACAAAATACCTGGTTTGCAAACCTAAAATTGCTTAAGGAGTAGATGGGCTCTGCCTATCGCTCGGCCTTCACACTCCTGTCTCTCTGGGCAAACTTTTTTCGTCACCAAGTCTCACATGACTAGTCTGGGTCGCTCGTTCCGACAGGTTAGGCAGCTTGTCTGGCTGCTGTTTCCGACTGTTAGTACAGGAGCCCTAACTCTTAGGTAGCGCTAAGAATGGCTGCTCCATTAACAGTTGTATAATATCGTGGGTAACTGTACGTGCCACATATGGAAAGGGACCGAACAGTTATACCCGGTCAGCTTACCCGAGGCCACAACCCCCATGAACCAAATCACGACTAATTGTCTGGTTGTGTGAGCTTATTGGAACCAAACAAGCACCCACTTTGCCCTCCCACTATCTCAAAACAAACATGACATTACAAAGTAAAAAAAAACAACAAAAAAAAAAACACCTAAACCAGACACCCACCAAAAAAACATCTTCGCCCCCTGGCCTTGAGACTAACATTCATAAACATCTGAGGACTTAGAACCAACATCAACGACGTAGAAACCTTCCCCCCCCCCCCCCCCGACAAATTCCCCAGATATCCTAGCACTAAGTGAAACAAACCTTCAATCTCCTCTCACCACTTTGACGTGACTGATTACCTAAAGACTGACAAACATATGCACGGGTTAGGAGTTTATGACCGAAACACCCTCCCCTTTGACTAGAGAACATAGATTAGAATCAGATGACCAAGCCTACATGTGCTTTAGATTGACCTTACATCACAGAGTTAGTTACTTATATTTCTTATACCGTTCTCCTTTGACCCAAGACTGTACCCTTAACTGTACCCTTAACTGTCTCTGAAAGCATAGATATAACACTCACCTGACTCGAATGCCCAAACACAGGTCTTTGGAAATTTTAATGCACATCAGCGTGACTGGCTTGGATTCTCCAGCTATACAGGCACAGCTGGTAACTCCACGTATAGTTTCTCCATAGCACACTCCCTCTCACAAACTGTCACTTTCCCGACCCGTCTCTCTGATCGAATGGACCAGCAAGCCTCACTCCTCGATCTGTTCTTGACCTCACTGCCCGAGGCTTGTGTGACATACCCATAGTCCGCTCAGGAACACTGATCACCTTGTGGTAATGATTGATAACACCCTAAAATCTCGTCCTAAACCTGAAGAGCCGTTGCTCAAAACGATGAGATACTTTTTTCTCTCGCTGCTGACTAATGCGCAAATGAGGCAACTGATTAGGTCAAAGCAGGCATTGATGCACATGCCTCCATGCGAAAATTCTACAGCAAGCCCCACTCTCCACAATGGTTCACCTTGAAATGTGAAGCTGCTATTGCTCAGAGACAGCAAGCATTCTGACAATATATCCGCCATATAAATCTACTACGAATAGGCAGAAATTTGTAGAGGCAATAAATAATTCTAAGACTGTATACATTCTCTTTTCTTCAGCTATCAAAGAGATAACCAGGAAACTCATTCAGTCACAGAAACTAGGTTCTCGTGATTTATGAAAAATCTACAATAGTGTGGTAAACAATGGGCAATCAACAATTCCCCCACTATCTAACTACAATGATGTTTGCACGGCAATTGACAAGGCTGAACTACCTGACCAGCATTTCGCTTTAACTTGGAACTCCGCAAACCACTCCTTCCCTAATTTCTCACCGCGGATGGAAGCCACACTTGATGACCTGGTTATCTCCCATCTCAGAGACATCATAAAAAATCTTGACACCTCCAAAGCATGTGAGACTGATCTTTTACCAGTAATAATAATAAAGAAATGCTCGTCTGAACTGGCCCCTGTCCTCTCCAAACTCTACAACAATCTTGCTTCCCCAATAGCTCGAAAAATTGCCTCTGTGGTACCTATCTTCAAGAATTTTGTAGATAATTATCGCCCCATCAGCCTACTCCCGCTCTTCGCTAAAATCTTTGAATCCTTAATCAATCTAGCAATAGTCCGGCACCTTGTTAATATTAAACTTCTTTCTGACCATCAGTATGGATTTAGGCAAGAAAGGTCTACTGTGGATATCCTAACAGTCATCTCTGAACACATATCATACACTAGACAAGGCAGGTAAAGCTAGAACGGTAGCGCTTGATATATCCAATGCCTTTGAGAAGGTCTGGCATGAAGGGCTTCTCCTAAAACTGCACTCATATGGTATTACTGGACAAATATTTAATATAATTAGATCTTTGCTTATTCTTTGGTAAAAATAGTAAAATCGTACAGTTGTTGTACGCAAATAATAGTTGCTCTTTGTTGCGCGTGGTTGACATGAGATGAAACTTATTTTGAATTAACTGCAAAAAACATTAAAATATTTAACGAGTTGTTTTAATGTTTAAAATTAAATACGGAAAACTTTAATGGATTTTAAATCATTTTATGGATGAAAAGTAGAGTAAGACCTGGGTGAAATGGACCACTTTTTGGCGTTTTCTTTCTTTGACATCTGATAACTTTCCCAAAACTGCATGCATGAAGGGAGAAATGTGGGTGTTTCTGTATTACACGCCAGGAAAAAAAAAAAGTTATCCTTAATGTTGAAGAGTCAAATGACAGGGGGGGGGGGGGATAATTCTCCTAGGATTTATCTTCGAAGGGATTTTTACTGTTATGCATTTCAATTAACTTAAAGTAAAAGTAAAACAAAATATATATGTAAAAGGATTATTTAGGAATCAAACAATCACAACGCTTTATGGTATTCGGCACCAATAAAGATTTAACAGATTTATTGAAATAAATTAAGCATCACAGAAAATAGAAAAATATGTAAATGAATGGAAAAATTTATTTCAATAAATCTGAAATTTTTTATTGGTGCCGAATACCATAAAGCGTTGTGATTATTTGATTCCTACATAATCTTTTACATATACATATATTTTACTTTTATTTTAATTTAATTAAAATGCATAACGGTAAAATCCTTTTGAAGATAAATCCTAGGGTTACATTTTGAATTATCTCCCCCTGTCATTTGACTCTTCAAAATTAACGGTAAAAAGTTTTTTTTCGGCCCTGTAATACAGAAGCACTGAAATGTGCTCAGGGTAGTAAATGGGTGTTTAGCATTCAGTTAAATAAAGATAATGCGGTAATTCGGAAGAATAATCCAGACATGATTTTTACGTTAGGGATCTTCAAAGCTAACTATAAAATTTACCCCCCCCCCTATATGTAACATGATGTAACTTTAATATAGGTTTATATTATAACTTTTTTACCATTCAAAGAAATATAAAATAAACTGCTAATGATTAAAAAAAATTTTTTCAGCATACAAAAATAATGAAAATGAGAAACTAAAAACGTGTGTACTTTATTTACCCCTTAAAACAACATTCCTATGTAGTGACCAAGTTTTGTGCACGAACACCCGTGTGTTTAATAAATCTAGCAAAAATCAAGTAATCGTCAGATTTTCACAAAATTTTCGATACTTATTTATTATTCGATTAATATGCTTTAATATGCTTTTTTTGTAAAATATATTTCTATGTGCCCCCCCCCCTTATTTCATTTTATGAAATCTGAACAAAATATACTCTGATCGATCGACCTTTTAATGTTATATAAAACGAAAGGGTCTTAAAAAGCACATCAGATTTACCATTTTTTTTGTTTTCTTATTGGTAAACGCTTTTAGGGTAAAATATCTGAATTCATAAATAAAGTGGAAATAAATACGATATTATGTTTTTAATTATTTTTTTTTAACTTCATTTTTCCGTTGAATTATAAAGACAAATATTCTAAGCAATAATTAATTTTCCAGAGATTTTAATTCACTTAAATGACTTCATCATTTAGACATTTTAAAGTTAAACATCTATTTTGAATCGTTTGCCTTCCCAATTTTTGAAAATATTTGATAATATAAACCTAACTGTTATTAATTGTAAAAAACCTACATCGGCTGCAACTGAATAATTTATACTTTTTATAGAATGTTTATTTGCTCGAAGTAAGCACGCGTTTCGTTGAATTCCTGATATTGTCAAAGGTCTTAATAGATTTTATTTGCGTGTCAACTCTTAATTTTATTCGGTGAAAATGCGACGTGACTTAAAATTTATTTTACATTTAAAAATGGTCTTATTTTTAATTGACAAATAATTTTGTTAAATCATTAACAAACAAACCACAATACTTTTTCAATTTTCATTTTTAGTTTGATTTTTATTATATACTAGCTGGACCCGTCGCCCGGCATCGCCCGGGAGAAATATAAAAGAATGAATTAAAATTTGTCAACATCCGACAGGATGCAAATAGGTCACATTTGACAATTGTAATTTTAGGTTTGGAATTGTGGAAGGGGGATAAGAGAAAGAAAGGAATTCATGAAGGAAGGAGACACAATTGTAGGAGTCTTCTCACCCATCCCATAGTACCGGTATTTCCCCAAAATTTTTCTTTTTGATTAAACACCTGCTCTATGATAATGGGCACTTTTAAAATTAAAGAGTGCCTACAGAGCCCTATTAAAACTAATTCACCCGTAATCTTTGTATAGAAATTCCCTTGTTTTAGTGACGAAAGAAAAGAAAAATGAGCACTACTGAAACAAATATAATTAAGCTGGCCTGCAGAGCACTAATAAACCATGTGTGTTCGAATAGAAATGATATTCACAATAGTTAAATTACTACGTATTACATTGATTTCTTTTAAAATTACTACATGATAACGTTAAACTTTAAAAACCCGGCCCATAGTCCTCCCTTCCCCACCCTACCGCATTGGCAAAAGTTTAACAATGTTAAAAAAAAAAAAGTTGTGAGTCGACTGAGATCGAACGCTCAACCTATAGGTCATGGATATACGTTTGTAAGCATTTGGCCACGAAATCGAGGAGAAAATCTATTGAAAAATAGGTCAGTTAAACGAACCATGTGTTTTATGTTACGATCTGCCAGTCACACATTTTGGGTCATTTCTATACAAAGAAAACAATGTTTTTTCCAAATTTTGGACATTATGCGTGTGAAAGGTGTAGGATTCACAAAATGTCAACTTTATGGAGTGTCTTGGCGTATATTTACTTAATTCGGAAGTCAAGTCGCTGATGAAATTGTAGCTGCCATGTTGAATGATGAAATACTGCAAGGAATTATGTTAATTGTATTCTCTAAAAACCGGAATGAATATAAATGTATGTGTAGAAATAATGTAATCCGATATTCTCGAAAATCAGCGAAATTAGTCGAGCATCCATTAAATGTGTGTGTAATGTTTTGTATTATGTAGTAAATTAATAGCAGACAAATAGTAAATATTAACGGACAATTTTTTTGAAAAGTAGATGTTGTTTATTACTTCCCCGTGTCGATGGGGGGAGTGTCAGTACTGAAGTGTTAGAGGGAAAAGTTTTTGCTACCACCTATATGGAGTATGTTTTGATAAGAGTCGAAGATGGCGGATCAAAAGTAATATTTAGTGTTAGCCGGAGAAAAATAACAAATTTGCTAAAACACGCTAAGTGAATAAGCGTTATATAGTGGTGAGTTTAGTAGCCTGTGATGCATGTGGTTATTTTCATATTCTCCAACAATGTACAGGGGAAAAATCGTTTTAACATTAGATAAAATTTAAGCCAAGCGCTAACTAAACAAAATAGCAAAAATCGTTATTTCCATTAGTCCTTTCAAACTATTTGTCCCCTTAAAAGTCTTCACTTCAGTTATATTTTTTAGTTATTATAAGTGTAGTATTAAATTTTCAAAAAAAGAGTAAAAAATTCTTTTAAAAAATTGTTAATTTTTTGTACAACATAAAATAATTCGTTTTCCTTCTATAAATATGCAACATTTCACAATCTCATTTTGTGTAAACAATACGGTTATGGCATTTCCATTTCTAAGAAAAAAGTTTGATTCCGGAAGTTACTCATTTCCAAGAAAAAAGGTTTTCACTATTATTACAAAAAAAATGTTTTGAAAACAATCAAATAAAAACAAAATTATTTTTCAAATAGTCTGTATTATGTTAATTATTAGATTATAATGAAAGAAAAGTCTGAAATTAATATGAAAAAAAGAAAAGTCTAAAATTAATATGAAAAAAAGAAATTGTTGTATCACTTTCAGGCATCCGTAGACACTTTCTTCAACCCTTTTCCACCGGAATCCAGCTTTCCTACCTGTTATGTCCATTCGCCAAAAATTAAATAAAATGAATAAAAATGTCGTGAAATTTTCTCTTAGGTTCTTCTGTAGTTTCACAATGACATGTTAGGCCTCTCTTTAAAAAAACAGCTAGAGAAATGTATAAACTGTTATGTACTTACGTGGTAGTTGAAAAGAAGACTGCACATCAAAAATTACGCAAATGCATCCAGTATTTATTAAATTAAAAATAAAAAACGATTCTATCTATATGTCGCCATTTTTTCTTATATTTTGACTTTTTCCGAAAGTTATCTCCCTTGCTTACTTAAGCTGAAATGTCCACCGATACGTAAGATAGTTTTTTCTTTCTCTTATAATCTAATAAATATTGAATGAATTTGCGTAATTATTTCTGTACAATCTTATTTTCAGTTAACATGTAAGTACATAACTAAGTTTATACATTTCTTTAAATATTTTAATGACATTAAATTAATGTCATTGTGAAACTACAGAAGCACCTTTATGTTTATGTAACATATTTATAAAAGGAAATTTATGTTTACACTTTTTAAAGTAAAATTAAATATAGAAATTACATAAAGTTACCATCATGGAATTTTTTACATTTTTTTAAAAAAATTTTTTACATACAATTTTTTAATTATATTAAAAAAAAATTAAATTAACGTCATGGAATTTTTTCATTACAAACATATTTCTTAAAGAAAATTTGTATGTGTCCAAAAATATTATTTTTTTTTATTAATATTTTTTTAAAAGTTAAGATTAATATTTTTAATAAAGATAATTTGTTTTTGTCCAAAATGTATGTACCTAGATTTTTACTGAGATTACTGTCTTTTCAGACATCCATACTTCCGTACAAATTAGGTCTGGGTTATTCTTCCGAATTACCGATAATGCATGATAATGTTCCCCATAGTACTAAAATGTACCAAGTTTTATGAGGTACTTTACGTATCTAAAAAAGAAAATTACCGGGGTGAATAGGACCACCTATATTAAAAGTTAAAAAAAAAAAACAAAAAAAAAACAAAAAACACCGTAAAGAAGAGCAAGTACTTTTTCATCAACACATGTATATTAAATGAAGTTACTTTACTCTTGCATATATTTTTTTCAATAAAAGTCCTGTTAAATATCAGTATCACTTGGTACGCATACTCGTCACAAATGTCATACCAATCAACTCGTATCATAAGGTCACAAATGGTAAACAAACATAAAATGAACTAATACAATGTTTAGACACAATCACATCTGGAATATTCCAAAACAACCAAAACTCCAAATGCGGAGTTTTGGTCGGGAATACGAATCATTTTATACTGTTAGATTCGATAAATATGGGAGAATGTAGTGTCCCACTCAACCCCAATAACTTCTAAGAAAAAAATTGAAAAGGGCTTTGCAATTATACTTATGTCTTCTCACTTCAAAAATAGCATACACTATGATCTAAATAGAAATCAGCAAAAGGTTTTATTAGATAGTGGAAAAGTACATACGTTGGGATTCACACTTCTATGAGTGCAGAGAAGAAAGAATTATACCGTTTCAATGGCCATAAGAAAGACGAATTTAGGAAAACTCGTCACAGGAAAATTCGCAAACGGTAAATTGTAAACGGTAAATTCGTAAATGGAAAATTTGTCACTTTTGGCCAAGTAGGAAAATTCGGCAATTATCGAATAAATATCGATTGAAAATAGATTTTAGAACCGTTTTTACAGGAGATATACTTGTAAATACGAGGCTACCCACCTCACCAGTGGAGAACATTTTTTTCATATTATTTTTTTGGTACTTGTGCAGTTTACGAACCGGGCTATTTTTTTAGATAAGATTTTCAAGTTAAATTAAATTTTTACTTCAAAATCACTGAGAAAAAGTGGTTAATCCATCGTTTCACAACTAAAATGGCAGACAATGAATTGGCTGTATTTTTCTGATTTTTTTGTTCCGACCATACAACGATTTATTTGAAAGAAGAATTTCTTTTTTTAAGTATTAAATAAAGTTGTTAATTAAAACAAGTTTTAGGCAAGATGAAATAAAAACACTGAATTAGTTAGAAAACAATTTTGCTTTTTTATTTAAATTTTCTAAGAATTTAAAGCCGATAGTTTATAAATTCCTTTCAAGTTTTGCACACACACGAAGTAATTGATGTTTTGTCAATTAAAATGGCTGACTTGTTTACGAATAAATCTAAATGAATTATGATGAATTTCATCTCGTAACTTAATTACGAACCAGGCTTGAAATAATAACATTATTTAGACAACGATTTTTACATGAGAAGAATGGGGGGGGGGGGGTGCTTTGTTAACTATTCTGTACTTTCACGTAACGATTTAATAAACGGAAGATATCGTAAAAATTGAATTTAACTTGAAAATTTTATGTAAAAAATAACCCGATTCAAACCTTTAATTTCGTAACGTAATTACGAACTGGGTTGAAATAACATTATTTAGAAAGCCATTCTTAACATGGAGTGAGGGGGGGGGGTTAACTATTCTGTACTTTTACCTAACAATTTAATAAACAAAAGATATCGTAAAAATTTAATTTAACTTGAAAATCTTATCTAAAAAATAGCCCGGTTAGTAACCTGCACAAGTACCAAAAAATAATATGAAAAAATGTTCTCCACTGGGGAGGTGGGTAGCCTCGTATTTACAAGTATATCTCCTGTAAAAACGGTTCTAAAATCTATTTTCAATCGATATTTATTCGATAATTGCCGAATTTTCCTACTTGGCCAAAAGTGACGAATTTTCCGGTTACGAATTTTCCTGTGACGAGTTTTCCGGGCACCAAGAAAGACACTGCCTGATGCAATCCATAATGGAAGCACTAAACTCTGGGAAAAACGAAGTTAAGAGAAAATAGAGCACATGTTCGTCTTTGTCCACTGTCCGTTTTTCACAACTTTTTACTGACCCTTTTTTTTTTCTTTTTTCGGTGTACACTTATCTATCAGGCTGCTAGAGAATTCTGGGGTTTTTGGAAAAAAATTTCAAATATTCTACATTTTAGGAGGGGGGATCAGTTTCCAATGTTAATTCAACGTAGACTGATCTCCCTCTTTTTGACCATCTCAATTAAAAAAAAAAAAATCTTTTCCGAAATTCTCTATTGACATGATAGGTAATTACCTATCATGTCAGTAGAGAATTTCGGGGTTTTTGGAAAGAAATTTTTAAAAAATTGAGATTTTAAGACGGGGGATCAGTTTTCAATGTAAATTCAACATAGACTGATCCCCCTCTTTTTGACCTTCTCAAATTTTTAAAATTATTCTTCTGTTTACAATTACCTATCATGTCGCGAGAGAATTCCGGGGGTTTTTGAACGAAATTTCAAAAAAATTGAGATTTTAAGACGTACAAAGTTGGGAAAAACGGATTACGGTAAAAGACGAACAAGACTGATCCCCCGTCTTAAAATCTCAATTTTTAAAAATTTCTTTCCAAAACCACCGGAATGCTCTCGCGACATGATGGGTAATTGTACACCGAAAAAGATTTTTTTTAAATTGAGATGGTCAAAAAGAGGGGGATCAGTCTACGTTGAATTAACATTGGAAACTGATCCCCCCTCCTAAAATGTAAAATATTTGAATTTTTTTTCCAAAAACCCCAGAATTCTCTAGCAGCCTAATAGATAAGTGTACACCGAAAAAAGAAAAAAAAATGGTCAGTAAAAAGTTGTGAAAAACGGACAGTGGACAAAGACGAACATGTGCCGAAAATAGAGATAATCATTGGTGCCACCAAATAACTGTTACAAAACAATAGAAAATTAAATTTTCTATCGACCTGCACAGTTTAGAACATTGGAAACTAAGTTTTGTTATTTCAAAATTTGTTTCGTTACTTTCACTTAACCAATTTCGTCAAACGAAATGGCATTCGAATTTTCTTCTTATTTCAAGCGTAAAACAATTTTTAAAAAAACAAAAAAAGCTCTAAGTCCGGGGAACGTTTCCAATCGGATTAGGGCATTTTTTTATTATCTCAAACAGAAAAAAAAATTGACAGCCATCTTTGACGAAATCGGTTAATTTTTTTAACGAAACTAATTTTTAAATAAGAAATCTTACAAATAGTTTCAACTGTGCAGGTCGATAAAATATTCAATTTTCTATTGTTTGGTAACAGTTATTTGTTGTATATTTGCCCCTTCCCCTTTTTCGTTAGTAACTACACTTTTGCTATTTAATAATCAAACTACCGTAAGAATTAAATTTAACTTTAAAAATCCTATTTTTTTTTAATCTTGTAAAAGAAAGAAAAAAAACGAAACAAAAGTGAAAGTAAAAATGTCTAGAACATCTGAAAGATGGATACTTTGTTAGATTAGGACCCACGCTAACTTTGACCATGCCCCCACTCTAGCGTGGCTCCTAGCG
>OY744522.1:72808597-72918597 GCA_963556195.1 Sepiola atlantica
ACATACGTTGCGATTCACACTGAGTGCAGAGAAGAAAGAATTATACAGTTTCAATGGCCATATCAGAAAGAGGAGCTAGTGTACGAATAGAGTACCGTTATGATCGTCTGCAAACAGGAATTATGTTACGAGACTCAGCAGAGGCGCGAACGGGGTCCAAAAAAACATAAATTTGCAACAAGTGAAGTTGACCTACGACGAGAATAGATATTTTTCTACTTACCTATGTAATTTGTTTTTATTTTTACGTATTATAAATGGGTTTTCATTAGATGTAAAAAAAAAAAATTCTGGTTTTTTTTCCCCCACCGTTTTCACAAAAACAATATGGCGCTCGTAGTGCATTTGTTAGTAATCGGCCATGTTTTTTTTTCGCCGATTCGGTGTCAAAACTATTGATTTCTAATAAATAGCACTTCAAACGGGTTTAAAATACAAACAAATATCACATGCAAGTTTGAAACTAACTTTTACAGCTTACAGTTACTTTTATTTGTTGTAATTTGTTTTTTTTGCGTTTTTACTCTGCTGAGTCTCGTAAAAGATTCCCGAAACGAGTAATACATAAAAAAAATAAACAATGTTTTTGAGCAACGAAATAATGTTTTTCGAACAACGGAATGTGATTGTTTTAATAAATTATTAAATGAATAAATAATGATTTTTTTTTTCAAACTTAATTCACAGGATAAAAATTAGAAATATGCATTAGCATATTATTAAAGGTTATTTTTGTTATTTACTTTAAGTAAAAAAAGAAAACGAGACTTGTTTATTTGTTATTTACTTAAAAAAAAAAAACTACCAAAAGGGGGGGATACCACTTATCTGCGACATTACAGACTATCCGGAACTTTTTTCGTAAGGTATGTCAAAACGGTGACTTCCGCTGTAAGACAAATTCCTGTATGCAGACGATCATAACGGTACTCTATTCGTACACTAGCTCCAAACTTTGTCAAGAAAAGAAAATGACAAAGATTTATTGATAATTGTAAAAATAATAAATATCAAAATATATTTTTTTTAATTTTAATAATTAATTTATTTCTACGTTGGTGGGCTTTAGTCCGGGTTTGACTTATTTTGGTGGGCTTTTATCCTACCACCATTTTAAATGACCGAAAAAAGTATTAAAATGTCTTTTTCCCCTATTATTACATAATACTAAATTGATTTTAACTTCAAAACGTTCTTAATGTCATATATATAATGTATATATAGTAGGTACGTGCAAATCAATGGTCGATTCCCAAAAATGAAAAAACATTTTGACCCCCCCCCCCCCCTTCACTTAAAAATACACTAAAATTCAGGAAATCAACCAATTTTACTGAAATTTTCAATATTTATTAATCAACAATCACGGAATATAATGAAACCATTTTTTTTTTTTAAATCTTAGTGAAAATGTATTATTTTTTAAAAAGAAAATACACCTTTACTAAAGTTATATTTTTATATATTAATAAAAAAAAATGCATGATTTTTTAACTGTTACTTATGTAAATAAAGGATCGTAGATGTTAACAATTAAATTTTTTTTTCAAAATATTTCGTATATATTACGAAAAATGCCAGTAAATACCGTGTTAATAAAATCACTATAACTCGAAGAAAAATTAATTTTTTGAATTAGCGATATTATTATTGAATAAAGCATTGTTTAATCAATATTTTCACCAAAAAATAATATAATTGCAAAAAATATTTCATGTGATTTTAATGATTAGAGTTTTTGGAAAAATAAAAAATGCGACATAATTATATTTCTCTTTCATAGAGGAACGTGGCATCATCAGCGCAAGAAATTTTTTTTATAATCTTGAAAATAAACCAAAAATTGACAAATTTGAGATCCAGGAACTTAACGAAAAAAAGAATTTAAAAAATTGAATAATTTCTACTAACGATGAACTTTCATTAGTATGGTAGCCCCGTTCTGTAATAACCAGGTGGGATTAGCAATCACTCACTTTTACAGCGCAAATTTTTGGTTTTTTTAGAGATTCAACAATTTCGTTCATTTCGCAATTCATCGTCAATTATTTGGAAAGATTTGTATTTGTTTTGTCTTTTTTTCATTAATAAATATTTAAGTTAAAAACAATTATTTATTAATAAAGAGAATTCAAACATGACATTTTCTTTCAAAATTGAATTCTGTTTATCAATAAATAACTGTTTTAACTTTTTTTTTCAATGAATAAATTGTCAGTGTAGTCATTGACTGTAATTTACTTTTTCACACTTAAAATAAAAACACTTTATTTTTAAAAGAATCAATGTAATTTATCGTTACGACACGTTAAGAATAAATCGAGTAACTAAAGTTTTAAATCATGTAAAACAAATTGATAAAATTGACGCAGTTCGTAACGTAAAAATATTTTTAACATTTAAAAAATAGTGTTATTTCAAATTCTAAAAAATCGAAAAACATTGGTAAACAGACGTCATCAATAATTTCAGAGTATTACTAAATTAAAAACTGAACCTTTTCAGTTAAAAATAATTGCGTACACTCACAAATAATTAAATAAGCATTTCCTTTTTTATTATAACAAAATAAGGGTACTTAAATTTGTTTATAACCTTAAAAAGAATAAAGAAATTAATGGATAATAATTTTTCAACTTCTATAAACTATTATTACATTTTTATATATAAAGTTAAAAATGATAAATTATGACATTTTTTGTCTTCCGTATATTTTGCTTGGCCATGTCAAATTGTAAACAACGTCCTTTTCCGATGAAGTTATGGCGGCTTTTATTCATTTATCACATTTGAAGGGCTAATTTTGCTAATTTTTAGTCAAACGTGGGATTTATTTTTTTTTTAATTCAGTGTCTTATGACTTTAATTTAATAATTATCTTTGAAATAGTTCCCAAAAACTTATATTTATCTTTTAAAGGATTTTTACAAGTAATTTTTTCAAAGTTCAAAATTCATTGAATTTTTGGGGTTTTTGACCGTCGTAATTACATATTTTATTATAATTTATTTTTCACACGTAAATATGCAGTTTTTTTCGTTTAGAGATTAAGTTTAGGCTTTTATCTTTCAAACACAATCAAAGTTTACACGGAAACTAATTAAATAATTAATGATAAGCGCTTTTTAATAAGCATAGTCCGTACAAGAGACGGCCATTTTTGCACGTACCTAATATATAGATATATCATTTATAAATAAATATTAAATTATAATTTTATTAATAATTATTAATATAATATTTATAAATAAATATTAAATTATTACTTTATTAATAATATTTATAAATAAATATTAAATTATTAATTTATTATTAATAATTAATATAATATTTATAAATAAATATTAAATTATTAATAATTATTAATATAATATTTATAAATAAATATTAAATTATTAATAATTATTAATATAATATTTATAAATAAATATTAAATTATTAATAATTATTAATATAATATTTATAAATAAATATTAAATTATTAATTTTTATTAATATAATATTTATAAATAAATATTAAATTATTAATATAAAATTAATTATATATATATTATATTATATATGTGTTATCGCCTATACACTAATTTTATTCAACTTTTTGCAGAAACTGTTTCCGACGTCTATTTATACGCTTACTCAGTGATCGGGCTCCAGAGGTTCTTAGTTAATAGAGTCCTAGATTTACCTCTTATGTGGTAATGCATACTCTTCGTTATTAGGGGTTTCACCAAAAAAGAAAAACATACCCGATTGGAGACTGGGGTGATTCTATAAAATTACCACGTAGACAGGGTCAATGTTAAGGTCAATGAAGGGCAATTTAGGGACCTCCAATTGGTTGTGAACTATTTACCCCCCCCTATATATAACACGATGTAACTTTAATTTAGATTAAGATTATCAACAAAACTTTTTTACCATTCAAAAGAGGATACATTAAATAAACTGCTGATGATTTTTTAGAATTTTTTCCAGCATACGAAACTCATGAAAATGTGAAGTTAAAATGTTGTGTACTTTTTTTACGTGATAAACTAACGTTCTTATGTATAAGCATTTATGTGCGCTGTGATAGGCACATTTTTAATAAATCTCGCATAAATCAAGTTATGGCCAGATCTTCACGAAATTTTCAATACTTATTCATTATAGGACTAATTTATCTTTAAAATGCTGTTTTCCTAAAATATATTAGGGAAAATATTTTTTTTACGTGATTCCCCCCCCCCTGTTTCATTTTATGAAATATTGAACGAAATATATTGTCATCCGGCGATTTTTTTTTCTTATATAAAACTAAACTCTTTTAAAAAACACATTGGATTAATTTTATTAAATTTTACGTAAACTGTTTTAGTAAACTGGTCCGTGAATGCACAAATAAAAAGTGGAAATAAAAGCAATATTATTATGTTTTGAATTTTTTTTTACCTTTTCTCAATAAAATATACTGTGATTTATTGAAATGCAAAAAAAAAAAAAGTTTTACGAAATAATTTTTATTTTCAGAGACATTTATTCATTTGATCGTATTGATCGAGTTTATCGGTTTTAAACATCATTTTTGAACATATTCGTGTTCGAAATTTTTCAAAATATTTTAATATAATATAGCCCGAAGTATTATGAATCGTAAAAGACAAAAGTTGTGGCGGATGTCATATTATGTACTTGGAAAAAACTACTTCATTTGCTAGAAGTAAGAAAATTTTTTTGCACTAACTGATTTTGCCGCAACTATGGAACGCAATACTAGCCATAATTAACACGTCAATTTTTAAAGTGAAATTGTCCCACGCGCATGCGCATACATTTTTAGAGTAAAATTGGTGCACGCCGCACGCTAATTTGTAAACAGTAACACTAATAAGAAAAAACGTTGACAAAAGTAATTATTATTATTATTATTATTATTATTATATATTTATAATACTTTTTATCATTTTTCTTTTTTCAAATTAAAATGTTTATCCATTTCGAAATATAAACTTATTTTTACTTTGAATTTTTATTATTCAATTGACGAATATTTTTAATCATTAACAAACCACAATACTTTCTCCATTTTCATTTTTAGTTTAATTTTTATTTTTCAGTAAAAAAAAAGTAATAATCTGTCTCAAGGAAGAAAAAAATGGTTAAAACAAACCGTTAATTTTGTTTACACCATAGTAGTAAAGTAATTTGTTTCACTTCTGTTCATCCGTACATAGATAATATCTTGCCATGTCTCACGCGATGTTTAGTAAACACTACCCCGTGTGTCGTAAAACAAGAAAATTTCGTAGTTTCATCGGACAATGAAGAAGGGTTTCTTTCAGAATTTGATAATGTAACCTTTAACTAAACTATTTTACTTTAAAACAAGTATAACTTTATTTGAGAGAGTTTTTTTTGCAATCGGTAAAGCAAAACGAATGTATGACTTCTTAACGTACACATGAAATAGTGACGTCACCGTTCTTCACATGCAATTGGAGGTCCCTAAAGGGCATGTTTTCATTCTCGTAAGAAAAAAAAATGTTTACATTCGGGATTTATTTATATTTTATATAAATCAATCAAAATTATGCTTCATTTTAAAGTTATTTTAACTTTGGCCTATGTTAAGAGTGTTTGTATTTGTTTGTTGTTTTTTATAAATAAATACCATTCGTTCGTTTTCCAAGATATAGCGAACAATATTCATAAGTCTTAATGTTTGTTTTGTTGTGTTTGTGTTGTAATTCAATGTTTGATCTTTTAATAATCAAAAGGAAATTAAAAATTAAAAACAAAATAATTTTAGTTTCTTTTTTTTTGGGGGGGGGGGGGTTTCAAGATGGATGTGCTGTTAAAGTTCAAGTTTATATTTACTTTTATTCATCTTTCGGTGCGCTAGGAGCCACGCTAGAGTGGGGGCATGGTCAAAGTTAGCGTGGGTCCTAATCTAACAAAGTACCCATCTTTCAGATGTTCTAGACATTTTTACTTTCACTTTTGTTTCGTTTTTTTTTCTTTCTTTTACAAGATTAAAAAAAAATAGGATTTTTAAAGTTAAATTTAATTCTTACGGTATAGTTTGATTATTAAATAGCAAAAGTGTAGTTACTAACGAAAAAGGGGAAGGGGCAAATATACAACAAATAACTGTTACCAAACAATAGAAAATTGAATATTTTATCGACCTGCACAGTTGAAACTATTTGTAAGTTTTCTTATTTAAAAATTAGTTTCGTTAAAAAAATTAACCGATTTCGTCAAAGATGGCTGTCAATTTTTTTTTCTGTTTGAGATAATAAAAAAATGCCCTAATCCGATTGGAAACGTTCCCCGGAGTTTTTTTTGTTTTTTTTTAAAATTGTTTTACGCTTGAAATAAGAAAATTCGAATGCCATTTCGTTTGACGAAATTGGTTAAGTGAAAGTAACGAAACAAATTTTGAAATAACAAAACTTAGTTTCCAATGTTCTAAACTGTGCAGGTCGATAGAAAATTTAATATTCTATTGTTTTGTAACAGTTATTTGGTGGCACCAATGATTATCTCTATTTTCGGCACATGTTCGTCTTTGTCCACTGTCCGTTTTTCACAACTTTTTACTGACCATTTTTTCTTTTCTTTTTTCGGTGTACACTTATCGGGCATCTTTCAGAATGATCAGTACAGTCGCGGACGGGGTCCAAAAAACTAACGAGAACGGGGTTATAAAAATAAATATGCAACAAGTGAGTTTAACCTACGTCGAGAAGAGATATTTGTCTACTTACCTATGATATTTGTTTGTATTTTTACGTACTATAAATGGGTTTTTATTAGATGTAAAAAAAAATTCTTGTTCATTTTCAACTAGTACTTTTTTCTATACAAGATGGCGTCTTCTACTCACTCTCTTACGAGCAAGCGCCATTTTGTATTTGCACGTTTGTGTTAAAAAAAATATTGATTTCTACTAAATAGCAGTTGGAACGGTTTAAAAATACAAACAAATATCACAGGTCAGTTTTAAATTAACTTTTATCGACGACAGTTACTTTTATTTGTTGTATATTTGTTTTTTTGAGCGTTTTCAGCGTACTGATCATTCTGAAAGATACCCCACTTATCTATTAGGCTGCTAGAGAATTCTGGGGTTTTTGGAAAAAAAATTCAAATATTTTACATTTTAGGAGGGGGGATCAGTTTCCAATGTTAATTCAACGTAGACTGATCCCCCTCTTTTTGACCATCTCAATTTAAAAAAAATCTTGGCACTTCTGCATTCTTTATGAACCCGCAGCCGATTAAGAAATCGAAATTGAAGAGTTCCGTTTTTTTTCTCCAAGTACCATTCATTCAGAATTCACCGGAAGTTGAATTTACCGGGAGTTGAAGTAGAATTTAGTTTTTAGAAAATGGAGTTAAATGAGTTGAATCTTCGCGACATTGGTAATTTAATGAACCAGACGCAAAAAACAATCGATTTTTTACAGGCACATCGCCATCCACAGGTGCCACAACAAATCATGTGGAAAACATGTGGCAAAAGGCCAAAATGCGTTAGAAAATAGAATGTGGCACCCACACGCAAATGGTGGAGTCTTACTTAATGGAATTTATGTGGCGGCAGAAGTTTTCTGCTAACCCCATGGAAGCCATTATAAATCAAATTGCAGAACTTTATCCTGTTCAATAAAAGAAAAAGGACAAAAAAATACAGTCCCCCCCCCCCCCAATGAAAACTTTTCATTTAGATAAAAAAAATCTCAAACAAAACTTTTCAACTACAATACATTTAAAAAAAATAAAAGCAAAATCAATGTTGACCAAAAAATTCATTCCCCCCACCCCAATCAAAACTTTACATTTTTATTTATAAAATTTTTAATTCATATAATAAAAAAAAACAATTGTTAATTGTTTCTTGTTACCCAAAAACAAATCAGTCTTGCATTTTTTTTAGGTTGTAAATAAGTCACTTCCGGTTGAATTACTTCCCTTTATTTTCAGTAGAAGGACAGAAAATCTGCGGGTTCATAAAGAATGCAGAAGTGCCAAAATCTTTTTCGGTGTACAATTACTTATGTCGCGAGAGCATTCCGGTGGTTTTGGAAAGAAATTTTAAAAAATTGAGATTTTAAGACGGGGGATCAGTCTTGTTCGTCTTTTACCGTAATCCGTTTTTCCCAACTTTGTACGTCTTAAAATCTCAATTTTTTTTTAAATTTCTTTCCAAAACCCCCGGAATTCTCTCGCGACATGATAGGTAATTGTAAACAGAAGAATAATTTAAAAAATTTGAGAAGGTCAAAAAGAGGGGGATCAGTCTATGTTGAATTTACATTGAAAACTGATCCCCCCGTCTTAAAATCTCAATTTTTAAAAAATTTCTTTCCAAAAACCCCGAAATTCTCTACTGACATGATAGGTAATTGTACACCGAAATAGATTTTTTTTTTTTTTAATTGAGATGGTCAAAAAGAGGGAGATCAGTCTACGTTGAATTAACATTGGAAACTGATCCCCCATCCTAAAATGTAGAATATTTGAAATTTTTTTCCAAAAACCCCAGAATTCTCTAGCAGCCTGATAGATAAGTGTACACCGAAAAAAGAAAAAAAAGTCAGTAAAAAGTTGTGAAAAACGGACAGTGGACAAAGACAAACATGTGCCTTATTTTCTCTTAACTTCGTTTTTCCCAGAGTTTAGTGCTTCCATTATGGATTGCATCATTGTTTATTTTTTTTTATGTATTACTCGTTTCTAAATGACTTGTTTCTTGGAGAAAAAAAATTATTTGTTATTATTCTCAAAAGAAGAAAAAATCACATTTCGTTGCTCAAAATTTATCACTTGTTTCTTGAAAAAAAGAAAGATTATTTATTCTATTTTGTTTGTTTTTAATAAATTACTTATTTCATAAAAAAAAATTAATTCTGATTTTTTACATATATTTATTCTATTGGGGGGGGGGGGGGGGCGCGGAACTTTTTTCGTAAGGTATGCCAAAACGGTGACTTCTGCTGTAAGACAAATTCCTGTTTGCAGACGATCATAACGGTACTCTATTCGTACACTAGCTCCCAAAGTTTTTTACATTTCATTTTTAAACATTTTTTCCGGTACTTTGTAAATACTACATTCTTTTACAGATTGTATCATAAAAAAATGACGCACCCTTTTTACTACTAACCCCAAGTCCGTGTGGTAAAACGAAAAATACATTTTTAAAAAATATGTATAGTACTACCCATCTTTCGCGGGAAGAAAAAACAATAATTATGTAAGCGGTTATACTAATTGTGTACGTCTCATTTAGGCACGTCCACTTTTGGCTCCTGCTGATTTTCTAGAAATAGAGCGGAGACAGAGGAGCAACTTTATCGTCAAATTCAAGGCAATATCTGCCCGTCACTTACTTCCTACAAAAATGTTCAGACTAAATTTTAAATAAAAACAAATGCCAGTTTTATTGAAAATTTGATTTTTTTAACACAATAACAAATCTACATCAGTAAAACACTGATTAGAAAATCTTCGTAAAACGTAAACAAACATTTATTTCAGGTGTACGAGTGCAATAGTAATAAAGAAACAAATACCAGTCAAATTTAAAAAAAATATGTCCCCTTAAGTTTGAAGAAAAAAGAATTTACGTTTTGGTATTCCAGTTTAATCTTTTAAATAGTAAATGACAATATCAGCGAAGTATTAACGTCGAAAAAACAAAAAAAAAACACATGCAATAGGCGAAAATGAATACTAGCTTTAAAAAGTTTTAGAAACTAAAAAAAAAAATGCATTTTTCTTAAAGGAAGGAACACGATCCGATTCATATCAAGACTGAACTTTATTCAATATTCATTTTTTTTCAAAGAAAAAAAAAAGAAAAGTGTAGTACGTGTTCTGATACTGCATTTCATCTTTTCTGTCCTCGGTCAGTGGAGGAGAAATTCTTATAAACTGAGTCAATTTTTATTTTTGTCCAAATCCACAGTGCCGTTTTTTGGGGAGCTGAATTTTCTCCACTGTAGAACCGATCTCATGTCTAACTCTGCTCTCGTGGGGAGCTAAGTAAATAGGAACACACAGAATTCAATATCGACTACTGCTTTTTATTTGTTTGTTTGTTTTACGAATTTAATACTTTCTTTACTATTTAAAAAATTCATCTGGTGTACAAAAAAGTAAACAACCCTTTTTCTTCAAACTTAAGGAGTCAGTTCTTTTTATTTTCTACTTTTATTATTCTTCTTCTAATGACTACTTTTACGTTATCCAGATTTTTAGTGTTTAAAAAAGTCAAATTTGAAAGAAAACAGTCATTTGTTTTTATTTAAACCTAGCGGGGCTACCCGGCGTTGCTCGGGGTCATAAAAACATAATTGAAGAAAAATCGCGTGTGTAACATCTTTATATTCAAACTTCTATTTTTCCACCTACTCTATAGCCGTCTCTTTATCTTTATACTTTTCTCTTCCCTGGTCGCCCCATTTCACCGCTACTTTCTAATTTTGCCTTTTGCGAAAGCTGCTTCTTCCCCACCATTTCTCCTACGTTGCCCAGGGCAATAGTATGACATTTCTATAAAAAGTACGTCTATCTGCGCCTGCTACATACGTACCTATCGCCGCCCCGGTGCGAGTGCTACATACGTACCTATCGCCGCCCCGGTGCGAGTGCTACATACGTACCTATCGCCGCCCCGGTGCGAGTGCTACATACGTACCTATCGCCGCCCCGGTGCGAGTGCTACATACGTACCTATCGCCGCCCCGGTGCGAGTGCTACATACGTACCTATCGCCGCCCCGGTGCGAGTGCTACATACGTACCTATCGCCGCCCCGGTGCGAGTGCTACATACGTACCTATCGCCGCCCCGGTGCGAGTGCTACATACGTACCTATCGCCGCCCCGGTGCGAGTGCTACATACGTACCTATCGCCGCCCCGGTGCGAGTGCTACATACGTACCTATCGCCGCCCCGGTGCGAGTGCTACATACGTACCTATCGCCGCCCCGGTGCGAGTGCTACATACGTACCTATCGCCGCCCCGGTGCGAGTGCTACATACGTACCTATCGCCGCCCCGGTGCGAGTGCTACATACGTACCTATCGCCGCCCCGGTGCGAGTGCTACATACGTAGTATCGCCGCCCCGGTGCGAGTGCTACATATGTACCGATCGCCGACCCCCACCCCCCATCTCTCTAACCCCACCCTCCGAATTTTTCTTTTTACTCTCCCAACCCTGAGAAATATTTTAAGTTAAAAAAAAAAAAAAAAAATGAAAAAGTTCGGCCCGACCCCTCAATCTCTCCAGCTCTCCCCCCCAACTTGTTTTTTCACTCTCCCCCAACCCTGAGAAATATTTTAAGTTCACAAAAAGAAAAAAAATTTTTATCCCGACCCCTAAAATTTCCCCCTCCCCATCTCTCTAACCCCACCCTCCGATTATTTTTACTTTCCCCCAACCCTAAGAAATATTTTAAGTTAACAAAAAAAAAAAAAAAAAAAAAAAAAAAAAAATTTAGCCCGACCCCCTAAAAACTTCCCCGACCCCCCAATCACTCTAGCCCCCATCACCAACTTTTTTTTTTTTTACTCTCCTCCAACCCTAAGAAATATTTTAACAAAAAAAAAAAAAAAAATTTGGCCCGACCGCCTAATCTCTCCAGCCCCCCATTCTTTTTCATCTGCACAGTAGCTCTATCTAGGACATTGAGTACTATTCTCCCGGACAACGCCGAGTACTTAGAAAAATCAAGGAGGAATCCAGAGCACTATTAAAATAACTAACCGATTCCTCCTCCTTTTCATCTGCACAATAGTCCGAAAAGAAGCGTAGATGCTGTTAAAATATAATACAAACCTATCACTACAGTAGCTCTATCTAGGATATTGAGTACTTTTCTCCGGGACAACGCTGAGTACTTAGAAAATCAAGGAGGAATCCAGAGCACTACTAAAATAACTAACCGATTCCTCCTCCTTTTCATCTGCACTATAGTCCGAAATAAGCGTCAGTAGCTCTATCTTGGACATGGAGCAATTTTCTCCCAGACAACGTCGAGTACTTAGAAAATCAAGGAGGCATTTAAAGCACTACTAAAATCACTCTTACTGAATATTCCGAAAAGAAGCGTAAATATTATACAAATCTATCACTGCAGCAGCTCTATCTAGGATATTGAGCACTTTTCTCCCAGACAACGTCGAGTACTTAGAAAATCAAGGAGGCCTCCAGAGCACTTCTAAAATCACTCTTACCGATCTACCCCTCCTTTTAATCTGCACAATAGTCCGAAGGGAATCGTAGATTGCGTTAAAATATTAGACAAACTTATCACTACAGTAGCACCATCTAAGATATTGAGCACTTTTCTCCCGGACAACACCGAGTATTCAGAAAATCAAGGAGGCTTCCAGAGCACTACTAAAATCACTCTTACTGATGGGGGATCAATGACAATGACGTCTCCAAAATGGTCACCCATTTAGTAATGGCCGGGATATGTATTGCTTAATGTAGATGGACTGACATTTTTTTCTCTAATTAGAAAAAATGACGTATAAAAGCTATGATCAATTAGAGAAAAACGGCCTAGGGGAGCCTAAAATTATTTGTTGATCATCAAAACTCTTGTAAGAATTTGTTAAATAGTATTATAAAATGTTTGTTCAAAGAAAATCATAGTTATTATTAGCTGTGAATTTATTATCTTAATTTGAACAGTCTAGTGGCTAGATCGCTCTACTGTGGTTTATATCTTATGAATACTCCATTAAATTAAAATAAAAATTTTGTGTCGTTCTTGGCCTTTTGGTCAAGATCAATGTGTAGTATCTGTTCTCGGCAATGTTGGAGTGTATTATCTAGTTCTATCCGATAGGTGTGCATCTTACACTCTCGAATCAAAAATCAGACTGTCATTTTTTCTTTTTTTTTTATTACCTTTTCCTTTGGCGCACTTCCTCTCCCCTAAAGTACAGGGTGATAAGCGCCCATTGTTGGGATCTGTCACACCAACGAATACCCATACTCTCCCGCCAAATTTCGTCTGAGTCACTCATCTCAAGTTTCGCCTGAGGCGCTCACACTGGCGAAAGCCGACCCTCTACCCCTCAAATTTGCTGACAATTACCCCCCCTCCCAAGTTTGGCCTGAGGCGATCACACTGCAGAATGCCGACAGTCTCTCCTCTCAACAGATCTCCACACCTTTCAAAAAGTAGGAGGTAATGCCTAGGAGCGTTGTATCATGACAACAGAACGGGCATAGGGAGGAAGGAATATTAATTAAGAAAGGGTGCGAGTGATTTTCTTCCCTACACTCTTTTCCTCTGACGTCATTTCCTGTTAAAATCGTGACTTGTCATTATTTCTCAAATTATACATGATAGCATTGATTTCTTCTCAAATTATTACTAAACGTTGAAAAATGGACGAAATAGCCACCCCCCATTGGAGAAAAGTGCTCAGTCGACCCCGGAAGAGTCAATTTTTTTTCCGGTTTCGAGATATTACACAACCCTGGGCTGGCCGGTCGGAATGATGTCACCCGTGTGACCGTTTGTTGGGTACCCTCAGGGAAGCTTTACATACATACATACAGACAGACAACTGGGATTTATATAATAGATGTAGTTCGCACATTTTTGCAAGAAGTAAACAAATACTTGTTTTTTCCACGCTTAAGAGGACATTAATACAAAAAAAAAAAATCGAGAGTTTGGCAAAAATAAACACTCGATTTCATATAATCGTTATGGCTGAAGGTTGTGACTAAATCCGTTTCATTTTTTTTAATTTAAAATAATACCGCAAGACGATATTTTAGTTCAGTTCGATCTGACGGGCAGAGATTGCCTCGAATCTGACGATGTTTCCTAGCTGACGTCTCAATATTTTAAAAGAAAGCAGCAGCAGCCCAAAGTGGACGTATCTAAATTCTAGAAAATGTACATGCCATGGCACTTACACTTTCAAAGTGGACGTGCCACTTTCGGCTGCTGCTTTTCTAGAAATAGAGGCAAGTATACTTTAAGCAGGGGTTGAAAGTGTAAGTGCCATGGCATTTCTAGAAAAGCAGCAGCAGCCGAAAGTTTGCCAGACTCGATTTTTTGTATTAATATGTCCTCTTAAGCGTGGACAAAAAAGTATACTTCTTGCAAAAATGTGCGGACTACATTTTAAATAAAAACAAATGACTTCTCTTTCAAATTTGACTTTTTTAAAACACTATAAAAATCTGGATAACGTAAAAGTAGTCATTAGAAGAAGAATAATAAAAGTAGAAAATAAAAAAGGAACTGACTCCTTAAGTTTGAAGAAAAAGGGTTGTTGACTTTTTGATACACCAGATTAATTTTTTAAATAGTAAAGAAAGTATTAAATTCGTAAAACAAACAAACAAATAAAAAGCAGTAGTCGATATTGAATTCTGTGTGTTCCTATTTACTTAGCTCCCCACGAGAGCAGAGTTAGACATGAGATCGGTTCTACAGTGGAGAAAATTCAGCTCCCAAAAGGGGCATTGTGGATTTGGACAAAAATAAAAATTGACTCAGTTTATAAGAATTTCTCCTCCACTGACCGAGGACAGAAAAGATGAAATGCAGTATCAGAACACGTACTACACTTTTCTTTTTTTTCTTTAAAAAAAAAATGAATATTGAATAAAGTTCAGTCTTGATATGAATCGGATCGTGTTCCTTTAAGAAAAACGCATTTTTTTTTTTAGTTTCTAAAACTTTTTAAAGCTAGTATTCATTTTCGCCTATTGCATGTGTTTTTGTTTTTTGTTGTTTTTTTCCGACGTTAATACTTCGCTGATATTGTCATTTACTATTTAAAAGATTAAACTGGAATACCAAAACGTAAATTCTTTTTTCTTCAAACTTAAGGGGACATTTTTTTAAAATTTGACTGGTATTTTTGTTTTTTTTATTACTATTGCACTCGTACACCTGAAATAAATGTTTGTTTACGTTTTACGAAGATTTTCTAATCAATGTTTTACTGATGTAGATTTGTTATTGTGTTAAAAAAATGAAATTTTCAATAAAACTGGCATTTGTTTTTATTTAAAATTTAGTCTGAACATTTTTGTAGGAAGTAAGTGACGGGAAGATATTGCTTTGAATTTGACGATAAAGTTGCTCCTCTGTCTCTGCTCTATTTCTAGAAAATTAGCAGGAGCCAAAAGTGGACGTGCCTAAATGAGACGTACACAATTAGTACGACCCTTATGCAAGATTGAAATTGGGGATCAGTTTTGCATATAATTTTAACATAAAATGATCCACCATTTCCGGACCATTCTAACTTTTTAGGGCAGTTAATTATTTTTCTTTTGCAATGGGATATAAATTCTATGCATTGTTTTTCGGACGGGGTGGGTAGTTTCTGCTATTTAAAGCGATTACGTGTGGTTTTACGACTTTGTCGATCGGACTTAGTGTTAGTGGTAAAAAAAGTTAGAATGGCCAGAAAGGGGGGGACCATTTTACGTTGAATGTGCAACTAAAGTGTAACTAATGTGCAACTAATCCCTACTCTAAATTTAAAGAATAATTGGGTTCTTTCTTCGGTGTTCACACGTAATCGCATAAAAAAAGTTAAAATCTCTTTTTTTGGGGGGGGGGGGGTACTTTTATTTTGTCCCCTTTACGTATTGTTCAAGATTTTGCTAAACTCATTGTAAGATTTGCATCTATATTTTTCTCTTGTACCTTTTTTTCCTATTTATTAACTTGTGCCATTTTTACCTTAATTAGGTTAAAAACAATGTATAGAATTTATCTCTCATCGCAAAAAGAATGGTTAAGTCCCTAAAAAGTTAGAATGGCCCGGAAATGGGGATCATTTTATGTTAAAATTATATGCAAAACTGATCCAATTTCAATCTAAAATAATTGTTGTTTATTTTTGCAAAAGATGAGTAATGCATATTTTTTTTAAAAATGTATTTTTCGTTTTACCAACAGAGATCTGCACTTTAGGGCGCACTAGTATTCATCTTGGTGATGGTTAGGCCCTACGTAGAATTGGGATAGAGAATTGAGACCAGTATATATTCACATGGAATCAGCTATTCAAAACAAGCTGGGAGGATGGTGCTGAAAAGTCTGGAAGGATTCCTTAAATTGTCTGTAGCAATTAAGTCTGTACGTCGATGAGTTTGACCAGCTGAACAATTTTGGTCAAGGGTCTTTTAGTCACTGATGAATATCAGCCCGTGGAGGGGTCGCGCGCAAACGCCCCCCCCCCCCATACGGAGAGAGAGAAAGAGAGTAATTACCTTTTGAGAGAAAAATTCAATACAACTCCAACCAACTCCCAAGAAAGGGAGAAGGTGTGACAATATGCCTTTTTGGGGAGAGAAGGGAACTTTGGTTTTAGAGCGAAAAGACAGTTACACAGTCAGTTAGATTTGGGTTTGCGGCTTGGACGGTCGTGTTGGCCGGAGCTCAGACTCGAGTCCGTTTTTCACAACTTTTTACTGACCAGTTTTTTTTTTCTTTTTTCGGTGTACACTTACCTATCAGGCTGCTAGAGAATTCCGGGAAAATTTTTTCAAATATTTTACATTTTAGGAGGGGGGGATCAGTTTCCAATATTAATTAAACGTAGACTAATCACCCTCTTTTTGACCATCTCAATTTAAAAAAATCTTTTTCGGTGTACAATTACCTATCATGTCAGTAGAGAATTCCGTGGTTTTTGGAAAGAAATTTTAAAAAATTGAGATTTTAATACGTAAAAAGTTGTGAAAAACGGACTATGGTAAAAGACGAACAAGACTGATCCCCGTATTAAAATCTCAATTTTTTAAAAATTTCTTTCCAAAAACCCCGGAATTCTCTCGCGACATGAGAGGTAATTGTAAGCAGAAGAATAATTTTAAAAAATTGAGATGGTCAAAAAGAGGGGGATCAGTCTACGTTGAATTAACATTGGAAACTGATCCCCCCTCCTAAAATGTAAAATATTTGAAATTTTTTTCCAAAAACCATGGAATTCTCTGACATGATAGGTAAGTGTACACCGAAAAAAGGAAAAAAAACTGGTCAGTAAAAAGTTGTGAAAAACGGACTGTGGGAAAAGACGAACATGTGCCAATTTTTTAAACAGCAAAATAAAATAAGCAAAACAGAGCGAAATTACTGTTATCAAATAAATATTTTTAACCCTAACAACAAAAAAAAAACAAGCAAAACATCATAGGACGCAGCACCGTATCAAAATTGTCGTCTGGTACAAATCGGCTCGTCAACTCTCGGGCGTTTGCGAGTCGAACCTCACGAAAACTGGTTTAGGATCGATATCAGTACCATCTTTAGTGGAAAAAAAAAAAAAAAAAAAAAAAAAAAAAGGGTAAATTTTTACTATCACACCCATCGTAGTTTACCTAATAAAGAATCAGATTCTACATGTAAACATCCTGTAACAAAGAAGGAATTTAAAAAAAAAAAAAAGGAATATTTTAAATTGGGGGACCACTTTTCATATATAAATTTAACGTAAAATGAGTATCCACTACCTGGCCAGTTAGCGGTAAATGGAGACGTGTAACGTCTAGTGTACTCTTTTTTTCTGCTTTAAAAATAAATAAAAAGCGATATTGAATTATCTGACCTAGACGCCGCTATTCCGAATTCACAACAGCAAGTCGCCGTCAATAAACTGTGTCTCTTGCACCAGTCATGATTAAAAAAAAAAAAAATGGTCAAAATCTTTTTCAGGTAAAATTTTATAATTAAAATTTGCTGGAATAATTTTTTAAACGAAAATATCAAGGAAAAATGGAATTTTTACTGAAAATCATTTAATAATTCGAAAAAAAAAAAAATCCGTTTTTTTTTTTAATCTAATTATTTTTTTGGTGGTGGTGGTGGGGGGGTATATCGTAATTAACTCTAACCTAGCCCTAGATTAACTCTAAAAAGAAGTAGAAGGAAGCTATGTAGTCAAAAGTAAAGATTGCTTTTCTTTTTTCCGTACTTATGCAAATTAGGACCCAAGCTAACCCTAACCGACGCCAAGTCGATTTTAGCTTGGGTCCTAATTTGCATAAGTACCTTTTTTCTGAAACACCGGGTACAATTCATAAATTTGTTAAAAAATATTTGTGTTTGTTTAGATTAGAGCCCGAGTTAATTTTGACCCCGTCGTTAGGGTTAAAGTTAGCTCGGGTCCTAAAAAACAAACAAAAAAAAAAACAGAGGGATTTTGTGGTAAACTACGATAGTAAATAAAAAACAAACAAACCAAATTTGCATTTTCCCCCCTTGTAATGTTTACCGAAATGTTGGGAAAACATCTTGTATTTATGCAGTTACAGGCTGAAATAATAACGTTGTAATTTAGAAACCCATTCTTAACATGGGTAGGTGGGAGAGGGTTGATTTTGTACATTCAGCTAACAATTTAATAAACAAAAGATACCGTAAAAATTGAACTTAACTGGTCCGTACACTGCTTAATTATCTATGGATATTGATATTAATGAGGCAATAATTAAAATTAAAATTGTGTGACCACTTCGTGCGTCTGGGTTTCTCGTCTCCACGTGACTTACGGGTTATTTATTTACTATTAATCGATTATTTGAAATCGAAAATGCAATAGCATAAAATAGAATAAATCAACATTTTAAAAATCTTCACGATACATTTCGGTTCATTCGTAAACAAATCAGCCATTTTATTCTTTTGCTAATAGTTGAACAAATAAAGAAATGTATTACTTCGCGACCCTCAAAAATTTGGAAGCATTTAAAGTGTCGCATAGAAAGTCATTTAATCTGGCTTTAAAACTCTTAGTAAACCCTCATTTATTAAATGATTGAGAGTTTGGGAAGCTATTTACATCCAATAATTTAAAACATTATCTTAACAAAATTAGTTATAGTTTTATAACAATTTGGTGTAATTAATAATTTAATGACCAAACAATGCTGTAATAATTTATTTTAACTTTTTAAATCTCCCTTTTTAAAGTAATTTGGTAAAAGAAAAACAATTAGGGAAGGGGGCAAAACTGAAAATAAAAATACTGCCGGACAACGCCAGGTAAGCACGGCTAGTATAAAGTAGACTTTTTTTTTTTTTTTCTTTTTTTTAAATCAAGTGGAAACATGGGGAAAAATGTAATAAAATTAAAATAACATTGTTTTACTTACTGATTTCATCTGGGTTGGATAAGCGAAAACTCGAAGCAATTTCTTCTCGCATCGATAAAAAGGTTACCGTAACGTAGAAAATATAATCCGAAAAAATAAAAGGAAAATTATGTTTTTCTTTTCAGTTGATTTGATTTCACTCAAATGTTTTGAGCAAAGGATGGAGTTTCCTAAAGTGATTGACAACGAGGTTGATATTGTTTTATTATAACACGAGAGTGTTAAGGGAATCAACTTGGAAGAATAATAATCGGATCGAACGTGAACATGAGGCTTATAAGGAGAAAAGAATTAGCAGGAGGTTTTTCAGAGAAAGTGTATGTGTGTAGTAAGAGAGAGAGAGAGAGAAGAGAGACAGGGGAAAGAAATGGGGAGAAGGAAGAGATAGGGAATAATAAGAGATGAGTAATGATAGAAAGAGAGGGGAGAAAAGAAGGAAAGGAAAAGAGAGAGGGAGGACGAGGAGGAGGAGATAAACTAAATAATAATCAAAGAGAAAGGGTGCGGATTTAATTTTTCTAATAGCGTCCAAATTTCAAATTTTATGTATTTCTCTAAAGCCTTTTTTTCTGAAAATTGTTATATATTTTTTTATCCTTACAGTGAAATTTAAAACCTTTCACTAAAAATAATGGGAAAATTATACAAACTAATAGACAACTTAGGTTATTTTATTGTTAACATTTATTTATTTTTAATTTTTAAACTTGTCCAGGTTTCAGCGCTAAATAAAGCTAGAAGCGTTTCGTGCCTGAAAGAACGTAAGAAATGGAATGTCGTGAGTGATGCGAAATTGCTGACGTCATTATTATCTTATTCACCTAAATCTCTTTTTGATCAGAGAATGTATAGTATATTAGCAGTACTTACTCGGTGTCTCTGATTTTTAGGCCTTTGGCCTAATATCAGAGTAGCGTATAATCCTTGCTAGGTCTTCGGCGGCCATATTCATAGACATTAACTCCTTCTTCGGGGGGGGGGGGGGGGGGTAGTTTATTACCGGGCTTAGGCGCCGCTACCGGGAAATGCCGACGGGTGTAATTAATGCAACTTTTGCCACCATCCAGAATGCCTCTTTTTGATGTAGGAGAGAGCATTTTTTTTCCTACATTAAACCACCACGTGTCACTGTCGGTGCTCGGTAAAAATGGTACCAGAAAAAATGGCATAAGTGAATAAATAGGAAAAATAGCACAAAGCAAGAACAATTCGGTAACGTTTGGAAGTGTGGGGCTAGCCTCCCTCCTCTATAGTTTTAAATAGGGGCTTAGCCGTGGTCGTCATAAAAAAATAAACTTCTTTTACGACGACCACGGTTAAGTCCTATTTTACTCTGTTGTTTTAAAGCAAATTAAATCAACTTTTCTTAGTTGATGAGGCAGGGAAAGGTTCTAGTTTTAAATAAGGGCTAAGCCCCCTCCCCCAATATTTTAAAATAAGTGCTGTTTTTTTTTGTTTTTTTTATTCTGTTGTTTTTAAGCAAATTAAATAATTTTTTCTAAGTATTTTCGTGGGGTGGGGGGGGGGGTCCAGCCTCTATAGTTTTAAATAGGAGCTAAACCTCCTCTCACCCAACTATATTTTAAAATAAGTATTATTTACTCACTCGGTGAAAGTGCAGAGTAGTTAACTGTCGAGAATCGTAAACACAAACAAAAAACAACAACAAATGACTATACTAAACGTAGTAGAATTTAATTATCTATCGACCTTTATACTTTTAACGTGCTGAAACTGTTTTAAAGTTTTTAATTTTTTTATTTCGTGCAAAGCGGTCTTTACACATTGCAAATACAACTGCATATCTATTTAGTTGTGGAGCCGTTATTTAATTTGTGGAACAATGGTGATCCCTTTTTGCTTATATAAAATTTCTATTTCAGTCAGATTCGGCTAGACGTATTACTCTTCCAAGTTCGTCATTCTGATTTTCTTCCCGATTTAATCTACAAACTCTAAAGGGTTCCTTCCAACTAAAATCGCTTGTCTGTTGGCCGTGGGTACTAGGCTCCAATTATAGTTTTAAATATGTAATAAGCCCCCCCCCCCCTCCATATTGAACATTAAAGTTGCTTTTTTGTTGTTGGTGTTATTTATTTTATTTTATTTATTTATTTTAAATAAATCGTTATATTGTATCATTTATCTTTCGCGGAAAGAAAAAAAAAAGCAACAATTATGTTAGAGTGTAGATTGGAGGATTTTATTTATCTTCCTCCCACGGCGGGAAGATTTTTTTTTTCTTTTTAATATAGTTCACCCCAAACAAGGCAGACAGTAACTGTAGACGTAAGGGGCTACTGAGAAAGACACAAGGTTGAAAAAGTGAGATTTGAAAAGCCAGCACCCTAGAGGAAGAGCACTCTGGCCGAACAAAAATTGTCTGGGCAGCGCCGTCGGCATTCCCCGATAGGGCGCCTCAGGCGATTAGCAATAAACTAACCCCTTCTCAAAGGGTGAGAAGGTAAAGCCTGGGAGGGTGGATCTCCTAGAACTGCACAGGACCATACCTCAGACTGACAGAGAATTAGGCACACCAGCATGCCCAAAACTCTACCAGTCTGATTTTGGTATGAAATAACCACTCGGAAGGGTGGCTAGTTTTTCATATAAAATTTTAACGTAAAATGGACAGCACTTTTATGTCTGCCATGAAAAAAAAAAATATATATATTGTAAAATCGGTAAATATTCAGAGCAAGTGAAACAAGCAGCAGTTTTACATTTTTTAAATATTCAAAGCAGACGGTTTTTCGTAAATTTCAATTGGTTGCCTTTGATTGATTAATTTGAGTCACGTGAGACACATCCGTGATTGGTGGCGGGCATAAAAAGTGCTGCCACGTAAAATGAGGGGGCAGTTTCTCCTTTTTAAGACGATTACGTGTGGTTTTACGACTTTGTGGGTCGGATTTAGAGTTAGTGGTAAACAGAGTTAGGTAACTGCCTTCAAAAGTTAGAATGGTCCGGAAATTGGGGATCATTTTATGCTAGCTTTATATGTGCAACTAATCCGCCACTCTAAATTCTAAAATAATTGTTTTTGTTTCTTTTCAGGGTGTTGTCATGTAATCGCCTAAAAAAGGTAGGATCTCATTAAAAGGGGGGGGGGAGACTTTTAATTTAGATATAATTTCTTTTTAATTTGACAAACTTCTTAATGTTTTCCCTTTATGTATGGTATCCATGATTGTGATAAACTTATTGTGAGATTTTCATCTATATTTTCCTTTGTGCCTTTTTCACCCGTTCCATTTTTACCTAAATTCGTCACTGTTACATGCACTGACTGTCAGAAGAGAAAGGTAAAGATTACTCGGGAGCCTTGTAGGGACGTGGTCCCTTGAATTGTTATAAGCATGTTAGAATCCAAGTAAAAAACAAGGAAAAACATGAAAGTTGAATGAAAGTAGAAAGAATAAAACAATCTTAAAAAACGCAAAATATTTATATATATACAAATTACAAGATATTAATTGTTCATTTGAAATGTTCAGTTAGCAAAGTAATAAAATGTTTATGTGTGAGTATGTGCATGCGACAGGTGTAGACATTTGTGTGATGCTTTTTGTTAGAGCGCGTACACATATTAATACATGTGTGTCGCCTTTTGTCAGGGTGCGTAAGTGTACAACTGTGGGTGTGTGCACGTGAGTTATGAATTGATAGGGCGTGTGTAGGCATTTGTGTGTGTGTGTATCACCTTTTGTCAGCAGGGTGCGTAAGTATGTGTGTGCGAGTTGAAAATGAATAGTAGACGCCCGAGCCCGAAAGGGCAAGGAGGGTGGAAACGTTGTCCTCTGGTTCCGTGTGCTGATTTTTCCAACTCGTCTGTGATCTCGACGAAAACCTCAGCTTAAATTACATTTTATCGGCTCCCAGCTCATGGTTTTATTTTAGTGCGAAAAGGGATTTTAATAGCAGAGGTGTAGTGGACGTAGTAGGAAGCATACCACATGACATCCATTCTTGCTTTTTCGCTTAATATGTCTATTGGAGCCGGTTTTTTAAACAAAAATCTTCGTTTTAGATGGAATTTTTGGACATGGCTTCTGTGTTTTCTCTCATGCCGTCGGTTAGTCAGCATTGTTGGATTGGGGTACCTGTCAATCCTATAGTCCCTATTTACTTGCCTCCCCACGAGGACAGAATTAGACACAAGGTCAGTTTTTAATGTGGGAGAAAATCCAGCTCACAAAAAGGGTTACTCTGGATTAGAACAAAAATTTAAATTGCCTCAGTCTAGAAGGATTTCTCCTTCACTGATGATCGATGACAGAAAAGATGACGTGTAATATCAGAACAGATACTACACTTTGCTCCTAGCCAAAAGGCTAAGGATCGGGAATCTTTTTACTTTTATCTTTCTTTCGCTTATTTGTTAACTTTTTTTTTTTAAGCTCTGTTAAACAAAAATACAGCTAATAAAAATATACAGTTCGGTTGAACTTAAAATTTTCGCCCGATTGATGACACTTATTAGTTGCATTTTCGTTTAATTTCCAATTTTTAAGCGATTATCGAGGCTTCACATGGAGGCCTCTGTAAGCCATTTTTTCCGTTCTAACGTAACATATTTGAATACTTTTTGATTGAACTAAAAAAAAAAAACGCTTTAAAATAATGTAAAGTACAAAAAAAAAACTTATCCAGGTAGGTAGAAAAGTAACTTTTCTTGCTTTTGGTAGCATTTATTTGTTGCCTATTTGATTTTTCACCCTTTTTTTCTGTTAACTATTGTACACTATCGCTGACTATTTGTTTCGTCCAACACATGCTTGCATGTAAAACAGACGTCAACAAAAAGAAGATTTTTATGAAAACAGAGTCTTTGCCTACAAAACAAATTGATTTACAAATCATTTGTATACAAAACATCTACAAAAAGGGTTGATATGCCGTAAAACTCGACAACCACTCAACCAACTTTACTTAAGAAATAATAAATAAAGGATGTTTTGAGTCTAAAAGTACACATGAAATAGGTATATTCTATGGCCACGAATGCCAGTGGTGATTAGGGAGGTGAGTGTTAGACAATCGAGCGGGGGGGGGGGGGGGCATACATCATTTTACAGGCGGTCGTTTTTTTTCTTTTTCTATCCCCTCCCATTCATATTGTTAGGTAACCCTGAAACTTAGAGGGAGGACGTGAGGTTGGTCAGGGTCAGAACAGTAATAGCAGCAGCACATGAACATCCTACGTAATCGTTAAGGAAGGAGATTGGAATTGTCCCTCTCCTTTTTTTTTTTGTGATAAATTTGTAGATTAACACCCGCCGCTTAACCCCCTCCTTCTCTCTAAAAACGAGATTCTATTTTTTAAGCGATTACGTGAGACCATCCTGAAAAAACTTGGCAGAAAGAAAAAACAAACAATTATTTTAGAATTTAGAGTTGGGAATCAATTTTGTGCTAAATTTAACGTAAAATGATCCCCCCATGTCTGAACTATTCTAGCTTTTAGGGCAGTTACCTAATTTTTTATCACTAACTCTAAATCCGAGTGGCAATGTCGTGAAACTACACTTAATTGCCTAAAAAAACGCACAGGATTTATCACCCATAGCAAGCAACAAAAAAATGTTTAACTGCCTTAAAACGATACAATGACCCAGAAATGAGGGATCATTTTATGTTAAATTTATATGCGAAACTAATCTCCTACTCTAAATTCTAAAATACCCCCCCCCCTAAATAAAAACAAAAAAACTCACACTTTTTCTCAGTAGCCCCTTACGTCTACAGTGGCGGTCTGCCTTGTTTGGGGTGAACTATGTTAAAAAAAAAAAATTTTTTTAAATTGTATTTATTTTTTTCTTTTTCCACTAAGTTTATCTCAGCTAATATGTATTACCAATATCTACGAGAAAACCTCCCTACATCAATATTTAACACTTCCCGGTAAGGTGATTCTGCATAGAATGAAACTTGCCACCTTATCCCTTAGTCGGTGAAGTAACGGCTCCAACACAATGACATAAAGTAGGGGTGATAGCGAACAACACTGACGTATCGACCAAGAGACAGCGAACGACTCTGAATGCTTTCAATTCACCTGTATCACTGCCATCGGCGAGCGATACAAAATGGGGATCCATTTGCAGAAGTCCAGTTTAAAACTGGTGTTCTCTAAAACAGATAATAAGAAAAGATGGTCAACCCTGTTAAAAACTGATCCGAATTTATCAGCATGGCTTCTAGTCGTTTTCTATTCTTTCTATTATTAGTGTACAAATCAGATGCAAATTATTCTGAATTGATCTTCCCTTCACAGCATAGTTCTACTCAGGCTTGATCAATTCCCCCAACAACAACCAGTTTGATGGGATTCAGGTCAAAATTTGTAACTTTGTGTTTATCAGAGTTATAGGCCTATAATTATCTAGTTGCTCCCAACCATGCCTGTCTCGTTTCTATAGCAATATGATCACACACTTGGTCACCTGACCAGGGATAGATCACTGATCAAATCAATGAATGAACACATCGGTCAGCAGCCGGGGTATAAATATAAACATGTGCAACAGCGCCAAGATCAATTCATAGGGCAGATCATCAAGTCGTGCAAACACATGTCAAAACTTTCTTATATGTGAAGTTATAAAAAAGGCAGATTACCAATATGTGTAGGGGCACAGCAAACATAACTGGTATGGACATAGAAAATGACTGACTGCATAGTGTTTCAAAGGCACCTGGACATTATTAGTCTAGTGGTGAGGAGACAACTGCATGTCCAGGAACTAGTCTAGACAAAATAGGAGCAGTTGACGAACAAATGTCGTTTTGGTGATTAAACAAAAAAGAGGAAAAGAGAGCAGGATTTAGGCAAACATGTTGTCTCCTCAGCATTCAGTCCAAAAAGGTATGAAAAGAGAAAGTGTGCTCTGAGTCACACCTTTTCTATCGGTGACCACATGGTTAAATCAACCAATGGTTGACCATCCTGTGGGTACATGATCTGACACTCCATGCATCAGGAAAAAGTGACTTCTTCTTCTTCTTCTTCTTCTTCATCGGTTTAACGTTCGTTTTACATGCTGCCATGTGTTGGACAGCATTTAGAAATTTACTTCCAAACTAACCTATCTCTTTATTTATCACTATTTATTTCAAATACATCCTTATTACTTCTTCCCATATTTTTCTTGGCTTTTCTCTGTCAACTGACCCTGTTACCTCAACTTTTCTACATCTACTAACCCAAGAACTCTTATCCATTTGTCCAATGTGACCAAACTAATGCAGTTTCCTGTTCTGTACACATCTCCAAATAATGTCCAGATTTAATCTTCCTATGAGGTTATCAGATCTAAGCCATTACACATCTATCATATTATTCTCATATCATTTCTCTCCATGCAACACATATCCTCAACCCTCACTGACCAGGTTTTATACACCATCACACTGCGTACACATGCCTGATAGACTCTTCTCTGAGTTGATAGTGGTAATTCTCTGCTGGTTAATCTTTCCTCTTTCTGGAGGCTTTCCAACACTACAACCACTGATCATCACTTTAGACTTAGTAACATTCACTCTCAGACTATAGCATTCCTCCAAGTCTTTAACTTAACAAGTAGACCTTCCATTGTTTCACAGGCAACACTAAACCATTAACGTAAAGAATTTCTTTCGGACAACTCATACAAGACTCTCTGGACAACAACTCAACCCTCTGGGATTAGTTCATACCAAATTTAGACCAACAGAGTCTAGGCCATTTTTGAGGATGGCTTATTCTCTGTCGGTCTGAGGTATGGTCCTGTGCAGTTCTAGGAGGTCCACCTTCCCAGGCTTTACCTTCTCACCCTTTGAGAAGTAGTTAGTTTATTCCTAATCACCTGAAGCACCCCTACCGGGAAATGCCGACGGGGAATGCATAGGCAATTTTTGTTCGATCAGACTGCTTTTCCTCTAGGGTGCTGGTTTTTCAAATCCCACTTTCCTTACCTTGTGTCTAATCTTCCTGTTGTGGAAGGGAGATAAATAAAAACTCCCTAGACAACACTTCTAAGACACAAATGAAAAGCAACAGACTCTGAACAAAACCCTGATGTACTCCCATTTTAACATTAATCTAACATGCCTTTGAACATTTTTGTACATTGCTTGAACAGCCTTCACCAATCGCTTGCCCCTAATTATGCAAAGCCCACCAGATATCTTTTGGTACTGTCAAAAGCTTTCTCCAAATCCACAAAATCAAAATACAGGTTTTTCGTTTTACCAAAATAATTCTCTTGCGTTTGTCTCAGGATAACTATTGTTCAGTGAGGCATAAAACTAAACTGCATTTCATCTCTGCTTATCTGACTTCTTATTTTCTGCTCAATTATTCTCTCGACTATTTTCAGGATCACCTGATCCATCAACTTTAGGCCTTTGTAATTAGCTCAATCTAGTGATTCCCCTTCTTTACCCTTGTAACAGTTCACAATTGTACTAAGATCCCAGTCTTTTGGAACAACCTTATCTTTTATGATCTGATTTGTCAAGTCTGTGATCATCTGAATACCTGTTTCACCCGCAGTCTTTAACATTTCTGCAACATCACCTGAGGGTTCTTCAACCATAACCTTCTCCCCAACAATATACATATTTACCTTTGTCATCTGTTTAGCTATCCGGAATACTTCATTCTTCTGCTCATCCCTTTGCTGTAGTATATCTGGAAATTTAGCTTGCTCAGCCTCCATCTTGGTTTTGTAGATTGCTCTTCTTGCTTCCCTCTTTGTCACCAGATACATATCCTTATTTACTAAATCTTTTCTTCGCTTACTCCATCATTTCCTCATTCCACCACTATGTCAGCCTATGTCTTGAAGGCCCTTTTGTCTACCCACAAGTTTGGTCTGTTACCTCTAATAGTGTTTCTTTCAACTTCTTCCACTGTTCTTGCACACTTCCTGAACTATTCAACTGTATCAAAATGATTACTATTATGCATTGTGTGAGTTACGGAGAATCAGTTCATGTGATTATGTGACCGCTTTGTGTTCAATTATAGATCTATCTTCTGTATTCTTTGAATCTCATCTTGTTCCATACCGAATGAAATGATCATATTCAGTCAGTTCAATAGAAAATGAGCCCATAGTTCTCTTGATACTGCTCCACTGGATAAGACATGCTCAACGGCATCCACACTGTAAGTAGTGAGAAGAATCTTTTTTAGTCCTGCTCCATTCATGACTCCAATAAGACATACCAAATAATTTGTCATAAGGTGATAGCCTCCAACTAGAAGGATAGTCATAAGCACGGACATCTTTAGGCAAGGTGCCTCCCGCCATCTCCAAATCTATCTTTTCCAGCTCTTTTTACCTATTATTATTTTTTAATTATACTGCCTACCCTACTTCTCAACACTCTCAACTAATCAAACTCTGTCTACCCTAATCCAGTTTTGGTTACAGACGTAAATTAAATCTGGAAGCTTTGGCAAATGTGTAGTCATCTCTTAATTGCCATTGCTCCAAGGTTCACTCTGACTTGGAGTGGTAGTACCTGTCAGGGGTCCTATCTATCTTTACAGACAATTTATAAAATATATACCTACAAAACTAATTCATTTTTAACTATGACTATGATATTTTCAAATATTTCTATAAATAATTGAAAATATTAAGAACTTGAATCATAAAAACTTTTACCAAAATGACTAACTTCAACATTAAATGACCCCAAAAGTGTTGATATGCCATAAAACAACCATACAATCACATATTACTATCAAGTGGGATTTTTATAGGCCAAGCCGCATCAAAAAATACTTTATTCATTTATAATTCATCACGAGCAAGATAGATTATTATTCAACTTTTATGAAAATTAATGTTTTCGTCATTCCCACCTGTTCAGTAACAATCTTGTTGATGGCTGATGCACGAAAAACACTTGATAAATTTGACACTATTTTATGACCCAGTTAGCACCAACAGTCCTTCATGTCTTATGTATATTTAGAAATATACATGCTATCTGAACAGAAAAAAGGGAACTGTAAAAAAAAACCTGTCCGTCAATAAACTGCTTTGTTACATATTTTTATATAAAAAAAATACTGATTTCAGCAAATAAAATTGGGTTGTGTTGTTAAAATCTCAGTTAAAGATATCATCTTGAGGATTATACATTAGAAATGTGCACATGTAAACTGTATTTAAACCTCTACAAACTAAGATATCATGGTGGCCCTTAGTTACAGGATTAATCAATAGCCCCAAATTTTAGTATTGAACTCTGTTGTGTTGTAATGGTCACAACTGTTTTTGCCAAACACCTATGAAGGAGGACTTATATATGTGAACCTATAATAAACTTTCTAATGCTATCAAATGTGTTAATACCTGAAGGCCATCATTTTAGCGTAATTCGTCCGAACTACTTTTTGTTCTATGATTGGTGGTTGTTGTGATGAGCACTTCTATTTTGGGATAAAAATAGGAGTTGTGATAGGTTCCAACACCTTCCATGAACTAGTAAGCAATTATTTATGTAGGAAGTGCAATATATTTAGACAAGGGCTGAAGTCATTTCTCCTTTTGATTAGGTTGTTGCATCCACTGATGATGTTGGCTACCGTTTCGTCTCTCTGTCCATAGTTTATATTTGCTGCTTTCCTAGGTCTTATCTATTTGGGCTTTTATATAGTTTGCTCTGATCGCATTGTCCATGCAGCTGTTAATAGTGATTCAATTTCTCTTTTCAAGTGTCCTCTTCATAGCCATATCCATGTTTTCTTGTGCACAATTTCTTTGGTCTGTCTTTGGAATATTGTTGTCACATCTGGGCTGGTGCACCAAACACTAGCCTTTCTCTCCTGGACAGAGTTTAAAAATGAGTCTCTAATCTAATAGGTCCCATACTATCTAACAAGCTCCAGCCTCTATCCCATCACGGCAATGTTGCATCCCTGTTCTTGTTTTACAAATACTTTAATGGAATGTGCTCCGACGAGTGTGCTGCACTTGTGCCCCCTTTACGTAAATACCCCTGATCAACACGTCAGTCAACAAGATCCCACCTCTTCACTGTAGAGGTCTCCAGATGCTGGCGGGCTTTCTACTCTAATAGCTTCTTTCCTCGAACTGTTAACCTTTGGAATTCCCTTCCTGCTTCCTGTTTTCCCGAGTGTACCAACATGCAGAAGTTTAAATGTAATGTGAACAAGCATCTTGCTGCACAACTCCCCACTTAGGATGCCCCTAATTCACAGTAGCTCCTTACGTCCCAGTGGTAACTTAAGTAAAAAAAAAAGTTTTAAAAAGCTTTCTTGTACTTCTCATACTTCTCAGATATTCTCTTTTAACCATCTCTTTCATCTTTGTTGCTTTGATGATTTTCGCTTCCAAAAGAGCCAAGTATTTATAGTCACCATGTTCACCAAGTGTCCTTATCACCTTTTAATTATGCAGTTCTATGCATTCCATTGTTTTGAGTTTTTCCTTCTTTATCTCGAGTAGTGCACATTTTTCCATTCAAAATTCCATTTATATATCCTGACTAAAGATTCTAGTAGTGTCTATGTAGTTGCTTCTCTTCCAATTTTTCTTTGCTCGACATTTTCTTTCCTATTTCACTGCTCTTAATATTGTTTACCGTGACGCTGTTTTTGGCTGTATGTTGATTTATGTATTTCTCTAGCCCTTTAATTGCATCACTTATTCAATCTTCAATACTTACCAGTCCTCTTCCTCCTTCTTTCCTATTTACATAGAATCGGCTAATATCACCATTCAGGTGCAATGCCTAGTCATTAGTTTTTGGTTCTTTGATCCATGTTCCCGATTTCTTCTTTTGTCCAGTTTATGAAGAGTCCAGAATATTTTGACAGGTATACTACCTAAGTGTTTATTTCTTTTATTAGGTTTTTACTATATAATTTAGTGTCAAGGGGCTTTCTTTTACTTTTCAGGTATTCTCTTTTAATCATCTCTTTCATCTCTGGTTTTCACTTCCAGAACGGCCAGGTATTTATAGTTATTGCATTTAGTTAGTGGCCTCATCACCTCTTCATTGAGTAGTTCAATGCCTTCTGTTGTTTCGAGTTTTCCTTTTTTTATTCCGGGTAGCGCACATTTTTCCATTCCAAATTCCATTCCTTTATCCTGGCTAAAGATTTTAATACATTTTATTAGTGTTTCCAGCTCCTTTTTGTTTTTAAAATTTTTTGCCAGTAGTTTCAGATCATCCATATACATGAAGTGATTTATGTTTTCCTTTATATCCATACATTTATATCCTGAATTGCATTTCCTTAATATGTTGGTGTGTGGCATCATAGCAATGATAAAAAGTAATGGAGATAAGGAGTCTCCCTGGAAAATGCTTCTTTAAATTCTTATCTCATATTTGCCAGTTGTTGTATCCCGGCTGTCAGTTACAGTCTCCATTTTTCCATTGCTTTCCCCCATAAAGTTGACAATTTTGTCCGGTATTTTTAACACTTTTCAGCATTCAATTATCTATGCTTGTGCCATAAACTTTTTTGTAATCGACCCATGAAATGGCTATGTGCTTTTTTCTCTGGTTTTTACTTCTTTTTGTATCTTCTGGTAAATGTACAGCAGGTATCCTTTCTGTTCTTTGGAGAGAAATCCATGGTTATTAAAGAAGTCTAGATCTCTTTAAGATTTTCGTCTTGTAGTTGCTTGGAATAGTTTCCTTATGGCTATCTTTTGAATTCATGTACTTCCACTCTGGTATTTCTGTTTAGCACATCTTTAGTAAATCTCCTTAGATTTTGTGCTAGTCTTTCATGTGGTGTAGTGAATTTCTTAACTCAGAATCCATGTATTTCATCATGATCAAACGCTTTCCAGCTTGCCATTTTTCTTAGCATCCTATTGAAGGTTTCTTCAATAAGTTTGGTTTCTATTCCCGTTTTAATTTCCTGGCGATCTTTCATGTTTTTTAGTCACTCATCATTCCTGCTGTGGTCTTGTTTTTTTCCCCATATATTGTCCCAGAAGTGTCTACTTTCTGTTGTGTCCAGTTCCTCTGTTTTTGTCCTTCCTCCATTTACGTTTAGGTAAAATTGGCTTTCATTATAACAAATGTTCTGTTGTGTTTTGTACTGTTAGGATTTGTATCTGTATCTTCTCGGTCTTTTCTGTTTCTAGTTTATTTTGTTCTAGTTGTTCATGTTTCTTGGATAACCTTTTTTCTTCCTTGTCAGTTGTATTTGTCCTCTTCCATTGGTTTTTGATATTTTTAGTTTTATTCACAGCTTTAGCGTCTTTTTAATTTCTTAATTGGAATTCCAATTTAGTTTCCCATCCGAACTTTGTTGATCTATTGTGAGGGTGGCGTGTTGGACGTCACCCCAACAACTTTTGAGAGATACAAAAATAAATATGGCAATGACAAAGAAAGATTACAAACACAGGAAATAAATTTGTAAATAACAAATAATCGGTTTTATTACGCTATACAGCTGCAGGTAAATGAATTGGATCATGAGCCGGCAACACGGGCCATAGGTGTTGAGTGCCGGTCAGTTTACTTCTCCAACATTAGTGGTTAAAACGTGGGCGTCACTGAGATTGGAGAAGCAGCTCGGTTGGTCTAATTGCTCTCTCTGATCGATTCTGATTGGGTGTGGACGTTGCACCAAGGTTGAATGACTGCTGAGCAGACTGAAAAGAAAGTTGTTCTGGGAAGGACGGATAACACATTAAATTGTAATTAGTAAGTGGTCCTGAAGAGGACAGGTAGAAAAGTATAATTCATAGTGAGTGGTTTATCCTGAAAAGGACAGTGTTTGTTCTGAAATGGGCAAATTGAAATTCCAGTATTTGGTCAGTAAAATAGAACGTCGGTTGCTGGGTTTGGTTATTAGGCTGATCAAGTCAATGGCTGGACAGGTGAGAGGTAGTCAACAGCTGGATGAAGTTATCAGAACATCAGTGAGAGTAGAAAATCAAATTAACCAGGACGTCACCAGGAACAGAGGTGTTAGTTTCAGCTAGGCGCAGTAGCCAGAAACATCAGCAGATGCAGCTGACCCTGTCGATGGCTGGACCAAAAATGGCACTAGTCACAGCCAAATTTCTGGGCTGTTAAAGTTTATCCAAACTACAACAAGCATCCTGTTGCCAGACAGAAAATAAATTGGGCCAGTAATTTAATACAATCCTAGAATGGAGCATCAGATACGAGCTGATATCTGAATAAATGGTCACAGAGTTTCTCAGTGGCAAGGAACATAGACGAACCCATGCAACATGGCTGACAAAGATGGCAGTACGGATATCGCATTGTATTAATTTAATGTTGAAACAAGCAGTTTAATAAAAAAAAAGTAATTAACAATGATAGGTGAAGGTTATTGTTCAGTTCATCAAAATTCGATTTTGTTACTAAAATGTTCTACATCGTTGGTAAACAAGTTATCGATATTATTATTATTATTATTATTATTATTATTATTATTACTTATTACTTATTACTTATTTATTTATTGATTTTTTTCTTTTGCAGACAAGTTTATACAATGAACAACAAATGGTTTGACTCATTTTATTAAATATAGAAAACTCTTAATTTTACCTGCGCATTTGAACGTGAGAATATATTAAAAAATTCTCATAACATGCGTTTTAATTCTAGCCAGGACCACAAAATATTTCAAACATTCTGATTTCATGAAAACTGTGTGGAAATAAAGTTTATGAACTGAGAAAGGATGTTAAAATGATTCAAATTAAATGTACTGATCAAATTGCAAATAATTGAACAATCTAGGACGTTTTGGCCACTTTTATTGGAAGAAAGATTTTTAAAATTACAATCTTTTAGGTAAAATTATTTTAAAGGAAATAATTTAAAATTGAAAAATGCAAAACGTCCGTAGATCAACAGTTTTCAACAGCTCAACTGATTGTTTACTTATCACTTATCACTCGGAAGACAAAATGACACTTTGTTTTTACTTTGCTTTTACTGCAGAGGATATCCTTACAGGCAACTCATCTCTAACCAAAGGTCAAATTTTATGTGAAATGTCAGCCATATATCCATAAAACAGACACAGATAGCAAGAAAAGAAGGAGAAAAACGTTTTGCGGTTAAAAATATTTGTTAATTTATACGAGGACCGGATGTGAAACGACGTTGAGCTAATGTAGGTTTTGTCTATTTCTGAACACTACAAGGGCGTTCCTCGGTGAGGGTACATCAGGCGACAGGTGATAACCCCATCTCCCTTTTGTCAGAGAAGGTAATGCCTGGGAGGATGACCTTCTGAGAACAAAACAGATACTACACTTTATTTATTTGCTAAAAGAATATGATGATACAATTTTAAGAAATTAGACACAAGGCCCTCAAAAGTGTGGGAGGAGTCGGTGGTTATCATCTGTCTAAAGTATTTTATTCATCAATTACCTTGAGAAAGGAAGAACCATCAACAGCGAATACTATATAGCATTATTGGTCCCTTTGAAAGAAGAAATCATCAAAAAATGGTCACAAATGAAAAAGAAAAAAGTACTCTTTCACTAAGAACATTGCACCATGTCACAAGTCGATCGTAATGATGACTAAACTACATGAATTGCACTTTGAATTGCATCCTCTACTCCAGATCTAGCCTCCAGCAACTATTAGATGTTTGCTGATCTCAAAAGAATTCTCCAGGGAAAGAGATTTGGCTCCAATGAAGAAGTGATATCGGAAACTAAGGCATATTTTGAGGCAAAAGATAAATCGTTCTACAAAAGAGTCATTTAATTGTTAGAGAAGCGTTGGAATCAGTGTATCACTCTAGAAAGAGACTATGTTGATGAATAAAACCGAATTTTGCTTAAAAGTTGTTTTATTAGTTAGGCCCGGAACTTACTGAGTGATGTGTTACTTCAAGAAATTTGACCTTTTGAAAAAAGATTGCCTACAATGCAGTTAATGAAGAAAACAACAAAAAGAAGGTTTTCAAGAAGAATGGCAGCATATTAAAAAAAAAGGAACTTTACTTCGAACAAAGTGGCAAAGAAATGGACTTGTGAAAAGAAAAAAAAAAGGACTTTGTCTCAAAAGAAAATAAAGAACATTACCTGTTGAACTTTATGTAAAAGTAAAAATGGAAAGAACTAAAGTTAATTTTGCTCTAATAATATTTCTAAACAGTTACACAAAAAAGGCAGTTTCTATTTTCATGTTTTCTTTTATGATTGTAAATGTATTTTTGTTTATGGACATATATGCAGTAGTGTGCAATGATTGTTTATTTCTTGTTGAATAAACTATCCTGAATTATGAATATGGATCACCTTTTAGTTTTTAGTTTTTACTCTTAACATATTCATCTTTCTTTTTTTATATCTAAATTTCTAAACATTAACAGTTTCTTGTTGTTACCTTGATCTGAATTTTTTTAGATCACAAAATGTCAAGGATGGGAGTGAGAGGTAGGGGGATCTTTATACGACAGATGTTACATAAAGAAACAGGACAAGAGAAGGGAGAAGACTGATCATCAAGTTCTTAATCTGATTCTGTAGCAGTAATAAACATAACTGACCAATCAGCTTCCAGGGCGTATTAATTTCAACCAACCCTTGAAGGACCACTCATGACCCCTTTGGGATTTGGACAGCAGTTGCAGAGAGTTTCCTGAAAGCAACGAAGAAGGATGTCCTATTCTTTTCTCTCCTGCCCTTGTCCACTGGATACCCGAGCACCGGCTATCTTCATTCGAAGATAAACTGCTTGTAGACTTTCGGCAGCCAACGAACTTTCTTAGTTAATTTCTTTATTCACTTTGATACTGTCTCAACTTTCGCCAACCTATACCCAACGGTGTAGGTAACTTAAATAAATACCTTTCATTGTGTAGTGACGGCGTAGAAGGAAACAGTTGTCACATGCAGGCACGAACCCACACCCATTAAATTACGAGAAGTGATATCCGCATCACGAGAGGGTTGCATTATACAAATTAGGTGCGGTTAGCGGCGAAGAAGGGTAAATAAAATGAGGGTTTTTTGATCGACGGTGTTAGTTTGATGGTGAACATCGCGTTGTTCACATGCGTGTCAATAGAGAGGAAAGGAAACGAAAGAAAGGAAACGAAAAGTATTTTTTGTTTTTTTGTTTTTACTCTTATTCACCCCAAACAAGGCACATTGCCACTGGGACTACTATTAGGGACCATGCCTACAGGGACACTATGTTTGAGCAGCGAGATATCTGTTCACAGTACATTTAAATTTCTGCGTGTTAGTACAGTCAGGGAAGCAGGAAACAGGGAGGAAATTCTAAAGTCTAGTAGTTTGAGGGAAGAAACTATTAGAGTAGAAAGCTTTCCGGCATCTAGGGACCTCTACAGTTAAGGGGTGGGATTTTGCTGCTTGTCGGGTTAGTTGGGGGTATTACATCGAGTGGGCACAAGTGCTACGAGTTCGTCAGAGCACAGTCCATTAAAGTACTTGTAAACCAAGCACGGGGATGCAACATTGCAGCGATAGGACAGGGTTGGAGCTTGGTTGACAGTGCAAGATCTATTAGATTGGAGACTATTTATTGGACCCTGTCTAAGATGGAGAGACTAATGGTTGGTGCACCAGCCCAGATGTGACAATAATACTCCATGCATGGGCGAATAGTGGCTTTGTAGAGATACAGGATACTGGCAGGTGTGAGTAGTTTTTTAGCGTGGTAGAGGGAGCCACCTTCTTTGGCAATGTCTTCTCTGTATTTGTTGCAATTCATGTTGTCTGTGAATATTAGGCCAACGAGTCTGAATGATGAACTCTCAGTTAGAGTGTTGTTAGCCATGGCAATCACTGGTTGAGAAGGTTTCTTGTAATTGTTAAAGGAAAGAAGCTTCGTCTTAGTAGCATTAAATGTTGCCATCCATTTACACCCCCATTCCACTACAGACTGGAGTTAATTTTCTAAGGTTTCAGACATTGACTTGGATATGTGTACATTCGTTTTTCCAACATGTCTGTTATATAGCATGGTTTCATCAGCAAATATACCCATCTCGGACAGAGTTTCATCAGGGAGGTCGTTTATGAATATCAGGAATAATAAAAGTCCAAAGATCGACCCCTGAAGCACACCCACATTAATATCATGTTGTTTGGATAGACGGCCATCAAGATCAACCTGGATTTTTCTCTTGTCTAAGAAGGATCTGATTATGTTAAGTATTCGTCCAGTAATATCGTACGATTTAATTTTCATGAGAAAATCTTCATGCCAGACCATGTCAAAGGCTTCACCTGCCTTATCCAGTGTATGGTATATGCTTCAAAGATGACCGTAGGATATCCGCAATATACCGTGTTTGCCTAAATCCATACTGATGGTCAGAAAGAAGTTTAGTATTAACGAGGTGACGGACTATCGCTAGATTTATTAAGGATTCAAAGATTTTATTAAAGAGTGGGAGGGGACTGATGGTCCGATAATTGAGTGTGTCAGTCCTTTCACCAGAATTCTTGAATACTGGTACCACAGAGGCAATTTTCCAGTTATCAGGGAAGCAAGATTCGGCAAGGCATTTGTTGTAGAATGTAGAGAGAATAGGGGCTGACCCAGCGGAGCATTTCTTTATTAGTATAGCAGGGATGATTGCCCATTATTCACCACACTATTATAAATTTTCCAGAAATCACGTTCCTAATTTCTGCGATTCAATGTGTTGTCTGGTCATTTCGGTATACCTTCTCTTGGCTGCAGCTATTTCAATGGTTTCTAGCTTCTATAAATTTTTGCCTATTTTACTTGACTTATTGACGGCTGAATCATCGGAATACATGCTGCTTTTGCGCAATGGCAGTTGCACAGGTTGAAGTGAACCATTGGTGAGAGTGGAACTTGCTATAAGACTTTCGTGTGGGAACTTGTGCTTCAATTGCTGCTTTAACCCATTCAGTTGCCTCATTTGCGCACTGTTCAGCAGAAAGAGAAAAGATGTGATCTCTGATGGATTCTTAATCAGCCTTTTTGAAGTATCTCGTCATTTTGAGCAACGGCTCCTCAGCTTGGGGTCGAGAGTTAAGGGTGATGTCTACTAATATCACAAGGTAATCAGCGTTCCTGAGTGGGCTATGGGCCTTCGTCATACAATCCTTGGGTACTGTAGTCAGGAATAGATCAAGATGTGAGGCTTGCTTATCCTCACAATCTAGGAAGTTTCGAAAGTATTGCGTCATTTGTGACAAAAATTCACCAAAGATATGCCATTTTCAGTGACAATTTTTCTAGAAAATCCACCTTCCATGTCAAAAATTTCCAAGACCTATGGCAATGTCAATAATAGTAAGATGGGTCAAACCAAGTATCTTATGCCCCAATAAAGGACAATCCGCATATGTAGTGGATCACATTCCTTGATTTAATACCTTAGGATTAGTTTGCAGACAGACATATTACTCATATTGGTATAGATTTATATCTATAATTAATCCATACATTATCTCTTTCATGAGAAATATGATAGAGACAGAGGGAGAGAGAGAGAGAGAGAGAGAGAAAGAGAAAGAGGGAGAGAGAAAGAGAAAGTAGTCTGAGTAAGATGCAAATGTTGAGTACAGCAGAAAAAATATGGTGCGAACATGAAGTCATGGAGTACACAAGCAAAATTAATGCAGATAAAGGTCATATGACGGCATAGGAATGCATTCTTGGGGGAAAAGAGAATAAGAGTAGGATATCACCTTTTCTCTAGTCTCGAAGCAAAACAAACCCGTCAATCTTTCACTCTCATGATTTCTCCTTAGTCCCTATCAAAAACCAACGAAGATAGAATTTAAGGAGAAATAAGTTTATATTTAATAAAACACTGTATTCAAATGATTATTTAACCCTACCGGTATTTATTTAAGCCGGTATTTAATTATAGTGACTCTAAAAATATGTTGTTTCCTCTCTCTTCAGAATATTCAGAATAGACATATTTGTTAAAAACAACCGTTCAAATATATCTACCTCGTTACACACTAAATGTATAGGTTGTCATTGATTTTTAGTCTTTAGACTTTAACAGTTGCTACCCACCTAATCTTTAAAAAAATCCATAATTTGTAACCAAATGTATTTGTTCAGACTGTATAGCTTAAAACAATGCTGCTTGTTGACAAGACTAAGAAATGTGAATAAGATTCGAATGTTATGCTATGCACACTTGTTATTGTGTAGACAAGTATTATTCCAAATTTTAAAGAAAAACAAAAATAAACGTAAATAAATGAATTCCTTGTTCTTTCAATCTTCACCCGAGTTGCAAACCCGATTTTTGACTGACGAAAAACGTATTATTTTCCACTCTAATTTCCTAAGTCACTAAGTGCTTGAAAATTAAACATAACAAATTTATATACAAACTAGCAAATATATGCTCCCTTCGGTCACATACTTTTGCTAGGCTGGGAAGATGAACTCATGATGAACGAACTGCATACACCAAAGGAGGATGTATTAATGAACATATACTACACTAATCCTCAAAGGAAGGGGTCTTTCTGGTATGATGGTATCATGACAACAGTACAGGTACTATAATGCCCCTTCCAAAATAGAGGAGGTAATACCTGGGAGGATCTCCCCATAAAAGCAGAAGGTAATGCTTGTGAATATAGTATCATGGCAACAGAAAAGATACTACACTACCACCTGCCCCCCCCCCCCAAGATGGTAGTCCCTGGGAAGATGGACTCATGACAAAAAAAAAACATATACTACATTAACCCTCCCTCACAGATGGAGGTAAGCCCTGGGAGGATTAAAAAAGGAAGAGGTAATTCCTGGGGGGATGGTCCTATTACAACAGAACCGATGCTACACTAACCTATCTCCATTTAAAAATAATACAATAATAGATTAAATCAGTTTTTTTTGGAGGGGGGGGGGGGCGGGGGCATTCATTTATAAATGCCGAGTTATAAACATATTTTTTTTTAATAGTTTCCTGGTCCTTTCCCTAAGATCCCACTCCCCATTTTGATTCCATGAATTTCTATAAATAAACGTATTTATGAAAAAACGTTTTTTCAACAATTTTAAGATATTTTAAGTAGGATGACCCCCCCCCCCCCGAGTTAATGTAGTATTGTGGTGACTGAGATGGTTCCAGTTAAGAGTAAAATAGACATTTTTATAACTGTTGACAAAGGATGAACAACGACCCCCCCTTCTCCCCACACTTTTGATTGCCTTGTGCCTAATTTGTTAGTAATTAAAATTTTTATATTTTGTGCAAATAAATAATTCAAAGTGTAGTATCTGTTCTCAGCATTTCATTTAGTTTTTTACCATCGACGAAGCTATTGTTTAAAACAATAATAAAAAAAACAATAACATAATAATACAGCGTTGTTAACAGGAGAGAAAGAAAAGGGGGAGGGAGAGAGAGAGAGATGAGATTAGTTTATTTTCTTAAGTAAAACTTGTCTCCCGTTTTTCGTTTTTTTAACTTTACTCGGGTATTTATTTTTATTTTTGTTGCTAATCGAAGTCAAACTTACCTCCTGTAAGTTTGACTTCGATTAGTTGTTTTCTGTTTGTACATTAAGATTTACCTCGCGTGTCACAACAGCAGGAAATCAATTGTTATTGATAAAATAAATTACTATTCTCCCGGGCAATACCGGGTAGCCCTGCTAGTTTACAATAACAAACTTTTCAAACACGAAACGTTAACATGTTGGTAATTTCGAAACATTTATTTACCTTGTAAATGTAAAGAAAAGAAAAGAGAGAAGAAACGTATTTCTCTTTTCACTGGCAATTTACAAAAATCAAGTCGGTCGCTTTGTCTTGTTTGAAACATTTGAATGACGTTAGAAAACGTTTGAACACAAATGCTAAATATTTGTCCAGAAAATAGAACTATATTGCGAAACAGAAAATTTCTTGTATTAAAATTTAAAAAATCATTACCAAATACCAAATAATAATTAATTAATAAAATTAACTTTTACAAAACCAATATGCAAATTAGTTAACTATATGAACGGTAGATAAAAAAGATGGTGCGCATATCAATTAAGTTGAATTAATTGGAAATAGACCGTTTTGACTTTACCGTTCTTGTGAGAAATGAGCCCAACTTGCGCATTTATTCATATATATATATATATATATATATATATATATATATATATATATATATATATATATATATATGGGGTCCCAGTTTCGAATCTTGCTAAGTTCAACTATGCTGAGGAGTCAGAAGACGACGAAACATGTGTTTATGGATAATTATATTTAAAAAACTATATACACTTCCATATATGGGGGCATCACATTAGTGAAGGAAAAAATATTCCCACCTAGCATTTAGGTAAAATGCTTTTCTGTAAGTTCAAATATCGCAAATATCGCAAATAAAATTATAAACAAATAAAATGACATTTATAGAAAACGATACATTACTTCCACTTGTTTTGGCTGAGTGGTAAGGCGTCGGACTTCAATCTCTGGGGCCCCGGTTGCGAATCTAGCTAGGTTCAGCCATACTGATGAGTCGTAAGATGATGAAACACGTGTTCGTGGATAATTATATTTTTTTAAATATATATGCTCCCATACATGGGGGCATCACATTGGTGAGGGAAAATTATTCTAACCTAGCATTTAGGTAAAATGCTTTTCCGTATGTTCAAATATCACAAATAAAAATATAAACAAATAAAATAACACACACACACATATATATATATATATATATATATATATATATATATATATATATATATATATATATATATATATATATACTAGAGTGTACCCGTGACATACCACTATTTATTATTTATTCTACTTGGGTTTCATTCGAAAATTCATAAACTGTGATATATCTTTTAAAACATTCTTAAAAGTAATAAGTCTCTTTATTTCAATATTATCCTTCTTCTTCTTCTTCTTCTTCTTCTTCTTCTTCTTCTTCTTCTTCTTCTTATTATTATTATTATTATTATATAGAAGTATTATGGTTCTTTATTATTCTTATATTTTTGTAAAGAGACTTATCATTTTGTCATCTAATTTACATACGTATTTGTGGTGTATACAGACACACATGTAAATTAGATGACAGTTACTCTTTCTCTAAATGCTCATAGAGACATTAAGAAATATTAGAGAGCGGTTGAATGAACATAGTGAGAGGGGGCGAGAGAAATACATAGATAGCTAATTGAGAGATGGGTGACTTATTCAGTTAATTATAAATTACGACTGATTGGAATAATTGAACAGAATTTTTTCCTAACATGAATCAATCCCAGAACTAAAGTATATTTTGGTACATATTTTTTGTTATTAAAGTATACAGGAAAAAAGCTTTAGGTAAACAAACGTTGATGAATTCACATTTAGTAATAATAGATAGATATAGAGGATGTCCCAAAATGAAAATGTGAGTTTGAAAGGATGCAAGAAAAATTGGCCATCTAGCTTCTCTGACGTCACACTGGCAGACTTTTGGTTTTGAGGTGCGTTGAAGTTTACTACGAACAACCAAGAAGCTTTAAAGAACTTCAGTCGCATTAAAGAAGAATGCATAGGTTTAACACCTGAGGAGCTGAACAACGCTGTGGCTTCGTTTTCGCAGCATGTTTATTTAATGCTGAGTTTCAAAGGGAAGCACTTTGAGTATGCGTTGTAAAAGTAATTACAACTAATAATTATAATTATGATGCATCATATATAGAAATTCACTGCCAGTAATTTGCATTAAAATACACCATGCTAGCTTACCAAATAGTTGAGGGCAAACCAGTTATATCATCCGGATTAATTTTGCTCCATTATTTCCAATCAACTAGTCCTCGACGGGTAGCATTCAGCAATTTAGTACACACTTATTCAAATAGAATATAAAATGCATCGATTAGTTTGAAACTATAACTGGCAGCTATACTTCCCAAATCTTAAAAAAGCATCCGTCAGACATGGCAAACATCCTAATTTATATCAAACAACAAAATGACAAACGGAAAACAGGTTAAGGTGCAGGAGAAAAACAAAAACAAGAGATTTGACCGGTTTCATTCGTGTTGGCGAACGTCTTCAGAAAAAGTGAAGATTTGGAAATAATTTTATTTTGAAGGCACACACATGGGATGAAGAAAGGATGATCCGATTGGACCATATGAGAAGACTTTAAGTGACGTTGAAATATGACAAGTGGGTGACATATTCTTCTTTGTTTCTTATTCTTCTTTTTATATTTCTATTTATTTTCTTCTTCTTTTTCACTTTCACACCTACTGAGCTAGTATGGGGGAGGCGGTGGGGGAGGAGGTTAAAAGCGATAAGAGGGAAGAAGACAGAGGAATTGGCCAGGGTAAACAACAAATAGAAGTGGGCATGAAATTGATACACAGAAAGCGAGAAACCAAAGATTAATCTGAATGAATCAGAGATAGGTCTTCTAATTTGTCACATATTAGGTTTTAAAGAGCAATAAAAATCTTAAATTGACAGTCAATATATATGTATATATATGTATATATATATATGTATATATGGGGTAAGGTACACGATAATTCATGAAAATAAAATGCTGTGGTAGACAAAATGTGTGAAAAATGACAAACGGAAAACAGGTTAAAGTGCAGGACAAAAACAAAAATATATATAAATTTAAAAAAATAGAAAAATAAGGGTTAATATATATATATATATATATATATATATATATATATATATATATATATAAACAATAGAATGCTACATTTCAGTATCCAAGCCTTTATTCATTTAAAAAAAAAATCCATATTGTATCCCCTTTGCAGATTGGCTTGTTAGAGTGTCTAAAGCTAGATGGCTCTGGTTGATAGTCAATTTGCATAGGTTGTAGTGTTAATAATATACAAACTGTACTTTTTGGATTGAAAAGTGTGAGCTCTTAAACAAGTTGAAGGAGGAAAGACTGACAATTTTGGTAGCAGAGCGTAGTTCTGATCTACGGACCTCTGGAGGCCATGTCAAAACAGCTGCAGAAAATAATGAAACCAAAATTGTAAGTCTTTCCTCTTTCAACTAATAAAAAGTGTATGAAAAAAGCAGAAAAGAAAAAATGAAAGTTGCAGAAAAATTGCATCGAAAATTTAATCATCCAAATAAAGAAAAGATGCTTGACTTGATTATGGAAGCAGGAGTAAAAGATGAGGAATTCTTAAATATTGTCAGAGAAATTCCCTTCATTTATGAAAAAGGCAGAGTGAAATGCACAAGACAAGCCAACAAGAAATCCATGATGGCCAGGCTTGTTGCCCGAGGATCGGTCAGATTCTCCCAAATGCTCCAAGAAGGTCTTTAAGGTTGCATTAGCTGTCATTGCTCAAACGGATGGTCTTATAATTCTCTTAATATACAGACGGCATTTCTTTAAGGTATAGAAATCGACAGACTAATTTATTTACTACCTGAGGCTGTTTGTGACAGGGACAAATTTTGGAAGCTCTCAACAAGTGTGTGTATGGTCTGACTGATGCCTCAAGATCCTGGTACCTTACACCGAAATGTTTGTTATTGCAATTGGGAGCTGAGGTGTCAAAGTATAACCAAACTATATTCACATGGTTCATTATCGCCATGCACATCTACATTGTCGCCTTTGCTTTTATCACTACTATTAGAATTATCCACACCAGTTGTCCACTGACTATCTGATGAATCATGCATTACTCGACAGGGATGGGCTCTTACAATAATAATTGACTAAATTGCCTGTTTTTATTCAGTCATGACTACTGGTTTTATGCCTTTACTGATTCGTCAGATGAGTCTAACACATTCTTTTGTTGCTTTTGTTGAAAATCAACAAAAGACTGTGCTATTAAACTGATGAAACCAGTCGTTATAACTGCTTAAAAAACATGTGATTTATTCAATCATATATCTAAATCAATAAATGCGTAAGTCAAAACGCCTTTTATTTATCTTCTTCCCACAAGGTAAGATGTGACACAAGGTCGGGAAAATGAGATTTGAAAAACCAGCGCCCGAGAATTTGAGCACTCTGGCCATTAAAAATTGCCTGGGCAGCCCCGTCGGCATTCCCCGGTAGGGGCGCCTCAGGCGATTAGCAATAAACTAACCCCTTCTCAAAGGGTGAGAAGGCAAAGCCTCGGAGGGTGCACCTCCTAGAACTGCACAGGACAGACAACCAATAGTCCGGCGTAAATTACGACCCGAAGGCCAAGACAATACCGGTCTATGGGGTGTAGTATCCATCGGAACAGACACCACCCTGGCGTAAGTCAAAACGCCTTATTTCAAGTTTATTCAACTTTGTATACCTTATGTATATGCGATATCAGTCGCAAGGTTAACTAATTTGCATATTGATTTTTAAAAAGACATTTTATTAATTAACTATTATTTGTTACTGTTTTTTAATTTAATGATTGTTTTGATTTTAATATAATAAATATTTCTGTTTCACAATATTTTTTTTTATTTCCGAGACAAATATTTAGCATTTGTATTTAAATGTTCTTTTCTTCTAGAGGGGACCGACTCAATTTTCAACAAGTTGCAATTTATTTCTAACTTGTAAAGTAAATTGATTTCTTCTTTTTTTACGGTTATATTTAAAAGATAAATACATTTTTATTGAAATTACCAAAATGCTAATGTTTATCTATCTATATGAATAAATGAGAAATATTTTGTTTTGGGTTTACAACAAAGTTATGAATAAAATGTTTATTATTTTAAATTAATGTTTCAAGTATTTTAAGTAGCGAACTGGGCAAAGCGATGGCGATAAACGTTATTTATTTAACAAAAACTAGACATTAATTGAACAGAACAATCGGTTTGCAATATTGCAATACTTCTACCATTGCTAGACAATTTCATAAAGTAAATTCTTCTTTTTTTATATATATTCTCTCAACCTTTGTTGTTAACACATATAATACCATGCTCTTATAAACAGCTTAAAAGAATAAGCCCAACAGTGGAATGACATACTTTTTTTTCTCTTTCAAAACGGTCAGTTGTGCATGGGCAAGCAGCACACCCTAAAAAAAAAGTGTCAACGGCTCGTTTGTTCGTTTTTTATTAGTGACGTCTGACTGAACATGAAATTAAATGTTTATTATTCATAATTTTGGTTTCAAGTATTTCAAGTAGCAAACTTTATGAAGCAATAGCGAGCTGGCAAAGCTAGTTAGTATATCTCATAAAGCTTTATCTCGTAGATTCGAAACATTTTATAATTTTTAAACCTCAGAACAAAATAATATATATATGCAGAACGGCATATCACCTAAAATGGCTGTCTGCCTTCAACCAAGACCTACAGAACACGCATAACACCACCAACAGTTCCTCCGCCATTGAAAACGCCGCCACATTCCCTACATACCAGCTAGACCGCCCCCTCCACCCCCCTCCAGACAACCACGATTTAGACCGCAAACTCACAAGACTTTGGCACAACATATCATCCATCATACAAAGAGAACAACCAAACATCACACCCAATCTCACAAGAACGCAACGACTCACCCTCAAAAACTTAAAGGACAAAAACCTAATATTCCTGCCTTCTGACAAAGGCAAAGAATTCTGCGTTATCTCTCAAGAAACGTACGACGACCTAGCACTCAGACACCTCAACAACGACACACTCTACACACCCACCACAGACGCCTCCCCCACTGAGATAGAAAATCAGATAAACACAGCATGGACACTAATATGTAAGAAAAGAAACCTCCCCAACAGATACAAACGAAACCTCACCACAAGAAATAGCAGACTCCCTACATTCTACCACCTAATAAAAACACACAAAAACAGCCCCATAACACAAATAAGGCCCATAGTCTCAAGCATAGAGGGACCCCTCTACAAGATCTCCTGGCTTCTCTCCCAACTACTAAAGCCCCTACTTCCCACCTACCCAGGACACGTCAGCAGCTCTGATGAGGTAATACGCAGACTGCGCTCACTGCAACCCCAGGAACTACAACGCAACAGATATGCATTCAGCCTCGACGTTGTATCCCTCTATACATCCGTACCAGCTCACCCAGCTGTGGACCTAATCACCGACTACATCTCATCCAACGACCTCTACTGCTTTGGTCTCACTGCCACTGACATACACAAGCTACTTTACATAATAGTCGACAACACTTACTTCACATACAAAGGACAGACCTACGAACAAATAACAGGCCTACCTATGGGATCCAGCCTATCAGGACTACTGGCCATCACATACATGAATAGGTTAGAACAACGTGCATTAGACACCTGCCACTCTAGCATCTTTTTCACGAGATATGTGGACGATATTCTCATCCTCACATCATCCCGCGAAGAAGCCAACAAAATCTTCATTAGCTTTAAGAACACAGACCACAAAATACAATTCACAATCGAACACCCTAAGACATCCGGATCCCTCTCACTACTAGACTTCACGCTCTGCATCACCGACGAAGGGCTCATTCACACCAAATTCTACAAGAAAGCTGCCTGTAGAGATATCTTCGTAAACTATAAATCGGCCCTCCCTACCAAAGCCAAAATAGGATATGCTGTGAACGAAGTAAACCGCATCCGTAGCAAATGTACTACGGAAACCGACAAGACATCCTCTGTTAGACACTTCCAACAGATACTCGAGCGGAATGGATACCCTAAAAACATCAGACACTACAATAAGACATCTAGAAAACACCCAAAACAAACTCCCTCTAACACATGCTTCCTTAAAATACCACACTTTAGCGATAGAATAACCTCGGCCATCCGCAAAGCCATCCACAAAGAACACTTAGACATTCAACTCACACACTCCGGACCTACACTAAGACAACACCTATCTAAACCTAGAACACCTTTCAACACGAACCCTTGCACCCTAGCAAACTGCCCCATCAACAACACGGGTTTATGCAACCGCACATATGCTATATACCAGATACAATGTGCGGTCTGCAATGAATTCTACATCGGCAGTACAGTGAGACCTTTGCATATACGAATTAAAGAACACGTAACCACCAAGGCATCATCCTTCCAAAAACATATAACACATGGCCACAACCCCACCAAAGACATACGAGTCAAGATACTAGCTAGCGAAAGAGACCAGGGCAATCTCAGACTTAAAGAATCTATATTAATTAGAAAGCTATCCCCTAAATTGAACAACAGAGCCGAGCTAAACTCCAACTTCTTAATATAACCACACACGACAAGCACCATCATACACATTTTACTAACACACATCTATGATACTATGCAGACATACTATTAACGATAACAACACTAAATAAAGTTAGTTAGGCCCATATTATTAGCCCAATTACTGACACTGGTGCACACACAGCCACTTGCACCTGCTGCTAACTCGGACACGGGGTTGCACTTGTTGCCCGCCTTACTTATTAACTTGAAATCCCGACCATTATATACCACGACTGCACATAACAAAATCTAATAATATAGATAAATAATAATATAAAATCGAACATTAACTAAAAAAATAAAAATAATAAAAAGAAATAAAGAAATAAAGAAATAAAATAAAGAAATTAATAAATAAATAAAATAAATATGTATGCATGTATGTATTTTACATATACGTATATATATACACATATATACATACACCAACACACACACGCACACACACACACATATATACCAAAGGCTCTATTAACGACGCCCCACCTCCATACCCAGGATTCCTCACCCACCCAATCACATCTGCTACTACACACACACGGTAAACACATTTATAGAACGAAATTATTAAAACTCTAAAGGGACATAACTCCCACAAACAAAGCTTGACTCACACGAGTTATCAGCCCCTACCACCGAGATAATGATTATCCAATATATTATTAACAAAACAAACAACGTTAAAAAAAAAAATAAATAAATAAATAAATAAAAAATAAATTACTCAGTTTATTTACTAACAAAATAAACAGCAACGGTTAAAATAGCAAATAATAATTTATAAAAATAAATAAACAACTTCTGCGGACCTGCTACTTAAAACAAACCAACATTTCCGGCCCCGGCTTTTGGCAAAAAAAAAAAAACACACTCCAACGAGTGGTAGTATTTATTTTATTCTGAGGATGAGGGATATCCTCGAAAATTAAAAAAAATAATAATGGAAAGGACACACTCCAACCCAACACCACGGTCACGATACACTGGTAAATAAAAATAAAAATTTGAAAATTATTGACTTTTCAATATTGTCACTTTGTTTTGTTTTTACGATTCCACGTGTCGTATGTGTCACTTTAACAACGCATTGTTATCGCCTTCAAAAAAAATATTATTATATATATATATATATATATATATATATATATATATATAGAGAGAGAGAGAGAGAGAGAGAGATAGAAGAAAAAAGAGTGATAAATATGAGACGATTGTCCAGATTTATTTCAAATTTCAATTGTTCAATGCAAGGTGTATTCAGTAATAAACTAGTGTTTATTATTCTTTCCTTAAGCCAAGGCTTTTCAAAGATCGAAATCTTATCATCAGAGGAGAAATACAGTTGGATAAGTTGGCTTTCAAAAAAACCAAAGTTCAAATATTTGAAAAATATGAAAATTATTATTAAAAATTATTAAAATAATTTTTGGTAAAAAAACGTATTGAATGAAAAGAAAAGTTCCGTGAAAAAGATATGCAAATTGTCCGGGTGGTAAATTTCCGTTGAAAAGGAGTCCGGTGAATTGTAGAGTGTGAAGAAAAGCTCTTTGCGAGGGAGCAGATTGGAGAAAGTGCTCAAAATATAGGTTATATATATATATATATATATATATATATATATATATATATATATATATATATATATATATATAGCGAACATAAATTATTTGCAAATAGCATAATTGTGTACATATACCACCAGAAGTTTATTTGAAAGAAGACAATCTGAAAATGTCAGTATTTTGTATTTGTTGATTATCACAATATTGTTTTTCTATATTTGATTTCGAAAATATGTGAATAATAATGGTGTTAGTAAACAAAGGGAGATCAAACAACCCAAAAGTTTATGCATATCTTTATCTTTCGTAATACAATTCATTTTCTAGCATAGAAAATCAAGCAGAAGTAAAGTAAATTGGGGTTTAATGTTAGTTAAGACATAAAAAATGATAACAATTCTACAGCAACTAAACAGAAGCACATTGAAAATGATTTGCTTAATCTTGATATTTTATCTTTTGCCATCTTTTTTAAACAACTCTACAAATCTTTTATCAACTGATGAAGTAAGTTTCTTCACGATTAAAGTTGTCATGAGAGAAGATACTTTCAAAATGCGATGCCATAGATCATCTTTGCAAGTAAAATGGAGTCCATTCTCATAAATTCTGCGATTCATAATGGACCATAGGTTTTCAATTGGGTTCAAGTATGGGTTCTAAAGTGGTCAATCCATAAATTTGTTCCTTGTAAATCCTTGGTCAGCAAGCCACTCTCTAATTAAACGAGATGCATGACCTGGGATATTTTCCTGCTGAAATACGAGGCTCTTTCGAAGGTCTTCATTCTGTGAATTTAACCAAAGAATTAAATTATTTCCTTGAATTGGCAATAGTTACGAGAGTTCAGTTTTAGACCTTCAGGCACCCTGTGTTAACGCCTAAATCGCCAGCAAGGACTTCCACCTTCAATGAGCCAACCTCTCTTTCATCTATCTGGGCCATCAAGTGTTGCTCGGGCTTTATGTGTCCACAGCACAGTCTGACAATGCCTTCATATACTTGTTTGCCCATAGTATTTTCTTCTTCTGATTAGTTTCACTTAACACTTAACAAAAAGTAGGTGATCACTGATTTTCCATCTTCTCGAGAGTACGATTCTGCATTGTCTTTGATATTTCTGAGACGTCAGTTTGGTCAAAAATTGTTTTACTTATACGGTGAGGATTCTGGCAAAGACTTCTTTTAATTTTTCTTTTCATCTCTGCTCGGCAATTCATGTGGACAACCTCCATTATGTTTTTTGCAATGCACTTTTTCCTCTTTTGCATATCCCTTCAATATGTGAAGTTCCTGTTTGATGATTTTTGAGACTTCCAAAATATTTTCACCATCAGCTAGTAATCGTGCACTTTTAACCTTCTCTTCATTCGTTAACATCTTTCTACAAACCATTTTCACAAAATTTAGTATAATGCAAACACTTCTGGTTCACTATAGCAAACAATTCACAAAAAGGAAACATTAAATTAAATCTAGAGATTAGTTATCAGTTCGATAATATAAGAATATAAATGATTTTAAAATGAAAACCTGATTTAATTGCCATTGAAACATAAAAACTAAAACCTGCAAACACTTTTGGTTTGCAGTATATATATATATATATATATATATATATATATATATATATATATATATATATATATATATTATTATTATTATTATTATTATTATTATTTCATGGAATCACATAAGATATTATAAGGAGATATAATCTTTTATGTATCAATTTTCAGTATTTACTTCAACAGTGCTCAATACGTGAGTAGAGCTAGGTAGTAAGTTATGAAAATATCTTTATAGCAATTAAGCTACACAGAGGCTTCCGTGTTTCATCCCGTAAGGAATCGTCATGCTAAAATGAATGGAGTTTATGTTGTCAGGTGTTTATATATACACGTGGTGTTTAATCTAGCTAGTTAACCAATCAGATTCTTTGTTATTCTCTTAGCCAATTGTTGGGCTTCAGCTTCGACAAAGGTTCAGTTGATTTTGCTTCCTATTTCGTATTCTGTTTTCTATAGGGTGGCCCCTCCCTGTTTCTTTGTTGTGTCTAAGTAATGGATGGCCTTATTTTAACACATGCTTGCTTGTATTTCTATTGTAGGTTTTAGTTTATTTATTTATTATGTATTGTTAACTTAAGGTAAATTTTATTCTGTGTAAGCAGTTGTTTGCTATTTCACTTCTACAGTTTAATAGGTTTTGGGGGTCTTTATAGTTTAGGATTTCAAATTTCTCATTCAGACATAATCTACAAGGGTTGTCTAAATTTCTACATGAACTGGCCTGTCGTATTATTTTCCATTCGATTATTGGTGAGCGTCCGCTTTCTTGAGGAAAGAGCTAAAAAGAATGAAAGATGATTATCGCAAAGACAGGAGATGTCAATTGGCCTTAGCTAAAATTAAAATATTTCAAATTTGCATTGAATTTGATCCATAGTCTAGTAATTAGACACAAATTAAACAAGATTCACTGAATTTCAATTTCTTCTAAAGATTCATTAAGCTTAAGTCTTAAATTTTAGACATTTTCTAGAATCCAAACCATGTAATGGATTTTGATCAAAATTGGAATTATATCTTGATTCTAATCTTCATAAGGGACATAAAAATCGTGCAAAACTGTTATGTTCGGGGAATTAATTTTATCCGTCCTGGGACGAGTATTCTTCTAGTATTTATATAAATTTAGGTATATGTATATGTTTATATATTTGTATGTATATTGGTTCACTCCTAAACTAATTAACCGATCATTATGGGTATACTTCTAGTTATAGTATAAAGGATGGATAGTATTGGGAGCTTTCAGACGAGATTTAAAAAATAATCTGAACTTACTGAAAGTTATACCGATGTGATAAAGAAAAAAAAATAGAACAAACAAAGAATAAAACAAATAATGAAATGGGATTATGTATTTTGTTGTTTCCATAGTATTTTCACCAACACGTCAAAGGAGGCATAGACAAATAACTGGATTGGACAAGAATGAAAGCATGCAAACAACTTATCAAAAGTTTTATCTTTCTCTCGTATTTTCTCTCTCTCCCTTCCCCCATCTCTCTCTTTCTCTCTCTGTCTCTCTCTCTCTCTTTATCTTATCTGTAAATATATATATATATATATATATATATATATATATATATATATATATATATATATATATAATTACTATTTCATGCATATACACATATATTATAAAGTAATATATTATGTATATATATATTCAGTATTTACTTCAACAGTGCTTAATGCGTGAGTAGAGCTTGGTAGTAGTATGAAAATATATTTATGGCAAGTAAGCTACACAGAAACGTTCATGCTTCATTCCCGGAGGAAATCATCGGCCAATGAATGAAACATGAACATCAGACTAATTAACTGATGATTTCCTCCGGGAATGAAACATGAACGTTTTTGTGTAGCTTACTTGCCATAAATACATTTTCATACGATATATATATATATATATATATATATATATATATATAGATATATATATATATATATAAATAGCTGTCTCTACCAAATGTTCCCTAAGAGTATTTTTACTTTCATTTTAGAATCACTTTTCGTTTTAAACACCGCCTAACAAAAATATATATTTTTGTTAGACAGTGTTTTTATGTTAAACAATTAATTATAAACAGCATTACTTAATATTGTAATTCAAAAAGTTACGTGGATGCGAGAAATTGCCTCATAAATTTCTAAATATAGAGATTGGCAGCAATGACCTCCCACCCCTACCAAAGTTATATTATGTTATGCCTCCACTCAGTGCGCAGTCAGTATAATGATAATGGCGGGTTTATTTTATCTAATATATAAAGAAAAGTCGATTGGATTATTGCCGATCACCTGAGACGCCCCTACCGAGAAATGCCGACGGGTTTGATCCAGGCAACTTTTGGAATCATCCAGTATGAACACTTTGGGGGTGGGGGGCTGGATTGCACACCAAAACTGATCTGATGCTGCAGGTTAATAAACAGTATACATAAAGGATAAAACCTTATAGATTTGAAGAAATAAAGTGTCTAATCAATAAATATTAAGGTTGATGATCATGATGATCATGATGATCATGATCATGATAATGATTGAGGGTCACCATTTAGCAATTGCTAAATTCATCTTGGTACTTGTTTAAATGGATCCTAGTTTGGAATAGATACAGATAATGGTTGCATCTTTAGATGTATCGATATCCATAATAACAATTAATATGTAATAAATTGAGTAATGGACAAACATGCATGTTATGAATGAAAGAGATTACCGAACAAAAAATATTTATAACATTTACAGATAACAGTATTTAAAGCTGAATATCAAGACTGAAACTGACGCCAATGTATCGTGTTGAAGAGCATCTGGTATGCTTACCAAACATTGTTATTTCTTCTTTCCCTTCTCTTCAGCTACTCTACGTTTCTCTTTTCTCTCCTTTACTTTCACCACCTTCATTCTAAATGTTATGCTGCTCATTTACTAACAGGAGATTGCCGTCTTTTGGCTTCTATCTTCCCAACCACTTCCCACAATACATCACACTTCCCACTTTCGCCCAGTAAATTCCTCATTCTTCCCAGTCTTTTGTTTCTTTTATTTCAGCATGGGCCATGGTAGTTACATTTTTCCTTTTACACACACACACACGATCTACTTAGTAAAAACACATAAAAACTGAAATTAGATGTAAAGAATCTTGCAGAAGAGAAAAAATCATCTCTCAAGGTAAACAAAGTGGTTGGTATTGTGGTTATTTATTTGTTATGAGTATAGAATATGGTGCAGAGCTAATCTAATGTGAAAGCCCTAGTGGTTTTATCTACTGTAACATATCTTAATACGAAGATATGTGCCAAATGGAATATTTTGTGCATAGCTCTGAACGCATGACGTCAGTCACATCTTTGTCTTTACTACCAGACACTCATAGAGATGTGACACTTAAATAGTTTATCCTTTGGAGAGACATTTGACATCTCACTCAACACACTTAACACTATAACCTACACACACACACACTATATATATATATATATATATATATATATATATATATATATATATATATATATATAAACATATAAAGTTATCTTATCAGATTTTTCAACTTACACCCATATAGCAATACATCTGACAAATCGATATTTGCTTCTGACTAGCCAATCTATTATTTTTGTTATTTTACCATGTTCTTTGACCTAAAAATGAGTACTTCGTTTCGGTTTCTTTAGAAAATTAATTATTCTAGTCTGGAAGATTTATAAAATGGACACATTTTTCACTAATGCCCTAAAAAGAAGAATCAACTTATGTCATCAATAAAAAAAGTACATTTAACTATTTTTCAATCTATTTCGCGATTAAATAAACAATTACAATTCTTTTTACATAAATATTATCACACTCATTTCTTAATATCACTTTATTGTCGTACTGGTAGGTAAAATCTTTTCATTTCTAACAAATATTTAAAATGCAGTTTGATTCTAATGCTTTTAGAGGTCGTGATTACAAATAGCCGTGCACTGCTTTTAAGCCTTCAAAATGTAAATTAAAAAGTAATTTCTGTCTATATTTACTGCATATATAAGTTAAAGTTCAATAATATGGTTCATTTATGCACCTATTATAAAAGAGAAACCATATTTCTTGTAGGAAAATAACTAACCTACTTTATTTTTATAAGTTTTAGTTTTCAATGAGTTTGTATTTATGAAATTCTCCTTTAAAACCGTTTAAGATCGAAAATATTACTGATTTTCTTCTTGCGTTTCAGAGAGAGAAACAACAACACAAGACAACTTTACACGTGAGTGTGTGTGTTCCTTGGTTCAACGTTACACATTATCATTTTTTAATTTAAAAATAATCGGTTATTTAAATCCAAAAATCATAGTGGAGAATGAAACTTATTAAAAACAATTTATTTAGGAAATTAAAAAGACAAAATGTGGACTAACAGTAAACCTTATGGAGTTACTTTCTTTGATTTTGATGTTTTGAGTTACTTCCCACTGACGGTCCACATTCACTCATAAAAATAGTTTATTAAATTTACTATCAAACAATAAAATAAGGTTATTTTTATAAATCGTATTTAAAAGAAAATGTAAACATGGCTATATTTCAAATTATTTTTCTCTAAGCCCTCTACTTGGCAATATGTCTCCATTCGGGCAGCGCCGAATAGGCACAGCTAGTTTATATATAAAGCAAAGATGTGTATGTGTGTGTGTGTGTGTGTGTGTGTGTGTCCTTACAAATCAGTTGTAATGAGTTCTGAGCAAAATAAATGGCATATTTGGAATCATCAGATTCCTGCAGATGTTTCAACCTGGTTTTAAATGATTAAATGTATTTTTCTATTATAATATATATATATATATATATATATATATATATATATATATATATATATATATATATATATATATATATATATATATATATATATATATAACTACTAAAACACTGTGGATATTGCTTGTTATCTTGTCCCTGTGCACACTGGATGATGTCATAATTTTGTGATGTAATCCATTAAAACAGATGTGGGAATAAGTATGTACAGTGGATGACGTCACTAAAGGATGCTGCCATCCATTGAAACAGAGAGATAGGGGATAACTGTGCATATAGTATGACGTACAAAAGGTGAATGATGTCATCCATCAAACCAGAGAGAGACAGGGGAAGAGATCTTTTATGACGTTTTATCTAGACGATCCTGTGACCTGGGTCATGGGTTGTCTACTAGACACCTTGGGGGTCTAATATACTACAAAAAATTTGTGAATCTTGCTTGCTTGTTATCTTGCTTGCTTGTCACCGTGAAATTATCAAGAAAGAAATATATATATATATGTTTACTTGAAAATGGATGATGTCACAAAGGATGAATAGTAGTTGCCAAAAGCTGTAGATGTGTAGCTGTAGTGTATATGTTTGTTTGAAAGCAGCTCCGCCCCCCAAGTCCAACCTTTCCTCATCGTGGTAGAGGCGGTACAACGTGGTAGTGTCAGAGCTATCCAGTCAATAAGGCTCTGGTGGAAATCCAGGAGAAGTCAACATCAGTATCCGACATCCTCTAGCCGTCTCTGCCCCTGCATGAGACAAGCAAGGACACATCAGGCACAGAACTGCAAATGCATGGAGTGAAGATAACAACGTTGCTTCTGCATATGTGAAACCGCCATTCGTATATGTGTTCTGGGCCAAACCTTCCCCGACTTGGTGTGAAATCACTGAGCCTTGCTGGTTTGGTGTCGGGAGTAAAAACCTGCAATCTTGCAGGTTTAATGAATAACTACGACCAATGAGGAGGACTTAATGCAGCCGAGACAATGCAAAGGCGCGATATTCATGGGCTCTGTGCAGAAGTGTGATTCGCCCAACAACAACAACAAAGCAACAGTCGTAACAGCTGGCTGCTACTTTATTAAACAATGTCAAAGTTAAGAAATTATATATTAATAATATATATCACAGATACTTAACCAACGGTTCATGAGTCGTCTAGTTTATAATAATGGGTTGGGTTATTTTGTTTAACGCCATATTAGCCTTTACGGTCATTTAATGTTGGGAACCGTTTTTCTAAACAAATAGTTTACTTTTGTAAACAAATTGTTAGAAGAACAGTAATTGCATTATTTGATTGATAATTGTGTGGAATGAGGAATTTTGTATTTTCCCCAAGTTTTATTAACGACTAGTCACCCATGATTGTTGGTACACTGTACCCTAGTGTATACATTTAGTGACCGTAACCGATTTTGAAGGTAAATAGATGTTTAAAAACTACATTCATTATTGGCAGTTTATCGAACATGTATTAGATTTGAAGAAATTATATAACTATTTACAAAACATTCTTATTTACAATATTTTTTACACGTTACTTATTATTAAAAAAAATCGTTAACATTTTGCTGCTTTTGGCCTCGACTCAATTAAAATTTATTTTTAACTGTGATTGGAGATAAAAATAAAAAAATACTGCTTGTACAGTGTTTGAACTCACGGTCTTCAGATTTTTAGACTTTTGTTAAATACGCCCCCCCCCTTCCTCTCCATCCACCATTTTGTCTCATTTACCTCTTCTTCTATCTAATACATTCAGTGTGCAAACAATTAACCAAACAAGATTAACAGCGTTTTAGTATTTTACTAGAAGACCAATCCGACGTTGCCCAGTAATGAATGAGAACCCGTATGTACTCCTGCTCCCAGCCCTAAACCTCATATAATCATTTTTATTATTATTTAAAATTTCTATAATTTAAAATTTTCAAGTTAAAATAGAGTACCATTTCCATAAAAAATGATGGAAAGATAGCAATGAAGCAAGAAAGAGATCGAAGATTGTATAAGAGCAGCCTTGAAGCGACAGTGAGTGACTGTTAATGTGAGGCTTTACTGTTAAAGATCAACTGAAACTTTACACCTTGGCAGACGGAGCAATAAGGGCAGTCACTGGAATGAGAGTGTCTGTCTGCATTATAGCATAGGATTTTGTTTGTTTTATACTTTTTACATCTTAACTGTTGTCGTAAGTTGATATCAAAATAGATTATTGACATGACAGTAAGATATTTCTTATTATAACTGTAACAGGAGACTATGCATAGTGATAACCAATCGTGAACATATTGGTTGCCAGGAGAGAAAAGAGCACCATATGCAATTACAATGTTATCATTTCATTTTCCTAACGAATAAATAAACTCCTACACCTGCTTCGTTATTTTTTATACACGACTTATTTCTGTCCTGTTCTAGTTTTTCTTATTCCTAAAACAATTGTCTGTGTTTAATTCTTTATTGAATTTTTATTTGATATTTTTTTTACTAAAGGATCACGACTTATCAAGGCCAAAGGCCACTCGAGAATAAGAGTTAATGAGATGGAATGATTGTCAGTTGAGAGACGAGAACCTTATAAGAGGATTGGGAAATATTGATTGGTTGGACTTAAGCTTGAATTACTAGTGGGGACGGTTTATAACAGAAATCTGTTGACATTGGATTTGAAGGCAACCATATGAAGCAATAAGGGGAGTATCGGGCAATCTGATACCATGACCAGACCACTACTGGTAGTAAAAGAGGTTTAGTAGTTCAAAGAATATAATTATTAATTAGTGTATAACATTCTCTCTTTTTACTTATGTTGAGAAAACGTATTTATTTTATTGATTGATTGATGCAAGAGATAGTATATTTAAAATCAGTCTTTAATATCGAAGCTGGGCTTTTACCTGTTGAGGCCCTAAGCTATATGAAATTTGAGGCACTTTTCTAAAAAAAAATCACCAGGAAAGAAATACACAAGTAATGTAACTAATACTTATAATCAGCGGTCGAGTCATGCATAAAATGACTATTTCTGATGTCATTTTGTGGTCGTTAACAAAACCGACTTTTGCTGAATAAGGAAGTAATATAAAAAGAAGAAGAAAAACAAATAACAAGGACACAAAAATAGAAGCAAATAATAAAGGAGATCTCGGCAGTAATGCAATCTGGTTTTATTAACATTTAAAAAAGTGCTGGCTGTTGCTTTTATTTCCCAAAGCAAAGTACGTAAATAATTAAAATTAAAAAAATAAAAAGTTCAATTTAAGCAATAAATAAAAACATTAAAAAATCAGCATGAAAGAGGTCACTGCATAAAGTGTAGTTTCTAAAAAAAATAACATCGTTTGGAACAATAAACGATAAAAATGGTTATTCCTGAGTAATGTCCAAGAACTCAGTTCGTTCATAACCAAGAATAACAACAAAAAAAGGGTTTTACTTATAAATTTAGAAAAAAGAATGTGAACAAAAGAAGCTGGGAAAACTTGGACATGCAATAAATTCTATAAAAATGTCTTTTCAAGACTCGTACGACGAAAGTCTCTTTTTGTCTTCTCTTTCTGCTTCCTTCTTCAGTCAGTCTTGTCTTACATTTTTTCTTTCTTTCTTTTAAGAATAAGGAGACTTGGCTGACGCTTGGCAGCGCCGATTATCCTATATACATATATGTGTGTTCAAATGCAAGCATGCCAATGAAAACAAAGTAACAACTCGAAAACAATGAAGCATATAAAACAAACATTTATTGGTCGCAAAACCGACTGGGTTCACTATCAAATTGTGTCCATTGAGAATGTGTATAAGAGAGTCTGCAAATGGTGTGTGCGTGTGTGTAAGTAGAGAGGAGAGATTTATATACCGTCTAAAATGAGTTTGTGAGGAGCACACACGTGCTGTTTATTATGAAATTGTGTCCATGAGAACGTGTACAACAAAGTCTGAGTAGAATGATGTGTGCGGGTGTGTGTATAAGTTGAGAGGAGTCTTACATACCGAATAGTAAGTTGTGATCATGCACATGTTGTGTGGTACGTCCATCAAAGCCAGACCCGGATGAAAATGGGGAGAGCGAGGGGGTCTGTTGAGGTGGCCTGTTGAGGCCAGTTCTAGAAGAAAGAAAGAGGGAGCAATGGTCTGTGCATCTCTTTTCCCTTTTGATAACATGGATCATAGCGCCCTCTATGATGGTGAAAAGGGAAACGTCCTTTCTCTACAGAGAATTATCCGGAACTTTACTTTTTTTCTTTAAAACCTGTCTTGGTTTTAATTCCATTTCTTTAAAAGTTTCCTTTTTAAAAGCCTATCTTGAGAAAACAATTACGTTGCGTTTGAAGCAACAGAGTCCTAAATCCATCCTTCCTCTAAGGGCTGCTATTTCGTACTAAAGTTAAAATCAGCACCAATAGAGATCGTCAGAGAAGGGGGACAATTCTTCTCAATCAAAAAATGGTCGAGGAAAACTAACACCAACAAGACAGAATCAAGAGGGCCAAAAAGTCATAATTTACCAATTCATAGGCTTTTTTTTTTGTGAGCCACTCATATAATTTTTTACAAGATGATATAATTTATCTATTTCATGAGAATCACAAAGATTCCAAGAAAAATCTGTAAGTATGAAGTAATAATAAAGTCCAATGATAAGAAATAGCAATGTCACAAGATAAGAGCGTAAAAACACAGTTAATATAAACAATGAAGTCCAGTAAATACAGCATGTAATTATATAATCTACAGATAAATGGAAATAGGTCATTAAGATGTACTGCTATATTTTTGCTATCTTATTTTATTTTATTCATTTTACTGTTGGTCCTACTAGTTTACTCTTTCAGAGAACCACCCTCTCCCCAGTAGGTCTGATGAGTCACCAGTTACTTGTAGACCCTAGGCCAATGAGCTATGTTGCCTATAGGAAACTCCGGCCCTGTTTGTATGCTCGTTTGATTTGAGCAAGTGACATCAGTTTCGTCTTATGTTTATAATACTCTTTTGAGTAATGGCGAAATGTAAACCAGGTTGACTATTTAAAAAAATATTTTTTAAACTTTTGTTCACTCCAAACAAGGCAAATTGCAACTGAAGTGTAAGTGACTACTGTGATAGGGGCCAGATTTATGGAGGAGAAATCTGGGTGGGGAGTTGGGCAGCAAGATGTTTGTTCACATTACATTTAAATTTCTGCCTGTTGGTACAGTTGGGGAAACAAAAAGCAGAAAGGGAATTCCAAAGACAAGCGGTCACAGGAACGAAACTATTAGAGTAGAACATTTCCTGCATCTAGGGAACTCTACAGTATAGAGGTATGATTTTGCTGTTAGTCGGATGGGTCGGGGGTATTTTTGTTGAGTGGGGTACACGTGCTGTAAGTTCATCAGAGCACACTCCGTGGAAGTACTTGTAAAACAAACACAGTGATGTAAAACTGTGGTAATGTGACAGGGGCTGGAGCTTGGCAGACAGTGCTAAAAACTGTTTTGCCTTTTCTGCTCAATTTGTTACCAAATTGTATTCCAACACTATAATTTAGATTGAGTGGATCTAGTTAATATGATGTTTTGGATCATGTTGTTTGTGAGTGTGGCTCTACGTGTAGTTTCACTGGCAGTTGAGCTTGTCACGTCTTGACTTGCTTGAGTTGGTTGACAGTACAAAAGCCTTGGGCTCGCTTACAAACAAAAAGATAATGAAAAGGTTCCACAATCGGAGTGAATAACAACATTTCTTTTATTTGTAAAGCAATTAACACCACTGTTGCAGACAGGTGTGTGTCACATTACCAACTATAATTAAAAACGAGAGAAACCCAAGATGGCGAACAGGACTTCACACTCTACTTCTTTTAGTCTTAGCTCGAAAAACGTGCTTATGTTTCTCGACAGGAAAATATTAAAATAAATGTTTCTGGGCAGTGAGTCATCATAACTTATTCCTAAAAAAATGATACTAATATCAAAGTTCTTTTATGTATAGTTTTTAATAGCGGGAATGACCCTCTGGTCAAATGTTATTATTCAGCTTTTAAAGCTGACAACATTGTGTAAATTTAGAAAACCCTGAAACGAGGTGAAAAGACTTTCTCTTCCTTTTTCTATCATGCACTTTTACCACTTTTTAAATATTAGTATTGTTTGTATACAAGACAACTTTTCCAAGTGACATTAATTATAAAAATTGGACATAAGTGGCGAAGCAATGAAACAGTATGATGTCACGAGTATTTTTATCCACAGACAGCTGTTTCGCCGTATCAAAGTTCCTTAATGTGGCTTGACAGAGTGAATAATTCAAGCTGAGATTCGAAATACTAGTTCACTATTCAGCATTATAACCCTCTGAGCCTTCTTCGCACACCATGATAGTAGGAGAAATTATAAAATGATGTTTTTGCTTATATTAACAGTTTTGGAGAACTCTATTTTAATTATGAAGTATAAAGCTTTTACGCTATATATATATATATATATATATATATATATATATAGTATAAATTCCTTTATTTATACAAGCATTATTGGCTACGTATGTGCATACATGTTTCAGCTGCGATCTCGTTCAAAATCTAGCTTCATCAGGCCATGTTAAAAACTGAACTAAGACGGATAGAAAAATATTCTTGCAAATCGTTTTGATTTTTGGATGGAATAGGGAGGAGGAGGCAGAAGAATAGTCGGTGGGCAAGGTATGTATTCTTCTTCCTCCCCCTCTGTCTCCCTCTAAAAAAAGAAAACGATTTGCAAGGATGTTTTTCTATCTGTCTTAGCTCAGTTTTTAATATGACTCAAAGAAGCTGGATTTTGAATGAGATTGCAGCTGAAACATGTATGCACAGATTTAGCCAATAATGTTTGGATAAATAAAGTAATTTATACTATAATACAGCTCTACCTGTTATTGAGCACTATTTCATAAACACTTGAGTTTCATCGGATTAACATCTAGGAAACAAAAACAACAGAATTATATATATATATATATATATATATATATATATATATATATATATATATATATATATATATATATATATATAAAATAAAAAATAGTAAAAAAAATAAATCAGACACCGGGAATCACCCGGTGTCTAAATATATCTTATTTTCATTAATAATAGCTTTAGATAGGTTGGGGGAGATATAATAGAAGCCCATTCTTTGTTTTATTGTATTTGTGAAGTGGGCTATATGAGCTGATTCGATTAATCAACGTGTAGATTTGTTTTGTATAGTTTTAATTAAGGTCGAGTTATTAAAGTCAAAACGATGATCATATTCCATAGTATGAGCACATAAGGCGTTGAGCGTGTTGTTGATTTTTTATTTCTCTTTTGTGCTCATAAATTCTCTTGTCTAGGTTGCGCTGAGTGTCCCCAATGTAGACCCTATCACAATCCAGGCAACGGATGGAATATATGCCAGCTGTGACTGTGGGTGTAGTGTTGAATTTAGATTTTCTGATTATATTCATAATAGTTGATGAGATTATTTGGGCTATATTAATGTCTAGTTTATTAAGTTCTGTCTAAATGGGGTTGTTAATAGAATTAGTTGGCCTCACATTATTGGGCATGTGTAATCTTTTTCTTAGATCATCTACCATAAAATTGAAAATAAGACTACAACAAAAATAGGAAAAATTAATGTGAAGTGATAATTACGAATACAGAAAATAAATGCTTATCTACACGTAATAGTGATTATAGCATAATTAAAATGGAAGCTTAGATGTTCAGAATAACCTCGGGAGCCAAAATGTAATATGCAAGCAGTTAAAAAAAAAATGTTTTAATTCTTGTTTGGCTGTTATAAATTTTCCTGGGCAAATCGCTGAAATTTTTTAATAAAGGGAAATAAAAGCGTATTTTTTCAAGATGGAATTTTTCCCCTTTAACCCTTATATTCGCTGGTTTGCATTTGTTTTGACTAAGAGTTCGCATAGTTTTTAAAAGTAATAAAATAAATATTCTTTATTAAAAAATATTCAGCCAAAGTTTTAATGTAAGTAACGGCATCTGACAAGGAAAATATCTAAAATAAATTTGGTTGTAAAAAATATCATAAATACTAAAACAAATGTAGCTGACATTCGTAAGTTTAGTATTCTGATATTTTAGATTTATACCTCCATTGTGAATAGCGCAAATTATATAAGGAATTTTACCTAAAGGTTTGTAATAAAAACTGGACGCCGAATATAACTTAAGGATAAGCTTTATTTAACCATTTGTTGCTTAGCTAGACAAATAGTGTTTTAACATTCACTCTTAATATACACGAATGTAGAACATTCCATTATTACTCCAAGGGGGAGACAGGCATCAATTATCTTTGTTACTACATTCTCCCCCATCTATCTTCTTATTCGTAGGGAACAAAATCATCCCATCGACCTGGCCTCCTGCGGGTTCTTTGAGGGCGTCTTGGTTGTTCGTGCCCGACATCCATTTCTAATCTAGGCTCCTCGGGACCTGACGACGTTTCGGGACTGTCTTGTGTGGCTGGTTTAGGGCTAAAATATCTTGCTCCAAATCGCTCTCGTTTTCTACGGCGCTTCGGTCGCTTGGTGTCTGAAGATTGAGTATCTGTCTCAGATATTGGGTGAAACCGCTTTCGTGGTACCCATCTGTCGTCCGAACTAGAGTCAGAGACGACTCTGTTAGTATATTCAGATTCGTTTTGTTGGGACTCTGAACTTGACGTATCTGGCACACGATCACCTAAGAGGGTCGGACTTGTTCCACGAACCGGAGCTCTATATCCATCTGAAGCAGTTCTACGTTCATATACATTTCCTGCTGGGGCTAGATCCCTTAAGGAGACAGTAGATTGCCTTCCTTCTGAATTTCTGACCAGTGCATACTGAGGGTTCGCTTCGATTAATTGTACCTCGCTTACCAATGGGTCATGTTTACTATGACGAACATGACGTTTTAATAAAACTGTGCCAGGTTGTGCAAGCCACAAGGGAAGTGATGTGCCTGCTGAGCTTCGTCGTGGGAACGAGAAGAATCTCTCATGTGGGGTAGCGTTTGTCGCTGTACATAATAGAGTCCTAATAGCGTATAAGGCCATGGGGATGAGACTTTCCCAATCGGAGATCGGACTATTGCGATTTGCTGCCGCCAACTGTACTGTCTTCCATATTATACCATTGTATCTTTCGCACTGTCCGTTTCCTTGAGGATTGTGAGGAGTTGTTCTACTTACAGCTACTCTTCGTTCATGCAGAAACTGCTTGAGTTCGTCCGACATAAAAGCAGACCCACGATCTGAATGTATATATGCAGGCACTCCAAAAACGGCAAAAATGGAGCAGAGGCCTTGAATTACTGTTGCAGCCGTTACGTCTGGGCAGGGGATGACGAACGGAAATCTTGAGTACTCGTCTATTATTGTGAGCATGTATTTATTTTTAGTTTTAGAGGGTAAAGGGCCCTTAAAATCCAGGTTAAGTCTTTCAAAAGGCTGCGTGGCCTTAATGAGTGTTGCTGGAGGAGGTTTGTAGAACCTGGGCTTATTTTCTGCGCATATCCGACAAGAGTTCGTAATTCTTTTTACGTCTTCAACAGAATATGGCAAGTTTCTGCTCCTGACTACGTGAATCATTCTTGTGATACCTGGGTGACACAATTCCCTGTGTATATACTGAAGATCATCTGAGCCAGTTACCAGGCCACACACCCTTGAAAGCGCGTCGACCGCGGCATTCTCCTTACCAGGGCGGTAAGTGACGTCAAAGGAGTAGCAAGAAAGCTCCATTCTCCATCTCGCTATTTTCTCGTTTTTTATTTTACTCGTTGTTTTTGGGTTAAACATAAACGAGACCGACTTTTGGTCAGTGATTAATTCAAAATGTCGGCCGATTAAGTAATGCCTCCATTTTCGTAATGCCTCAACTATGGCGTACGCTTCTTTTTCTATTGCAGAGTGTCGTCGCTCGGATTTCGAAAGTGTTCTTGAAAAAAAAGCTACAGGACGACCGGATTGTCTCAGTGAGGCAGCTATCGCACAGTCGGAGGCATCCGTCTCAACTAATAGAGGGATAAAAGGATCCACAGCAGAAATGGCAGACTGAGCAATGTTCCTTTTCATGTTTTGAAATGCTCTGATGGCGGAACAGGACAACGGAAAAGTAGATACTTGTGTCAATGGGTGTATTTTTTCTGAAAAAGACGCAACCCATTGGGAGTAGTGAGCAAACATACCGAGGGCTCGTCGTAAAGAGGGCATGTTTCCAGGGATTGGTAATTCCATTAGCGGTTTCAGTCGCTCGGGATCCGGCGTCATGGTGCCATTTTTGACAATGTATCCCAATAATTTGATGCTTTTCAAGTTGTAGGAACATTTTTCACTGTTCAAAGTCAGATTATATTTCTTGACGGCAGCCATGAATCGTTTAAGGTTGTGGTCATGTTCAGCTTGGTTATGTCCGCATACTGTGACATTGTCTATATATGCAACAGTACCCTTCAATTTTTCATTGGAGATTATTTCATCTATTACCCTCTGGAAGCTAGCCACACCATTTGTTATCCCAAAAGGAATTCGGCAGAACTGATATAGGCGACCGCAGGCCTCGAATGCCGTGTAGGGCTTATCCTCTGGCTTGATAGGTACCTGATGGTAGGCACTTCTGAGATCTAAAGTACTGAAAGTGTGATATTTTGCAATATTAGAAATCATTTCGTCAATACGAGGCAGTGGATAGGCATCGAGTAATGTGTATCTGTTGATGGTCTGGGAATAGTCAATGACCATCCTTTTCTTGTGATTTTCAGTGGCTGTTACGAGGACCTGTGCTCGCCATGGAGATTCACTTGGCTCTATAATTCCTTCCTTAAGTAGTTTTGTTACTTCTGCTGCTATGAACTGTTTGTCCGTTTCTGAATAGCGTCTTGATTTTATTGCTATTGGTTTGCAGTCAGGAGTTAAGTTTGTAAAAAGTGACGGGTGCCGCACTTTGACAGCTGCTAGTCCACATACGCTTAGGACTGGCTTGGGGCCACCAAAAGGAATTTCAACGCATGAATGTTGTTTTAGAAAATTGTGACCCAAAATCACTTCGCAGCAGAGGTTTTTCATTACTGATAATTTGATCCCTTGATAGGAGTTTCCTTTTAGTTTCAGGTTAACCATGCAATATCCAATTACATGGGACGATAAAGATGAATTTGCCATTGATATTTGGTTGGAACAAGGAAATATTTCCCATTTATTTGCTTTTACAATACTGGCATTAATAAAACTTTCGGAACTGCCTGTATCAATAAGCGCATGAATAGTCAATCCATTGATTTTTACCCTCACGATTGTTTTTGAGAGGCAGCCGGGGAATGCAGCTGATATTGTAATTGGTGCTACAGTAGCAAGAGTAGCCGAACGTTTTTTTTGAGAAGCTGACCGGCAAACTTTCGAAAAATGTCCCTGCTTATCACACTTGTGGCATCTAACATCTCGAGCCGGGCAGGACGAACGAGCATGTATACGAAGGCCACAAAAGTAGCATGTGGATCCAGCTGAGGCGGCAGTGATAAGTTGTTCGTGATCGTTAGAAAGGGGGGTGGCAGCATCTTGGACAATGGAAGAATTTTGAACATGCAGAGGAGGGGCTACGATAGCAGCTCCCAAAATATCGGGTTGTAAATAGAAGACAGACTGCTTCTGTGCCATGTCCAACGTTAGAGCTTGTTCATAAGCTGTTGGTAAGTCTAGGTTTTTATTCTCTAGTAGTCTTTGTCTTATTTGGTTGGACTGTATTCCATTAATAAATGCGTCCCTGATAAAAACATCTCTCGCTTGGTTCGCAGTTAAGGCTGTAAATTCACACTCGCGACTTAACGTCTTTAGAATCTGAAGGTATTGTTCAAGGCTTTCTTCTGGTTGTTGACGCCGGGTAGCAAGTAAATGTCTAGCAAAAATAGTATTTTTTTTCTTGACAAACATGGCTTCTAAAATGTCCACCGCAGTTTCATAATTTTCACATTCAGATAAATTTCTATAAATAGCAGTAGAGACATGATGTAAAAGAAGGGTATATTTCTCAGTACCTGTTAAAGCCGCGTTTGAAGATAACTGTAGAGCTGTAAGGAATCCTTCGAACATTTTTCTCCAATGCCGCCATTTGTCAGTAGATTCCGAGTCGGCCGTATCAAGGTCTAGACGATCGGGTTTCAAGTAACGTTCCATAACGAATGTTTAATAAATTGTAATAAAAACTGGACGCCGAATATAACTTAAGGATAAGCTTTATTTAACCATTTGTTGCTTAGCTAGACAAATAGTGTTTTAACATTCACTCTTAATATACACGAATGTAGAACATTCCATTATTACTCCAAGGGGGAGACAGGCATCAATTATCTTTGTTACTACAAGGTTAGAAAATGTATTTTTATTTTAAATAGGAACTATTATAGTATTTTAACCAATTTAAATATTAGGCAATAAGAAAAAATCCCAGTCAAATGGAATACATATTTGTATTAACTCAACACTTAGTTTCGTATTCAGATGAAGCAAGTAAATGCTCACAATATTAATGACATAAATTATGTAATGAGAATTATCTTTGAGTTAATTTTAAGTATTTTACAGATAAACTATAATTATCACATAACTAATAAAGGAGAATAAGACTAAAATAATAGTTGCTGGAGAAGGTTATACAAATTAGTGCTGATTCTGAATTGAGGTTTCAAGATGGTGGACTGCTGCACATGATGGAGCAATTCCTAAGGGTAAATGTGAGTTCACAGTTGTTTTTTTTTAGACGTTTATCTTTCATGTCACGCTATGGCATATCATTTTTGAAATTGAGAACTTTTTGTACTTTTTTGAAGAGGTCAAGGATGACAGATCCAATATTGACATACTAATGTTGGTTGGTCTACTTTGAGCGAAACAAGTTCGTAAAATAATTGTACTTAAGCATGGACGGCGGCACCGGGGGGCAGGGGGGGCTCAAGCCCCCCCCCCTTTTGACTTGCCCCCCCCCACTTTACGATCATCAATAATGAAGTTATATATGCATGTGTTTAACCGCCCCCCCCCCACTTTTTAGGAGAGCCCCCCCCCCCCACACACACTTTTATAACTGTCCTGTCGGTCCTGTTAAGATCTTGACTTTTTGAATGTAAACGAGCCTTGCTTACTTATATATATATTACTTACTTATATATATATATATATATATATATATATATATATATATATATATATATATATATATATATATATATATATATATAATATCATGCTTCACATTTGTTGGGACTATGGAAGCTTACATGCGACAATGATAATAAAAAAAAGATAAAATCCGGAAGTAGCCTGCGGTCCCAGGGTTCTGATATAATCAATAAAAGAACATGGTGCAAGAGGATTCTCTAGTTCAAGACACCAGTTATTAAAGAAAAGCAGCAAACAAATAAGTGAGAAATAACACGAAACGGCCAAGTTAAAGTTTAAATACAATTATTTGTTTACATTAAAATACTGGAAAGAAATATATAAAGAAAAACAAAGATAAGGTCTAAGATGGAGAAAGGAATCTAAATACTATTTTTATCGGATGAGCAAAGATCACATTTAAACATATGAAAACAGTTTATGAGAGAAAGTAAGGTTTGACTCACAGTATGCAATGGGTAGTTCAAGAAGTAATCCACAGTAAGGTTCAATAGTTCACTAGTGTGGAAAACGTGAGTTTCTTTCTGCATAAGAGTCAATATGTAAAAGAGAGCGAGTGCGATAAATATCAGGCATAGGGCTGTTTAAAGTCTTGATAAAGGGGGTTGGCGTGACACAATCCTCGGTCAGAGAATCAGGTTGTAATTCCAGTGAATGGATGAAAGTAATACTGATAGGTCACAGCTTCAGCTGGTCAGTTTGCATTCAGTTTTCGTAAATTAAATTCACTTCTTCTCAACAACAGTGAAATATTCCAAAATAACTCAAGTTGTTTACAGTGGACATTTTTAACATTTGAAATCCCTTTTTCTTTAGGACGCCTCTTCTAGCCCAAATATTATATGTAAGACGATAAGGACATTTTACCCTTTCTTTCTTTCTCTTTGTCTTCGTCTCTTTCTTTCTTTCTTTTTTTTTTTTTTTTTTTTTTATACTAACGAGTCACCGCTTATCGAGGCCCAAAGGCCACTCGAGGATAAGGGTGAATGATGAATGAGTTTGTCATATGGACGGTGACACAACAACGTCTGGTGATACCAGATCAGGCTGCCCTGTGGCTCCCTGAGACGAAATTCACCTACATTGACGTTTTTTTTTTTTTTTTTTTTTTTTTTTTTTTTGTAAAACTTAATTATGTTCTACAAAACCAAAAACAAAAACAACAGCCCCTCTCCCTTTCTCCCTCCCCTTTTTTATTTTTATTTTTCCTACCCTACTCCCGGTCCTGGATATGACCTTAAACTACATCCGATGGTGAGATCCGGCTTACGGACTTTGGGGAATGTGGAGCCTCCTCTTAATTACCATTGCTCCCAGGTCCACCCTGACCCGGAGTGGTAGTACCTGTTAGGGTCCCAACTATGGGTTAAATAGAAACAGATATTAAAAGGGGAAAGAAACAAAAAAGAGAAGAAAACAAGACCAGATTCGGCATTAAATAACCCAAAAAGGGTTGATATGCCGTAAAACAAAACTACCAAACCAAACCACAACAACGTGAGGATTGGCAACGATGGTTGTAACTGGGCAGAATTTTATTATTTAAGAGGACGGCTCAACAAGAATTTGTTAACATTGGACTTGAAAACAACCATGTTGTAGTCAGCTGAGAAGCAGTCCTGTAGTATTGTAATCCACAGACGGGTATTTCGTGTAAAAAAAACTTTCCTCATGGAAGTTCTGTTTAGTTTTAGGTACACAAAGGGAGAAAGAAAAACTATTTACAGTAGTTGTAGGTAGACGAGTTTTTGTTGTAAATGTTTTACAAGGGGCAACCATAGATTGGAGCTCAGTCAAGCACCTACCATGAAAATAACGATAGAAACCTCTCTTCTGTGGGAAAGAGGCTGTAGGGAAGAGAAGAGGATATCACCCACTAGATTTCAAAGTTGGTTTTGTACTTTGTCAAGGCAGGAAAGATTGCTCTGAGCAGCAACTCTCCAAATGTGGCAATAATACTCCATGTTAGGACGTATTTAACTTTTATGCAGGTAGAGGATTGTGTCAGGAGTAAGATACTTTTGGAGCACTAGAATGATCCAACCAATTTTCCATCGACCGTAACAAGGATTTTATGTAAGCCTTCCATTTCAAGTCTGGAGTGAAGGTCAATCCTAGAAGAGTATCAAAGTAAGCAGCTTCCTCAAGGAGAGAGCTATTAATTCCAATTGGGGCAAAGTAAGGATCCGAGCGTTGGTTTTAGATGTATTAAAAGCAGCAGCTACCCTTTTCCGCATTGCATGAGGTGCTCCAGGTCGGAATAGAGAGAATCAGAAATATCATTAATGCTCTTCGAAGTGTTGCTATAGATGGCGGTGTCATTTGCATAAATGTCGACTAATGATCTTAGAATGTGTTATTTACGAGATCAGTAATGAACATCAGAAAGAGGGTTGGCCCCCAAAATGGATCCTTGAGGCATGCCGGCTTGATTCTATGTACTTCAGACTTCTGTCGATCAACGACTACTTTTATAAACCTATCAGAGAGAAAGGATTTGATGGTTGAGAGGACATATGCAGGTATTCCATAGCTAGCAAGCTTGTTAAGTAAAACTTTATGCCAAAACCTATCAAAGGCCTTTGATATGTCAAGAGCTATTGCTCTAAAATTGAAGCGGGCCATCAATAGATTCACTGATCCTGTGTGATATTAAAGTCATTATATCAGCTGTTGATCTTGCAGGACGAAATCCATATTGCTTGGCACTGAGTAGATTATTTTTGCTGAGGTGGTTGATAACTTCTTGGTTTATTACAGATTTAAGCAACTTACTCATGATGCATAAGACTGATTGGTGTGTACTAAGATGCAGAAGACCGATTCCCAGTATTTTTAAATACTGGTCAGACTGATAAAGTTTTCCAAGGTGATGAGAAACATTTCTCCTTTAAACAATGATTGAACAGCTTTGTAAGAATAGGAGCTATTTCAGGTTGCAGCTTTTTAAGCACGATGTCTAGAATGTTGTCAGGACCAGTCGCCTTACTGGCATCAAAGTTCTTGATAAGTTTGGCAACATCCTGGAGAGATATATGGATGTCGCCCAGAGTGTTTTCAGTTATAGGGGAAATTTAGGAGGTAGGCAGCCCTGATCGCAAAGGGTGTAATTCGATGCAAAGTTCTTTTCAAAATGTTTGGCTTTATCGGATGCTGAGGAAATCATTTCTAGTTCATTGATGATGGTTGGAATAGAGGTCACACATCTGTTTATGATCCTGTTTGTTATTCGCCAAAATTTGTAGGAACCAAACCTTGCTCAGCTACTCTAGACTTAACGGATTAGGCATATGACTCTCTCGCATTTTCTATAATCCTTTTGCAGTGGTTGCGGGGAGTCCTAAAGGTGGTTTTGGTTTCAGAACATCTATTTTATTGAAAGCCGTATTGAGTATCGATACACCATGCGAAAGAGAGGGACACCAGAGGTCTTATTGCACTTTGTTTTAATCTTAATTGAGAAAACTTAGTGATTAGAAGATCCCAGAGGAGACAAAACAGTAAATGAGCACAGCTCAGGACAAGTTGTCAGGAAAAGAACAAGAAGACTTGCAAAATGTTCATCAGCATCGGGTACGCGAGGTGGTGTGTCAACAATCTGTGTTCGATCATAAGTAAGGGAAAAATCGTGACAAAATCTCCCTTCATCATTAGTCTTGTTTGAGTGGACTAGCTATTCAACATTGAGAACATTAAAGTCACAACAGACATGACAGAAGGATAAACAGACAAAATATGGTCAATTTTCTCAGAGATATTCTCAAAGATGAATCCGGTGCTATTCGGAAACACATAAAGGACAATTTAGTGTCTTCTTTGAAGGTGTCCCTGACACATGGAAAGCCATCCCTAATGTAGGCGCATTGAGGGTCGAGATTTGATGTTCGAGTAACGTTTAATCACAAAATCATCAATAGAAGCAAACGGCTAATGCCAGTTTCACACATAAAGCTTCTTCTTCTTCTTCTTCTTCATCATCATCATCGACGTTGCCCAACTGATTGAACTGATTTGATGCTCTCTCTCTATATATCTCTCTCTCTTTGCTCCTTAATCTTAGAGCTTATATGGGTGTCAATCCCATGACCGAATGTGTGGGTGAATTATGTAGGCATTTATCTGGTGATCGAATTGGGATGACAGGTTAACATTACTTTTAGCATAGGGCATTACCTACGTCCTATATGGGTGGAAATAGACAATGTAATGTGGTGGAACTTAACAGGAAATGGCACGCAATTTTGCTCTTTTTTCGGAAATGTCTTTTTTCTTTTCATTCACAAATTGGGTAACAAAAAATATGAAAAATGCGTTACTTGCTCATGATACAATTGGTTTAATAAAATAACTTCTAAAATCCTAACTTGAATAGTCATATTATGTAACAATATATATAAAAATTAAGTTAGTCGGATATTCAAAGTTTGACAGAGATAACTTTGAATTTGACAAATCGATATTTGATTCTGACTAGCAATTTCTTCCTTTTTATCCTTATTCTTTACACTAAAAATGTAAATATGTATTGCGGGCTAGGAAGATTTTTAGAACGGAAGCATTTTTCTGTTTATGATGTAAACAGCACCACTGCATACAAAATTAATAAAAATAAATTTCTACATTACTTTACATATGTCCAATTTCAGATAAACAGTTATATGTTTTTATAATACATATTAACCTATTTATTTTTTAAAATTTAATTTATGCTATAGGTAACTTCACTTCAAATAAACAATTATATTAAAAAAGAATAGATATTAACCTATTTTTTCAAATTCTTTCTTCAAATTATAGCATAATATTAGGTAAAGTATTTTTTATTCTAACATCTAGTTTCTTTGATGGCTGTATTTTTAAGGATACACGGGGCCTTTCATTATTCATGAAGAATGGATTATCGTCGTAATCTTGCATTATTATTTTAAAAGTCTTGTAAGTAAAGAAATATTCATTATTTTTTTTTACATAATAAATATAAAACGATTTTTTACTAATTAAAAACAGATTTTTTTCAGAGTTTTTCATAGTGTAGTAACCTTATTTTTTATTAAAGACATTACTACTGTTTTTATAATGTCAGCATTTGACGAAAACAGATGGGAGAAAGATAAAAGGGGGAATATTTAAAAATATTTCTTATTTATTTATTTCTCTTGAGGGGTTTTTCCCTTTCTCTTCAAGTCTTTTCTGAATGTTGGTATGTAATTCTGTGAAGCACGAGAGCTTACAGTATACTACATGCACACGTGTGATCGTGTAAGAATGGATTTCTTAGAATTAAACTTCCACATAAACAGACGAATTCAATGATTTTTACAAACCTAAATAAAGTATAATTATAACAAGTAATACATGTTTTCCATTTTTTTTTCGTTTTATTGTTTTACATAAGTTTGTAAAGGCGAGGTCTACGAAAAAATCATAGAATTATTATTTAATATTCAATTTCATTTTCTTAAAAATGAAAAATGTATTAAACTATATGCATTTAAAAAAATGTCTTTTCATAATTATTTTAGATATCTTTTTTTCTGCATATACATTTCTTTCATTTACATAACAAAAACAATTAAAATAAAGGGAAATAATCATTTGCAATTATATTGAGTTCTTCCTCTCAAGTTCTTTTGGCAAAGTTATGTCTGCAAAATTAAAAACTATGTGGTTTTCAAAAATCAATATAAAAATTAAAACATTATGAGACTTTGTGTGTGTCTGTGCATGCGTGTGTGTTTCTCGTCTCCACATTACTTACACACATTATTATTTTTATTTCCTATTAATCGAATTTTTAAATCAGAAATGCAATAGCATAAAATACTAAACTTAAAAATAAAATAGTATTTAAAAAATAAGCCTAACATCACAAAATTAACACCTTTCTCAGCCCCCAAATTCAGTTATATAAATTCTATTTTCAGTCAATTTTATCCATAGAATTGTATTGAAGTAGTTGGATGGTTTGAACTCTTGTACTTATTAAAAGATCCAGGGGTTTTCTAATTGTTAGGTACAAGCCTAGGGAATTAACTCTTGCTCGAGAAATGTGGAGTTGTCTTCCCTTGCTGAAACGGAGCCAGTTTTGCAAATGACAGAATAAAAATAACTTTTGTTTATTTAATAGTATTCCTTCTTTTATCTGTTATCCGTGTTCCTTACAAAGTAAAGTGACATTGTGAAACACGAATATTATTAACCCATCTTCAAACTTGTATTTCGTATGATATAAATGCTAAAATGTTATTTTTATTTTGTGGAAATCTTTGAAGTAAATATATTTTCAAAACCTATAAAAATGGCAATAATTTAATATTTCTTTAACTAATTGAGGAATTTAATTCATTTTGAAGTTTAATAAATTTAAACAAAATCTGTCAACATATTTTACACCCAGGCAACGCCCGGCCCATCCGTTAGTATAACATGCATTTCAATAAGTAGTTTATCGTACCCTGAAAATCTTTGCTTACATTTTGTTACATTACATGTTGATAATCGTTTTCATTTAGTATGTCTTTCACTTGTGATAAGATAACCTAGATATTTTATTTATGATTTTGCAAACAGACATCTCAATTTATTTAATTTCAGACTGGGTTCAAATGTTCATTTGTAAACAAGTTCTTCTTAGATATTAGATTAGAAATGAAAAGGGAATAGGTGGTGTTGGTATTTTATTGCAGAGAAATGAGTAGATAAAGTGATTAATGTTAATAATGTAAGTAATCGAATCCTACTGTTGAAAGTGATGGTTCGTGAGAAAATGTTCACAACAATATCTGTTTATACACTACAATGTGGTTTCAGTGAAAATGAAATATGAGTTCCTGACAAGCTTATTACAGTAACTAGTAAGGTTGATGACAAGGAAATATTTGCTGTGGCAAGAGATTTGAATGGTTATATTCAAAGGTTCTCTGGTGGCTTTGAGGGAGTTCATAGAGGAAATGGATATGGTGATAGGAATGCAGAAGGAAAAAGTATTTTAGAATTTGGTCTCACCATGGACATGTTGGTTGCAAATATGGATTTCAAGAAAAAGTAAATCCATCTGGTTACGTATAAATCTGAAATAGCAAAGATTAAATCTGGACAATATAGGAAGATGTCAATTTTTTTCAAATGTGACCAATTGGAGAAGAAAAAAATCTTTTTCAAAGTTGAAGAGAAGAATGAACAAAAAGAAGCACCGATCTGATACAAAACAGACTCAATGATTTAACATTAATAAGAATTGAACTTGTACTTTTGTATGAGACTAGAAAAAATGTGAGCCATTGGATCAGCCATTGAGCTAGGGTTAGATTGTTTGAATCAGGAAAAAGTGAGTTTGCAAAGCCAGTTAAATTAAGAATAAGATAAAAAAAACAAAATCCAAAATAAGTCTCTTTTTGCTCACTATATCTCTCCCCCTCTCTCTTTTTTCTTTCTTTCTCTCTTTCTCCAGCTTTGAATTAGATAGTATTAATACTTGTCATGATATTCCCCATTGTTTATAATTGACTATTCCAATATTCCGTTTTATAGTTGGTTTTATTATCTTTGACTGTTAATAAATAGAGAAAGAGGGAGAGAGAGACGCGCAAAAGTGGATAGAGATAGGTCACTTGATAAGTAAATTGTATATTATAGCTAATTAGAACAATTAAAATGGATTTTTTTCCCCAAACCCAAAACCAAGGAATATTTGAACATGTATTTTGTGTGATTATCTCCCTTCCTCTTCATAATCCTCTCTCTGTCTATTCCTTTCTCTGGACATACAGACACACATTAACACAGACACAGGGGAGAAATTGAATGCCTACTGGGGAGAAATTAAATGCCTATGGGGGAGAAATTGAATGCCTACTAGACACTGTCCTCGAGTGTCTAAGATCTCTCTGTACAGGGGTTTGTCAGGACAACCTGACATGAGGATACTTCCCCCTACAAGTAAACCGTGACCAAATATTCAAAATAACATAGTATTTGTCGCCCAAATAAGATCCCCTATGTATAGCTACACCACATGAGCTTATACGAGAAATGGTGCACCTTCTCCGTGATCTTTCCTCTAGTAACAGCACTAAGCTGGATACTTCACCAGACAAGATGAATTCTTGTCCTGGAATCCGGTAAGACCAAGAGACTACACAAAAAAGAAACTATGACATAGTTAACTGATCAATTGGGGAGAGGAAATTGATGTTCTTAACTTCTTTACTGGTTCGGTGTTTGAGAGGTAAAGGATAACTTTAATGGAACACTCAAATATCTATGTATCTCATATAGAAATCAAGTGTTAGCTCTAGGAAGGGGCCCCTTAATTTCTGAGAACTTCGACTGAAGTAAAATGAAACAAAAAAGACAGACAACTCTCCTTTATATAGATTCCTTGAAGAATGAGTTGGCATTAATATATAAAATTTCTGATCCCCCCCCCCCCACCACTGACTAAACCTGACCCAGTTGACCCCCAAAGAATGAATAATGTGTTTTAAATTTGAGATATTATTCACCGGGTCAACGCCGATCAAGAATATACCAACTTTGTGGTTTTTTACTTTCAGCTGGACACATGCACACACACACAGACAACTCTCTTTTATGCAATAGACCAGATGATCCATTAGTTGTTGGGTCAGTGTTGATACATTGTACATTAGTTTATATATTTAGTGCCATTTACCGATTATGAAGATAAATAGATATTCTGAAAGCACATCCAGAGAGTTAGAGAATAAAGTTACTGTCTGCTTTCAATTTTAGGGAAAGTAACGAGATTTCATGAAAAATCTTCGAAGATGTTCTTTATAACAAAAATATACAAAATATACAAGCTACTGCTGCTAGATAAAACTATATTTGCATCATCCAATCAAAACCTTTCCTTCCATGGTAACTGATCAGTCAGATGACCGTTTACGGCTTGATTTGTTATTTAAATCATTTATTTATTTCGATTATCCCATTACTCTCCTCTTACACTGCTGCTGTTACTACTACTCCCTCTATCCCCCTCCTCCTACCACTTCTCGTTTCATCCTTCCTCCCATCATTTAAACCATTTAATATGTAAGCAAAATTATCAGAATTTTAGTATTATACTAGACGTTCTGTGATTCATTTGACCAACATTGATAATTTGTGTATTGCATGAATAGATAAGAAAGAAAAGTGAAAAGTTAGACCAGTTTTAAGCAGTTGTAACAGAATCAATAGACACAACATTCACTTTTCTGTTCATAATCTGTAATTGCTAAGTTCTAACCCTAACACATAGATGGGATCCTGACAGGTACTACCACTCCGGATCAGAATGGAATTGGGAGTAATAGTAACTGAGGAGTGGCTTTGCACTCTTCAATGCTACCAAATTGGTGTCTCAAAGTCATACCAATGACCTCAATAGCGTGACGTGTTGATTCTAAAAAAATTGCTGTAATAACCAAATCAAACAAAGCTGACTGTATTGTAAAGGACAACAAAGAGTCACATGGTTTCTTTGTTTCTCTGCTCATGCTGAGTAAATACCCTACGCTTAAGCAAACATGGAATGTTTACCATTCATTGGAATATTTTGTGATTCATTATTCTCTGGTGTCCTTTCAATAGATTTTAGTAAAAATTTCATTTATTTCCTGTATTTAGTTTTTACACGTTTCAAGTGTGATTTTATGTATGTCAACTGTAGGAGATAAGACATTATCAAAAGAAAAGAATGACAAAGTCTATCCATACAAAATTAATTAATTTCATTCAACAACTTGTTAAGACAATGCAAATGAAAGGTTGCTAATAATTGAGAGTTTAAAGAGCCCAAGGAACGTTTTGGTGAAAGAGTTGTTTAGCATGTAAGAAGAAATTGAGTACACATGTTCAATTTGGCTGTCATCATGTGCGTTTACATGTGTGCGTAAATGGAGGTATGTGTGTATATTAGCGTGCCTGTTTTATTAGTGAGAGAGTGTATATGTATAAACTGTGTATGCGAGCAGCGTGTGTGTGCTTCACTGCATTGGTGTCTCTCATTACACTTGCCCATACATAAAACAAAATTCATTGCTTCTACTACTTTGAACACACCATTATCATAGAAATTTAAGTATATTTTTAGAGTATATGTTGCTTTTTAAAGGATACCAGCATTTTGCATATATAAATACTGTATTAAGGTAACAGATAATAATGTTGTTGTTCAGTTTTATGGCATGTCGACCATCGTCGGATCATTTTATGTCGAAATTGTACATGTTTTTTTGTATACAATTGATTTGTAGATTAATCTGAATTTGAAGAGATTTCTGTTACATACAACACCTGATCTTTCCAAATGGTCATCCATTTAATACTGACCGGGCTCAACGTCACTTAATTTTGGTGATCTCATGGGAACCGGTGTGTCAATGTCGTGAACTTGTGATGTGTGCATTCACTGAACTGACCGTGATTGTCTAGTCATTATCTTCATCCAAGTTCAGGTTAATTTATTTCAACACTGGCAGTAGTGTCGATTATGCAGTCGGGGTCACTTCTGTAACAAAGGGATTTTCCTTCCAAATAAAACCATGACTTTTGTTTAAAACTAATAACAATATTTTATCTTGCAAAGTTAAAATGATACGTAATTTCTCGACCAAATAACAGACTTGTAATGAGACCAACAAAATCGTAAGCAAACACAAAAACAACAACCCGCTTGTCAGCTCAAGCTTAAAATCCTGACTTTCTGTGAGACTGACAGAATCATATTCTGACGAGCAGATCCCACAGATCGCTTGTCAGCTGAGCTCAGACACCAAATCTCTCCAGATTCCTTTCCCTGCTTGAAATATATAGACATCAGTTATCAGTCCTGTTTGATCACCCAGTGAGTCCACTTGAACCTCATCAGCTGTCAATTTTTGGACATAAAAACTGTCTGTCCAGGAGGTCCATTAGCTGAAGTGAGTGTAAATTCTCTGGATAGTGACTAAGTGAATCACCTTTCTCATGGAACAAATGAGGAAAGTGAATTGACATTGGTTTAAAGCAGTTCCTATTTTTAAGCACAGGTTGAAATCCTGCCTGAGTTTCATTTTTCTCTTTGTGAATTTTCTATATTCTCGCCCCATAAATAATTATTAATTTTTCATTTAATAAAGCATTTATCTACGCAAAGCACGAGTATCCTTTAAAAAGCAACATACACTCTAAAAATATACTGTTGTATTTAAAACTCATAGTTTGCTTGATTCAGATGTAAGTATCCAATATTTCTACTTAAAATGTTTTATAAGAAACAAGAAAGTTCAGGTGTTTGTCTGTCAAGAGAAGCAAAGATTAGGATGGGGTTATGGTCCCTATAAAGCTTTGTCTCCCCACTTCCCACTGAAATGTTTTTTTATTACCAAATGCAAGGATATTCCATGTAGATATAACATTCTATAGTTAAAGAGAAAAATATCAACTTTGAATTAGTCTATATTATTATTACTAGTGTAAAAAATGATGCCAAAGTATTCATATTGATAGGCTGTCTAAAATATCGACAACATATATATTAATGTATCCTCTATTGAGTACCTTACATTAAGATAGATATCAAACAGATAGAATTAAATGGTGTATATTTACACACTTATTTATATAATTAAATTAGCACTTGTAAAACCATGCCATCTATTGCACTGACGATTGCCAAGGGAGCAAGCACTAGTTTACAAGTATACAAAAACAAAAGCAATGCAGACTCACAAGAAAAACACAAACTTAGACACATTGTGTATAAGTCAGTTGTGCTCTGGGTGTGTGTGTGACACCGTCGCGGAAAAGGACTCCCAAATGCTAGTGTCCACATCTTAGTTTAGTTCCAGTGTATCAGCTAGGATCACACTAAAATAATCTGTCTGTCGAGACCACTATTGTCGTTCGGTTGAAGTCAGCTCATCTCATCTTATCGTCTACCCGATCTAAATCTCTGCCGAGGTTTCACTCCTCAGGTCTACAACAATCTGCCCCAAGCCAAACTCTGACTGCTGAATATATTTAATTTTGACCGGAAATCCTAAGCGTTCGGTCTTTGTCTCAATCACCCCCAGCTGATCAGCGGAAATGACTACCTCCGCCTGTTTTCTTAGGCGCTCTCAGCTGTCCACTCGGAAACCATCAAACAACATGTCAGGCACCACCCGTCTGGAAAAGTTCAATAGATTTCGATGACCTCTCCATCGCCTGTAAACCTGTCTCACTTCTGATCACTGAGTCACTTCCCAAGTCAACATTCTTGTCTCTGTGTGCATGGGGTCTTAGTGGTGTTGGTGGTGTTGGTGGAAGTCCATAGTATCACACAATAACACATCAAACTTGTTAACTAAAACCTTCATAAACATTTAAAAAGCACGAGTTTTAAACAAAATAATATGCATATGTAGAATAAACAATATACACATATATTTTGTAACTAAATAGTCTGCAAACGATAGATTATATTTGACACATAGATGGGGGACTCTGTCACTTATCACCATTCTAGTCAGAGTAGTCCTGGGAGTAATGGTGACTAAGGTGTGGATTCATACTCTCCCAAAATTCCCTTCTTGGAGTTCCACCACCGAATGTATTTAAGATCATACCCAGTTGGCTAGTTGCCGATTAGCATATCCATCACCCTTCAATTTAATCATGACAACCTTTATGTGAATTTGAGATCAATGAAGTTTGCTGACCTCTTTCTCTATTACATTTTAACTATTAATCTAAAAATAGTTCATAAAAGCGGTTAATTTTAGTAAATTGTCTTTTAGTATGAACAAATTCCTTCTGTTTACAGTGTAAACTTTACACAAAATGTAATTGCCTCAAAATCTTTAAAATAAAAAGGTGACATCAGCATAACTAAACCAAGTAGCATATTTTGTTGAAAATTAAAATTACACCGTTTATGAACATGTGACAGATCACATGTTCATAAACGGTGTAATTTTAATTCCTCACAAAATATTTCAAATTAAAATTGTAATGAAGAAGTTACCGCAACTTGCATTATATGAAAAAAATAACTCTGGTGTGATTAGAACCTGGGCCTCACATTAACAAACTGAGGTTGATTTACTCGAGTAGTCTTGAAAATGGCTTACTCCACGGCTAAAGGTCATCATCATCATAATCATCATCATCATCTGTTTAACATCCGTTTTACATACCGGCATGCATTGGATGGCTTTAAGAAATTGTTGTGTCCTTGAAGGGCCGGTAATAAATAGGACAACACGGTGGTATATTTACAAGAGTATGTATTTACAGAAGCACTTTTTAATTTATTTTTTATTTTTTTTATTCCCTTATTCTTTTGGTCACTCACATACTATTTTCTCCAAATTCTAATGTGTACTATATAAATGTACTTAATTCTGTGTTTGACTTAAATGTGTTTAATTATTGATATATACTGTCTTATTGTCTGTCTGTTGATTTCCCACTGAAGAAATTCTTGAAATCCCACGTTGGCTGACTAATTATTTAATTAATCTAGTTGTTTCTAACGTATCAATACTAATAGACGAGGCAGGCAAATGATTTCTTTCACTATTTCAAAACGATATATTCCAACCACTCTAGTTACTCGGCCAACAATATGCAAACAATAAAATTTAAAAAAAGTTGTCCTAACTATAGCAAGGAAAAAAAATGTCTTCAAACTGCTTGAAAAAAGATACCCCCCTCCCATCAAATTCCTTCCTCAAAAAAGGTGACTCTCCTCCTACTAAAGTCATTCGAGGCCAGGCGCGCCAGACCTGACCCGATATTTCCCAATGTAATCAAACGAAAAGATAAGCACTTTTTAATTTATTTTTTATTTTTTTATTCCCTTACTCTTTGGCCACTCACATACTATTTTCTCCAAATTCTAATGTGTACTATATGAATGTACTTAATTCTGTGTTTGACTTAAATGTGTTTAATTATTAATATATACTGTCTTATTGCTGTCTATTGATTTCCCACTGAAGAAATTTTTGAAATCCCATGCTGGCCTGACGTTTTAGCTGTCTTTCTCTTATTTCTCTTATTTGTACTTGCGAGAGGGAAACCTATCTTCAACTTTCTGTTCCCTCTGCAGTATACAGTGAACTTATTCTATCTACGTATATACAGATTTATATATATATATATATATATATATATATATATATACATATATATATATATATATATATATATGGAAGCCTTTTTTTCTTCTTTTTTTTCTTACCTGCGGGGGCTCGGAAATACCCAACTAGTACACGGGCGCAAGCTATTTTTCCCCTCTCGGTGTGTTGGATCCATAAGACCTTGTCAGGCTATCCATCTAAGAGAAGGAAATCTCTGACAATAAAACCTTGCTACCAACTACTTACACTGTGTCAGCAAACTGTTGGGGATGGAGGCCTCCTTAATCCTGATCGACAACCTTCCTAGAGTTGGAATCTCAAACAAAATATCCGGTTTGCAAACCTACAATTGCTTAAGGAGTAGATAGGTTCTGCCTATCGCCGGCCTTGCACTCCTTCTTTGCCTATTAGCCAGGCGTAGAGGTACCAGCGCTGGGACGCCTCAAAAACACTCAGTGCCTAGCCTTGTTTCCTTACTAGGACAATGAACGCTGTTTCTCTTTCTCTCTATTTGGGCAACTTGGGGAAAGTTTTTTCGTCACTAAGTCTTACATGACCAGTCTGGGTCTTTCTTGCTCCGACAGGTTGAGGGTACAGGGTAGACAGCTTGTCTGGCTGCTGTTTCCGACTGACAGGACAGGAGTCCAAACTCTTGGGTAGCGCTAAGAACGGCTGCTCCATCATCAGTTACATAATATCGTGGGTAGTTGTATGTGCCATGTCGCGCATGGAAAGGGACCCTGCAATTATCTCCGGTGGGATTTCCCGAGGCCACAACCCCCATGGACCAGGTTGCGACTAATGGACTGTTTGTGTGAGCTTATTGGCACCAAACAAGCACCCGCCTTGCCCATCCACTCTATAATCAAAACAAACATGTCATTACAAAAAAATAAAATCAAACCTAAACCAGACACCCAACAAAAAACACTTTCGCCTCCGCCCTTGAAGCTCGCATTCACAAATATCCGGGGACTTAGAACCAACATCAATGACGTAGAAACCTTTCTCCTGACAAACTCCCCGGATATCCTAGGACTAAGTGAAACAAACCTTCAATCCTCAATCTCCTCTCACCACTTTGACATAACTGACTACCTCCCACTCTACCGTAAAGACTCTGACAAACATATGCACAGGCTAAGAGTTTATGTTTGGAACACTCTCCTCCTGACTAGAGAACATAGGTTAGAATCTGATGACCAAGAATACATGTGCTTTAGATTGACTTTACATCACAGTGTCAATTACTTATATTTCTTATACCGTTCACCTTCGACCCAGGACTGTACCCTGCTAAACTCTGTCTCTTAAAGCATAGATAGAGCACTCTCAATTGACTCGAATGCCCAAATACATGTATTCGGGGATTTTAATGTACACCACCGTGACTGGTTGGGATTCTCCAGCCTTACTGACGCAGCCGGCAACTCTACGTATAATTTCTCCTAAGCTCACTCCCTCTCTCAGACTGTCGATTTCCTGACCAGCAAGCCTCACTTCTAGACCTTTTCTTAACCTCAATGCCCGAGGCTTGTGTGACGAAAGCTCATAGCCCACTCGGGAATGCTGATCACATTGTGCTAATGATTCAGGTCACCCTAAAAAGTCGTCCAAAAGCTGATGAGCCGTTGCTCAAAATAATGAGATACTACGAGCAGGCTGATTTTGAGTCAATCAGAGATCACATCAGTGACGCCCCATGGAGGGAAACCTTCTCACTCCCTGCTGACCAGTGTGCAAATGAGTTAACTGAATGGGTCAAAGCAGGCATTGAAGCCTATGTCCCCATGTGAAAATTCTTTAGCAAGCCTCACTCTCCCCAATGGTTCATCTCAGAATGTGCAGCTGCCATTGCTGAGAGGCAGCAAGCATTCCGTAAATTCGGCCGTCATAAGTCAGCTACTAATAGACAGAAATTTATAGAGTCAAGAAATAATTGTAAGGCCGTGATAGGTGAAGCAAAGAGAAGGTATACTGAGTTAACAAAAAAAACGCATTCAGTCGCAGAAACTAGGTACTTGCGATTTCTGGAAAATCTACAATAGTGTGGTGAACAATGGTCAATCAACGATTCTCCCACTATCAAACCACAATGATGTCGTTTGCACGGCAACTAATAAGGCTGAACTACTTGCCTAGCATTTCGCCTTTAACTCCACTTTGGACTCAGAAAACCACCCCCTCCCCAAATTCCCATTGCGGACCGAAGCCACACTTGATAACCTGGTCATCACCCCATCCCAGGTCAGAGACATCATAAAAAACTTTGACACCTCCAAAGCTTGTGGGCCTGATCTTGTACCTGTAATAGTAATAAAGAAATGCTCTGTTGAACTGGCCCCTGTCCTCTCCAAACTCTAAATAAATGCCTAGCTGAATCTTGCTTCCCCGATAGCTGGAAAATTGCCTGTGTGGTACCAGTCTACAAGAATTATGGGAATAGAACCGATCCTCAGAACTACCGCCCAATCAGTCTACTGCCGATGTTTGCTAAAATCTTTCAATCCTTAATCAATCTAGCGATAGTACGGCACTTAGTTAATGCTAAACTTCTTTCTGACCGCCAGTATGAATTTAGACAAGCACGATCTACTGCAGACATCCTAACGGTCATCTCTGAATGCATATATCATACACTGGACAAGGCAGGTGAAGCTAGGGCATTAGCGCTTGATATATCCAAGGCCTTTGATAAGGTATGGCATAAAGGGCTTCACCTGAAAATACGCTCATACAGTATTACTGGGCAATTACTTAATATAATTAGATCCTTCCTAACCAAAAGAAAGATCCAGGTTGTCCTCAATGGCCGTTCATCTAAGCAACATGACATAAATGCTGGTGTACCCCAGGGATCTATCCTTGGACCTTTATTGTTCCTGAGTTTGAGATTGGTTTATTTGCTGACAACACCACACTTTACTCTCGTCATGTTGGCAAAACAGACGCGATCATATCCGAGGCAATGGCTGAATCATTAGAAAATGAACTCCAGGCTGTAATAGATTGGGGTCATAAATGGTTGGTAACTTTTAATGCCGCAAAGACAAACCTCCTTTCCTTCAATAACTACAAGAAACCTCTCCAACCACTGATTGTCATGGCAAATAACACCCTACCTGAGAGTTCAACATTCAAACTCCTCGGCCTAACCTTCACAGGTAACATGAATTGGAACAAATACATTGAAGACATTGCCAAGGCTGCAGCAAAGAAAGTGGGCTCCCTCTACCGTGCTAGTAAACTCTTCACACCTGACATTATCCTGTATCTCTACAAAGCCACCATCCACCCATGCATGGAGTATTGTTGCCACATCTGGGCTGGTGCATCATCTACTAGTCTCTCCCTCCTTGACAAGGTCCAAAAAAGAGTCACCAACCTAATAGGTCCCTCACTGTCAACCAAGCTCCAGCCCATGTCTCATCGCCGCAATGTAGCACCTTGTGCTTGGTTTACAAATACTTCAATGGATTATGCTCCAATGAACTGGCTACTCTGGTGCCCCCTCGACGTAAATTCACTAGACCAACTCGACAATCAGTATCCTCATCCATTCACCGTGGAAGTCCCCAGATGCCGGAGAGCCTTCTACTCTAATAGCTTCTTTCCTCGTGCTACTGGCCTCTGGAACTCCCTCCCTGCCCCCTGTTTCCCTGAAGATTAAAAATTGTTGCAATTCTCAAGTGTATTAGTGAAAGTAATTTAATCACCCCCACTGACAGAACACTACACTTCTTTTCACAATTTTAGACAAACTTTAAAATAATTAAATTTAAATTCTATCACACTTAAGTATGCACACACACACATACACACACGCACACATACAAAATATACGTTTGAATTACCTACAGGAGAGTTTGAATTACCTACTGGAGAGTTTGAATTACTTACGGAGAGTTTGAATTACCTAGTAGACACTATCCTCGAGTGTCTTTGGTCTCTCTGTATAAGGGTTTGTAAGGGCACCCTTACATGAGGATACTTCACCCTGCAAGTAAACCCTGACCAAATATTCAAAATAACATAGTATTCAAAGCTCAAATAAGATCAACTCGGCACGGCAATACACTGGCTCATACGAGGAATGGTGCACCTTCTCCAAGTAATGTTACTTCAAGTAAACTGGATACTCCACCAGACTAGATGAATTCTTGTCCTGGAATCCGGTAAGACCAAGAGACTACAAGAAAGATATACTAGAACATAGTTAATTGGAGAGAGTAAAATTAATATTCTTAATTTCTTTACAAACTCAACGTTTGAGAGATAAAAGAGAACTTTAATGGAATATTCGAATATATATTTATCTTATACAGAAATCAAGTGTTAGTCCAGGAAGGGCCCCCTTGATTTCTGAAAACTTCGACTGAATTAAAATGAAACAAAATACATATGTTCAGTAATGCCTGCAATCGGATGGGGTGAGGTGGGAAGCTAATTCCATAGAAAAACTTCAATAAATCTGAGTTTATTATAATGTTCTAAATTATTTTAAAAGTCAGACTTCATTTGAAATCAAACACCTACAAATTGATAGTTTGTTAGTCACTTTTTTCTCTCTAGTTATTTCATAGATTATATTAATTCCGCTATCTTCCTGTTGGCCAGTTGAGGAATTTTGTTGCACGGAGAGAAATGATATGCAAATGATACGATGGATGTGTAATGTGAGTCTTAAAGATAGGATTAGTTCTGGTAACCTTAGAGGAAGATTATATATGGACAGTATAGAGAGATGTGTGTAGAATAGGAAACTTTGATGGTATGGTCACAAAAAAAGAAAGAATGAATGAGTGGGGTTTTTACTAATGAGTCACTGCTTATCAAGGCCCAAAGGCCACTCGAGGATAAGGGTTAATGAGTTTGTCAAGTGGACGGTTAGACAACATTGTGATGATTGGTAACGATGGTTGAACTTAGGAAGAATTTGATTTAAGAGAACGGCTCAACAAGAATTTGTTTACATTGGACTTGAATACGACCATGCTGTAGTCAGCTAGGAAGCATACCTGTAGTATGGTGTTCCACAGACAGGTAGTTCTAGAAAAAGAAACTTAGATCATGGAAGCTCGGTCTACACAGAGGGAGAAAGGGAAATCTTTTGAGTTGTTGTAGCTAGATGAGATTTTGTTGTGAATGTTTACAAGAGGGAACCATAGATTGGAGCTCAGTCGAGCACCTACCATGAAAATAACGATAGAGTAGAGAAAGACAAGCAACATCTCTTCTGTGAAAAAGTGGCTCAAGTCGGTTTTGTACTCTGTCAAGACAGGAAAGGGTGCTCTGTGCAGCACCTCCCTGATGTGGCAACAGTACTCCATCTTAAGACGTATTTAACGTTTATAAAGGTAGAGAATTGCGTCAGCAATTGGATATCTTTTGGAGCGGTAGAATAATCCAACCATGTTCCCATCGACTTTGGCAACAGATTTAATGTAAATGTTCCATTTCAAGTCTGAAGTGAAGGTCAGTCCCAAACATTATCAAAGCAGGGGGCTTCCTCAAGGAGAGAGTCATTCATTTCAATTGGGGTGAAAGGAGAAAAGCTTGGTTTTAAACGTATTAAAAGTAACCAGCCACCTTTTCCCCATTGCATCACATGTTCCATGTCTGAAGAAAGAGAATCAGAAAGATCTTGATCATTAATGCTCTTTGAAGTGTTGCCATAGATGGTTGTGTCGTCTGTATAAATGTTGACTAATGATCTTAGAAGGTGACTTGGGGAACTCATTGATGAAAATAAAAAAGAGGGTAGGGTCCAGAATGGATCCTTGAGGCATGCCAGCATTGATACTATGTGCTTCAGACTTCTGCTAATCAACAACTACTTTTATTAACCTATCAGAGAGAAAGGATTTGATGGTTGAGAGAACATTTCCAGATAGTCCATAGTTAGTAAGCTTGCGAAGTAGGCCTTTATGTCAAACCCTATCAAAGGCCTTTAATATGTCAAAAGCTATTGCTTTGGAAGCGAAGCCCCGTCTATAGATTCACTGATCCTGTGTGATATTACAGTCATCACATCAGCTGTTGATCTTGCAGGACGAAATCCATATTGCTTATTACAGAGTAGGCTGTTTCTGCTGAGGTGATTGATAACTTCTTGATTTATCACAGATTTAAGCAACTTACTCATGACGCACAGGAGACTGTTCAGTCTGTACTGAGATGCAGAAAACCGATTCCCAGTATTTTTAAATACTGGTCAGACTGATAAAGTGTTCCAAGGTGATGGGAAACATTTCTCCTTTAAGCAATTATTGAATAGCTTTGTAAGAATAGGAGCTAGTTCCGGTTGCAGTTTTTTTAACACTATGATTGGAATTTTGTCAGGGCCAGTTTCTTTGCTGGCATCAAAGTTCTTTATAAGTTTGGCAACATCCCAGACAGATATATGGATGTCACTCAGAGTGTTTTCAGTCATAGGGGAAAATTCAGGAGGTAGGCGGCCCTGATAACAAAGGGTGGAATTTTATGCAAATTTCATTGCAGAAAGTTTGGTTAATATATCATAAAACAGACAAAGCAACTTTAAACATGAAAAAAAAATAGCCCAAGTTTCTTGTGCTTTCATACTTTTCGGAGCACCTCAGGTATCAGAAATTAACCTTCTTTTGTTACAGTGGGATGTGTTGGGATGGTGAATGTTAATCCATGTGACTGACTTTCCCTGAATACTCTCCTCGGTGGTAAGGCGGCTTCCAGCCGGAAGATGTGAAGCTGCCATTATTGTTTATATTGTAGTCTGTAGAGGAACACAAATAAAATATTCTCTCTGTATCTGTTATCGAAGTCCATTATTTACTTGTTAAAAAAGAGAGGAAGGGTATTTCAAATTTACTTTTAAAAATATTTGTTGGCCTTTTAGCTAGGAGCAAAATGTAGTATCTGTTCTTATACTACACTTCATTGAAGGAGAAATCCTTTTAGACTGAGGCAATTTTTATTTTTGTTCCAATCCAGAGTGCCTTTTTGGGGAACTGGATTTCTCCCACATTAAAAATCGACCTTGAGTCTAACTCTGCTCTCGTGGGGAGGCAAGTAAATAGGAACAGCTAAGAAAGATTAGAAAAAAAAGAGAAGAGCACAGGGGCAAAAAGGGAAAGGCAAAATAAATGACCAATTTATGGATACTGAATTCAAATAAATATTTTTACAGGCTGATTTGATGACAGGCCGACATTTTATGTTTCAGTAATATGCCCTATTTTCAATCATGTATGAAATAAACAGATTGCATTATGACAATAAAAGTGGGATAAACATGAAATACATAAAACTAGATGTTATAAAGCGAAACCGTTTGTGTGCCCCTTCCTCCACGTGGTTGAGAATCATAACCTCTTTCTAGCATCTGGCTTTGACCAGACAAGGCATGTTTTCCTGTCCACCCTACATGTAAAGGACACGCACACGGTGACATGTAAGTTTTACACACGTTTGCTTTTTTCCCTTATAAATTGAATAACACTTTCAATATTGTTACCGCACTTCGTAGCTCTTAGTTAGGATTCATGTTTTGTTATGAAGTTGTAAATTTACCTAGTCAGTTGCTAGTGTACTTTCCCTGATAGATATACTTAAGGAAAGACTTATATAGTAATCTATTTTTACTTATGCTAATTATGCCTATCAATTAGCCAGTATCACCACATCTCCCTGAAACATATAGGCTTTATGCCTCAAGTGCATCTTGCACTTCTTCTAATGATCGTTTCATTTTCGATATTACTTTGCTTTTCTCTCTCTCTCCCTTATTTCTTTCTCTGGGAGATCTCGACTGTAACCAGGGCCGTCCTTTTCATACTTTGATCCGAATCTGATCTCGCATTGTTTCATCTTCTAACGTTTCATTCTGTACAGGTTGTTCTAATAACGCAATAACGGAAGGAGTCGTAGCGATTTGTTCATTTTGCTCTTCATATTAATCCCTGGGACCTTATTTGGTCTACATGGGCCAACACACAGTTTCTGTTTCCTCTATTTATTATAGCTGTATTGTGGCCTTACTTTGCTTTTCTCTCTCTCTCCCTTATTTCTTTCACTGGGAGATCTCGACCTATCTCGCAGTAAACTGTAACCAGGGTCGTCCCCTTTCATACTTTGACCCGAATCCGACTCCGAATCCGACTCCGAATCCTCATTTTGACCTGCTTCATCTTGTTTCATCTTCTGACGTTTCATTCTGTACAATGTGTTCTAATAACTCAATAATGGAAGGAGTCGTAGCGATTTGTTCATTTTGTTCTTTGTATTCACCCTGGGACCTTATTTGGTCTGCATGGGCCAACACACTGTTTCCATTTTCTTTCATTTTGGATTTGATTCTTTGTTCTTTTTGTACCAGATTTTTTCATTTGTAGAATATAACAGTTAACGGAGCTCTAATTTGTCTTCACATTAAAGCTGATGGGCTTTCTAATCTTCCCGCATGTGGTGTTGTTCGATAGCTTAAAAGCAGCCTTGGTAAAAAACTTCTATTTTTTTCTTTTTGCTGAGAACACGCGTTTAGTCCCGTTTTACGTTCTGCACCATTCTTTCCACCAACCCATTCGATTGAGGGTTATATGGCGGTATCTTATATGGTTTACACCATATTTTTTCCAACCATAAATTAACTCGCACTCTCACTGGCCATGTTTCACATCCATACATCATCACACTGTGTACACATGCATGATAGACTTTTCACTTGACCGACAGGAAGATACCGGAATTAATATAATCTATGAAATAACTAGAGAAAAAAGAAGTGACTAATAAACTATCAATTAATCTATGTAGGTGTTTCATCACAAAACTACTGAGCATTGTCAGATACCAGGGTTTTTGGGATACCCATTCTAGAGAATATGACCCTTAGAATCTGTTTTATTGTAGAACTTTTCTTGTCCGGCACATGGACTACTTCAGGCCAGGCTGAAAAAAAGTCTAATAATATTAACAAGAATCCCACTCCAGAAATGATCCATATGCACACGACTCCATGGCTTTACTTCTCTGGGCCATGAATGTAAAGTATTCTGTGTAAAATTTCTTAATTATCTACATTTTTTACATATTTTATATATTCTTTGATATCTCGTGAATATTCCGGCCACCATGCTTGTAGTTTTATTATTTTTTGTGTGGCCGCTACTCCACAGTGTATATCATCATGTAAACTTTTTATCACCAAATTTCTTTGTGTTTCTGGGGGAATTACCAGATTTCCATTACAAAGCACTCCATTTTCTATCGTTAATTTATGCCCCATTTCTTTGTAAGGTCTTTCTGCCTTGGAACAATTTCCTCATATATTTTTTCTTATTCTCGATATTATCCTACTTAGTACTGGATCATGTCTAGTTTTCATAGCCATTCTATCTAAAGATAAAACATCAGTCTCTACCCAATGTAAGATTGTATTCTCAAATTCTTCTTCTGTTTTATTTTTTGACTCCTTGTAAAATCGCAACCTTGATAGTGCATCTACTTGTGGAATTTAATGTTCAATTTTTTCAAATTTCTTATTTTTGTTTTTTTAATGTAAAGACTTCCCTATTGGTTCCATTTTCTTCAACTCTTTCAACGTTTTTCTTTTTGAACTTGCATACTGCTTGAAAATGATTCATTCTGAAGCAATTTGTACAAGTTTTTCCAAATTCTGGGCATTTTTCCCATTTTATTTCGTGTTCACGTCCACAATACCAACATTTTTTCTTTTTTAACATGTACATATCAGCGACTATTTGTTCTTCAGGCTGACTTTTATGATTATTAATTCTTGTTGCTGTATAAAGTCAATGCAAGTATTTAAGAACATGTTTCATATTTGTAGCTGTTCCATTATTTTATTCCTGTGTGACACATTGCACATACCTTCAATTAATCTTAATTGAATTAAATCTTCTTCGATAGTCTGTTATTATTGTCCGAGTTTTTCAAACTCGGAATATCTACTCGCATTTCAGAGATGCTGTAGATATTTGATGATTGGTTCATCAATTTCTTGTTTCATTGACATAAACTTTGTTCTTTCTGCCACGACTAACCTTTTCTTAGGTCTCATATTTCTTTTCATGATCTGACTTATTCTTCCGAAAGTCAGGTCTTCTAGGTTCATGGGATACACCATGGTTGAGACTTTCATGATGGCCTCGCATCCAGCTGTAGCCAAAAATAAATCTGTTATTTCATTTTCGCCTCACGTTTTCCTTGTGGTCTTTTAACTTTTTAGTCCTTGCACTCGCAGCAGAGCATCTTATCCATGTGTCCACAAAGTCGGGGTTCTCGAGAGATAATTGGGATCCTATCGGCGATGCCATTATTGTGAAGTTTACCTAGTCAATTGTTAGTGTACTTTCACTGCTAGCTATACTTAAGGAGAGACTTATATAATAATCTATTTCTACTTATGCTAATTATGCATATCAATTAGCCAGTATAACCACATGTTTCTATGTCATTTCTGTGACTCTCACTTCATGTATGTACATTTGTGTCACAGGTTTTTATATCTAGTCGACAAACTGTTATTATATTCGGTTTAACATCCATTTTACATGGTGGCATGCATTTGATAGCTTTTTTAAATTGACTTGCCAAGTCTTTATTTATCCCCCTTTCTCTGAAGTCCATTTTTATCACTTCTGTTATATCCTAAATTACATAGGACATACTAAATTAAGAATACGCCGAGTGGTTTGCGTTTAACAGGGATCCGGTAGGAAGTAGAGACGTTTACTCTTCACTCACTTCCAGATATGACTGCCCGTCTTATATACGTACTTTCGTATATAGTCAATACCTGATTATTTCCCTTTATGTTAGTTTCGTATTTATGCCAATCATGACCTTTACAACAACTTCCTTCCATGTTTTCCTTGGCGTTCCTCTGTAAACTGAACTTGCTACCTCAACTGTTCTACCAACCCAATAACTCTCATCATTCTTTCAACGTGGCTATACCATAATAAAATTAAATATATATAAGTATATGTTAACAAACTGTTTCCCTTCTATCTTTCCGACGCACGTTGCGCATCTGTTGATACAACGATAATACGAGGATCATTGGTTGCTGCGTGTGCAGAAGATAAATATTGCAAACGTACGTAGTCAGCGAAAACGTTGAAGTTTTAGATGTTTACCTCAGAGAAAAATGTTCTTTTGTAAACCAGTGTTCTATTTTTGTCGCCTCATTCAATAAAAACTTATTAATTGTTGTCCGCTATAAGTTGTCCCTTACAGGTCCGTTCACGATTGCTGTGTTCATATAACAAATCTCTTTCATTCAATGTCAATAATCCTTAAGGATCGATTATGACAAACTTGGAATTTATAGGTGACAATCAATGAATTGTTATTTGATCTTGATCTTCATGTTGCTACTTGCAGAAAAGCAGTAAAGAACTGAAGGTCAATAATTGCTGCTGCTGCTATTATATATATATATATATATATATATATATATATATATATATATATATATATATATATATATAAATATTTGTTATTGTTTATTTATCTATGGTAAATATATATATATATATATATATATATATATATATATATATATATATTACTCACTAGGAGTTTTCACACAGGTTATTATCAGTCGTCGTCGTCGAAGTTGCCGTCCACACACACTTTAAAGTTTCCTTTAGTGGAGCGCTACATAGAACTAAGAGTGTCAAATAAAAAAAGAAACAAGCCAAAAAAAAAGAATTTTAATAAATAAATAATATCTTCTTCTATACATGTAGTATATTACTGATGTGCTTAAAAGAAATACGTTGAACACTAATATATAAAACTTGAAGAATACCCATCCAAGGACGGGTAAAATTAATTCCCTGAACAGAACAGTTTTTAATCACTTCTATGTCCCCTTACGAAGATTAAAATCAAGATATAATACAACTAAATCTTATATCTAGAATCCTTATTCCAATTTTGATCAAAATCCATTACATGATTTTGATTCTAGAAAATGTCTCAAATTTAAGGCTTAAACTTAAAAGTCTTAAGAAGAAATTAAAATTCAGAAAATCTTGTTGAATTGGTGTCTAATGACTATGGACCAAATTTAATGCTAATCTGAAATATTTGAATTTTCAAATGGGAGGTTGTGCCCATATTATGTGTTCCAAAATTCATAAATGTAGTGAGACGGAGAATAATAAAAGACCAGAGTATCTTTGGTAAAGATTTTAATTATAAAAGAAAGATACAACAAATAATTAACAGTGAAGAAGCACTTAAATAGTCTTAGGCCTAACGAAAGAAAGTCTGACGGATGAGTTCATCCAATGGGAGGAGGGGTTAAGAATATTATTTACAACATTTTCCCTTCAAGTCGTAAAATGAGGAGTTAATAGTGTCCTCTTTCGGTAATATAATCCTTGAACGTTCAGGAAAGTTTTTTTTTACTTTATTAATTTTCCATTTTTTTATTTTCTATATATTCATTTTATTTTATTTATTAATTAATTCATTTTTTGTTTATAGTGTCCTATTTAGTAACACAATCCTTGTATTTATCAGGAAATTTCTGTATCCTTCAAGATCTTCGTAGTGGCTTGGCAGAAACTTTGCTCTCAACTAACTCTCCACAAGGTTTTGTTTTCTTCTATCGGTTCAAAAGTGGCATATTTTCCTTTTCACTTGTAGGGCTTTTTGGCTCACTAACAGGGTGGCATGCAGGCATTCTCTAAGCTTATATTATTATCTCCATTAATTGATTTGGGAGCCAAATCTCTTACGTTGACGGTAGTTTCAATGCCAGAAGGTAGACGTATATGGGCATAATGAGGATTGATTTTCAGTGACCTAGCAGGTGTAACCGGAGGGTCATACTTAGTCGACCTGGTATGATCTCTGGCATATACTTGACCTGGTTTTTCCCATAGAGGAATTGAAGTACCAGAAGTGGATTTACGTCTGTACTTAAATAGTCTATCGTGAGTGGTCACATTCGTAGCTGTGCAGAGCAACCATCGAATAGAATGTAGAGCATCTGTTAGAATATTTTCCCAACAGGATAGTCTCATATTGCGAGAATGCAAAGTTACTTGTATGGCCTTCTATAGTGTGTCGTTTAGTTTCTCAATTTGCCCATTGCCTTCGGAGTGATATCTACTCATTTTCGAAGTCACACAACTTTTACTAAATGTATTCTGGTCTTTTATTATTCTCCGTCTCACTGCAATTTTAATTACAAACAAATAATAAACAGTGAAGAGGCACTTAAATAGTCTTGGGCCTAATGAAAGAATGTGTGATGGATGAGTTCATCCAGTGGGAGGAGGGGTTAAGAATATAATTTACAACATTAATGATCAGTTAATTAGTTTAAGAGTGAATTTTGTACATACAAATATATAAACATATACACATACCTAACTTTATATAAATAGTGATATACAATGGTATACCTTTATTATTCAAGTTGCGATGCATGGGTAGAGTTACTGGAGATATAATCTCGGTTGATTTTGAGAGAATTACTTTCTGCCATATCAAGAATCGGACGAGTTAAATAACATTTTTGGACACCCATGCATCCTCAAACTGCCACGCCCTTTTCGGTATGTCGCCTAGGAAACCTAATATGATCATGCCTTTTCCAGCATGTCACCGACACAACATATTGTAGCCATACCCCCTTCCTTATTGAGGAAGCAGACATATTTTTTTCCGTTTTATGCAGATGGCTTCTTTGCTTTTGTTGTAGCACCGGATGTAATTCTTCCGCTTATACAGGTGGCATCCCTTTTTTACCATAGCAACCAGATGTAATTCTTCCACTTATAGAGATGACATCCCTATTTTGCAGTAGTTACTGGATGTAACTCTTCTGCTTATATAAGTGGCATCTGTCTTGATGAAGCCACCGCATGTTTATTTAATCCCAGTGCTATCAGCAAAGTTATTTTGCCGATGGATATCTAACATACATATGAAAAAGAAAGTTTGTTTGTTTTTTGTCCCGTATACAAATCGATATGTTAACAATAAATTAAAATTACTTTCGATAAGGGTTACATTTTTCAAAGAATTTAATGATACCATTCTAATTTTCCTCTGATTCATTAGAATCCAATTAACGATTCTAATTATTGTTTGCTGAGGATGCAATTGAAAACAAAGCCCAATGCACAACTTCTATAATTTTTCCCAAGTTTAATTGTACAAGGAATCCAATGGTGATATTAATTTTGTATTATGGATATTTTTTTTACTACTACTACTACTACTACTACTACTACTAGACCTTGCAATAAAACAAGGAAAAACACAACTTACATTAACTCCAAAAGACATTAAAAGAACTCAGAGACAAATACTCAGATTACACTACTTTTTAAAACCACAGACCAACAGGAGCAGCAGCCACTAACATGAACAAACACAAACAAATCAGACTGCCAAATGATGGCGCTAGATATGATCAAAAATTCAGAGACAACCAAATCAATAATATTTACAGACTCTTTATCTAGTCTAGTGGCAATCCAAGAGGGGAATCAACATCACCCATATGTACAGGAAGTACTAAAAGCATATATAGCCTGACAGTCTCTGGCAAAACGGTGGCTTTAGCATGGGTGCCTAGTCACGTGGGCAACCAAAAGGCTGACACTCTGGCAAAAGGAGCAACCAAAATGGCGATAACAGAACTTAAACTCCTACATACAGATTACAAAATGAAAATTAAGCCATATATAAGAAAAAAATGGCAAATAACATGTTCCCAAACAAGAAACTATACAAGCACCAAGCTGAAGTCAAACCAGAAGCTACAGAACCACTGACCAATCGAAGATGGGATATTGTACTGAGTAGAATCAGGATCGGACACACACATTACACATTCACACCACCTAAAAGGAGAAGACCCCCTGAAATATGCAATGTGTAAAGTTCCCCTTACAGTCAAACACATTATTACAAAATGTGACAAATTCAAGCAAATATACCCCAAATACTATCAGGCAGGTAACCTAGAAGACCTTTTCAGGGATACTAGGCCAGAAGAAATAATAAATTTCCTTAAACATGCTAATCTCCTCAAAAAAATATAACAAATAAAACAAAAAGCTATAAAAACCCATACTCTAAAAACAAAAACAATTAAACCTTTTAATGACCCACAGAGGTTGAAGTGTCGTTAAACAAAATAAACTCACTCACTACTACTACTACTACTACTACTACTACTATTACTACTACTACTACAATAATAATAATAATTCGGAAGTAGACAACATCAAATCAACAGAAATGAAAGAGAAGATTGGAAATAAATACCCAAGAAGAACAAGGAAACTTTTAAAAACTAAATTGTATAGTAGAAATCTAATAAAAAGAATCAATACGTGAGCAGTATCACGAGTAAGATATTCTGGTCCATTTATAGGCTGGACAAAAGAAGAACTTAGACATCTTGATCAGAAGACTACAAAACTAATGAACAATGCTCTATACCCAAACGATGATACTAACCGACTCTATGTGAAAAATAGAGAAGGGGAAATAAAACTAGTAAGTATAGAAAACTTTGTGGATGACACAAAAAAGAATTGGAAAATACATAGCTCAGAACACACAGAGGCTGATCACTTCAGCAAGCAACACTGCCAACATGAACAAGATAGGAAGCAGCGAAATGAGAAACGAAAAGACGAGCAAAGAAAAGTGGAAAGAGAAACAGCTACATGGACGATTCATAAGAATGACAAAAGAAGAGAATCACAAAAACACCTGGACATGGCTATGAAAAGGACACCTAAACAGAGAAACAGAATCATTACTAACAGCCGCACAAAACAATGCGATTAGAACTAACTATATCAAAGCTAAGATAGACAAAACTCAGAAAAACAGCAAATGTAGACTCTGTTGAAAAAGAGACGAAATGGTAAATCACATAATAAGTGAATACAGCAAATTTGCCCCCCAAAAATACAAGGACAGATACGACTGGGAACTTTGCAAACAACTGCATTTTGAACACTCAGACAAATGGTTCAGACAAAAACCAGACACAATACTGGAAAACGAAAATCACAAAATCCTCTGCAACATGGGGGTACAAACTCACCCAAGCAAGGAAACCAGATGTCATAGAAGTCAAAAAGAAGGAAAAATCATGCCAAATCGTAATTGCAAGACATCTTAAAAACTGCCCCCCCCCCCTAAAAATGGAATCAGTCTCTGCTAATACCATACAAGGAGGATGGAAAGACAGAGGAGAGAGAACACTAACCAGACTTCCACTGGAAGAGTGTGGAGAGAACTGAAACCTTGGGGAGGCTCATTGCCATCCAAATCCCAGCCAGAGAAGACCAATGGTAGTTGCCAGAGAGAAATCAATGGTAAGCGGCTGTTGCGATAACGCACAATCATTTTCAATGGTTATTGAAAGAGGTGGAGAGTACTGGAAACCTGGGGAGACTTGTTATTACTCAGACTCCAGGGAACACTACCGGTTATTATCAGTGAACAATCACTGATGATGCCCTGTGTGAAAACTGCTAGTGAGTACTGAATAATGATAAAACGTCTTTATTTAATAATTTTCAAATACAAAAATGTACCAATGTTAACAGGAGCAGGGACTTATCTATAAGGTACTCTTCTGCCCAACTCCCTAATCTAATTATTCTTCATAGTAAAGAAAAAGCAAAGAAAAACATACAAAATACAAAAAAAATACAAAAGACAACAATAACATAAGAACAAATAATAATCACTATATTGCAACATGTGGAAATTGTGCACTTCTGTGTATGCAAAAATAATATTAAAGATAACGTCTTACTTTATTTTAGAAATTAAAAAATAAAATTAAAATCATAATATGGGGTTTAGGGCTGGGAGCACAGATACATCGGGTTATCATTACTTACGGGATAGGCAACACCGGTGCCGCTGCTAGTAAGCTATAAAATATAACTACTATGTAATCTGTACTTTACAGACAAATACAAACAAAGCAAACAACAGAACTATACTTGTAGTGTCTCTATCTCTTTGTCCCAGGGTGCAATTGAAAAGAAAGACCGATACCAAAATCAAACATTATTTCTTGAGTAAAATTTTATGAGGAATCCAATGGTGGTATTAATTTTCTATTAGAGGGTCATATGTGAGGTCTGGGAGGTGGTGGTGGTGATAAAGTGGATATCGCCATGGATGTTGGCAACCTTCCCAAAATTCCGTCCTGTAAGTTCCTGATTCTAGAAAAAACTGAAGGAATCAATGCCAACAACAAAATCGGACCGGTCAAATTTTGTACCATGCTGATCTATATGAATTTAGGTTTATTAAGTGGCGTCTGTATTCGTGATAGATATCCATAAACAACAAAGACAGCAAGTTATTTCATTTTATTTAAAATTTGAAATTCATAGAAATTAAAAAATTAAAATAAAATGGCAATAAGAGGTTCAAGGCTGGGAGCAGGAGTACACATATGTCCCTATTCATACCCGGGCAACACCAGGTATGCCTACTAGTATATGAAACAAGAATACCCATCTCAGTAAGGGTAAAATTAATTTCTCAAATAATACATTTTTGCACTACTATTATGTCCCCTTACAAAGATTAAAATAAACATATAATGCTATTAAACCTTATGGCTAGAATCCTTATTCCAATTTTGATCAAAAACCACTCCATAATTTTGATTCTAGAAAATGTTTAAATTTAAGGCTTAATCTTAAGGGATCTTAAGAAGAAATTGAAATTCAGGGAATCTTCCTTAACTAATGACTATGGATCAAATTTAATGCAAATCTGAAATATTTGAATTTTCACATGGGAAGTTGTGCCTATAATATGCCCCCTAAAAACCTTTTTAAATACTTGCAAGAAATTGAAATTTGGGGAATATTTAGTAATTGATGTCTAATACCTATTGTTAAAATTTCCCCAAAATCGGAGGTATCTGAATTTTCACAAAGGGTTTCTACCCTCACTTTGCCTCTTGTATTAAACTAAATTAAAATAAATATAACCCGCATTACCTACCCTTATGCTTAGAAGCTGTGTTCCAAAATGCATAATGATCAGTTAATTAGTTTAGGACTGAATCCTGTACATACAAATATATAAACATATGCACATACCTAACTTTATATAGAGATGATAATGATAAATTACAACCCATAAATAGAAATATGATGTGTCACTGTTTCTGATGAACTGATTGTTTAAAAATGAATAAACACTCATGTATAACATAAGCAGTTGCATTTAGACATTTCACTCGACACAAGGTCATTTGAAAGAGTCCACCCACATGCTAGGTTGTTTCAACATGATCAATCGACCGAGCATAGATACAAATAAAATATCGGAACTTTTGATTAAATAAATAAATATATAATACCAAAGAATAAAAAAATTGTTATTCAAAAAAGTTAAATACAACGGTTTATAAAATCATTCGTGTAATTGCTCATGCCACTCTATGTATGAGTGTTTATTAATTTAAAACTAAACATAAAAAAATCAGGTTATTAGATAAGTATATGAGCATTTGTTGTTTCATTTTGATGTAAGACAATATCAATAAAGGCCGACAGCTACATAATGAGTTAAGATGATGAATAGGATTGAAACTTTTTAAACAAAGGGAGTAAAGCCAGTAATGCTATTATCTACCTACCAAGTCTTCAAGTCTCCAAGTGTAGAATATAGAAAATGTGCTTTAGGACCCGAGTTTACATAATGTAGTTCTTATTAGGGGGTATTAGATACAAGTTCTACTCAGTCTGGTTGGGGAGCCAGGGCATACCTCTTTTGTGGTATTCTAAGTGGATAGTTGATCAAGTTGGTCAAGTAGTTTGTCAATTATGATATCAGTTGCAGATTTATTCAAGGTATGAAGTGTGTTCAGTAATATTACAAGAGTTAAGGAATTACAAACAGGGGCGATCGGTGATGTGGTGCGATCTAGGATTTGGAGTAGTAATGAATTTAATGGTGGTAGTTGATGCGCCCTGATTGGCTGGCTGTATTCTCTCAATGAAACCTAGATGTGAGGGCATAAATATTTCAGATTGTCTATGACCATTTATGTTAGGGATCATGTTGGAACAACTGGGTGAAAACAACAAAGTAATTTCATTTCTCAACGTGACCTAGCCCAAACCATTTCAATTGCCATGCTTCAATCGCAATTCATGGTTTGTCTCACCACTTGAGATGTTTACCTATCTGGTTCGGCAGGTGTATATGCTTTCTGACCGTGAGTGGGTATAGGTGTCTAGTGTGTTCAGTCCACCTCTTGGCTATTTTCATGTTGATTCCTGTGAAACTATTTAACTCTCTCCTATGGCAGGAAGATGTGACGCAAGGTCGGCAAAGTTGCATTTGAAGCCAGCACTCTGGCCGATCCAAAAATGCCTAGGCAGTTCTGTCGGCATTCCCAGGTAAGGGCGGCTCAGGCGATTAGCAATAAATTAACCCCTTCTCAAAAGGAAAGAAGGTAAAGCCTGAAATGGACCTCCTAGAACTGCACAGGACCATACCTCAGCCCGACAGAACCAGGTGATAATCAGCATGATCACTGCACCAAATATGAACCTGCATGTGTGCATTTACTGCACTGGCCGCAATCGTCCCCACTTGTTGTGTGGGTCCAAGGATATTGTGTGATTCATTCAGTGCTGCAGCAAAGAATTCTCATCCCAAGTAAAACCATTAGTTCAGCTTATAAACAAGTAACAGGTTTATTTGTTTGAGGTTACAAATTAAACTCATGTTCCCAAGTTGAATGGCACTTGCAAAATGAGATTCTTCCTGATCCAAAATAAGATAAGACCAATCAGCACACCTCTTCAGCTAAGAGCCCCAGTGAACCCATCTTGCCTGGACAGGTACACAGTTCTAACTGATTGCCAGCTCTCTGAAAACTAAACTTCCTGTCATGCCCAGAGGGCCAGGTCTCCCCCTCCCATCTCTTGGGGTCGTTTGTCCCTGACCGTAAATCTTGAATTCCAGTCTTTTTCACTGGCCACCATTTGACCACCCAGAGGCTGATCGCTGGAGATATCCATTGGAGATAACTACCAAACATTCTACTCAAGGGGGCTTATCAATCTAAGAACATTACTTTCTGGGGTCAGCATGATTCTGTTTTCAAGAGCCACTTATTTCATTAAAAAGAAAAATAAGATTCTGGGTGTCCCGATATAAAACCAAAGACATTTTCAAATTCCTCTATACCCCCCCCCCTATTTTCCTTTGACCGAGCATCTAACCCCTGCAACGTCTGCCATTCGTATGCACCACTAAAACATGCAGCCTACTGCATGTTTATACAGACTCAATAACACCAAGCCTCATGCACCAATCCAGGCTCGTTTTAACCTTCTTACAGCAGTAAATTTGGATAAGGATGGCTTTATGGCAATAAACGGGTACCACGTCTGGGTCAGTCAATAATCTCATAGGTGGGTCCTTCATTATGTTAAAGGGCTCGCATGTGTCAAAAATGCTACATTCATAGTGGCAGATCAGCCATTCTCTCAGCTTCATCCTATTACCTGCTGTGGTGGCATAAGGAAGTGAGTCCAGTTCATTGGTAGTGCCTGATGGTTTGGGCAGGAGCACAATGAGGTGGTGATGCCCTCAGGGTTCGTGGATCGGAGGAGGCGTCGTTTACATGATTTTCCAACTGATGGGAAGTTGCTCATGATTATACATAGGATGATGAATGGTTTATAGTTCACAAAAATGTGTCCGTCACACAAAGCCATTGTTTAGTCTCAACTGGACCAGGGATATTTATTTCCCCATTATTAGCTATGTGCATCTTCATTTTAATGGGAATAAAGTCTTTCCTGTTAAGACAAAGGCAGCTGACCATTGATGTAGTCAAAGGTTTCCATAGTCGTCTGTCATGGCAGATACCAACAGTGTGATCATGAGTTGCGAGATTGATGTTTCTTGCTTTCAACAATTAGACATCTTGCCATGTATTATTCATCACACTTTAAGTCACCTTCTGGATGCATTGTTGAGTGGTGTTAGGGAGACGCTAGATAGCGCATAGAATATGGCCCCCTCATCATCTATGGATACTATGGTGGAGTAGCCCGTACTGTTCTGATCCACTGCCATGAAATGGTGCCTTTTACTGTACGAGCAGCATGTTTGGTTGAAGGCCGGACAGAGCTGCTTTTATGGAGTGGGAATTTCTTACCATGGTCTCTTTCACCGCACTACAGACACATTTCAACATGGACACCTGGACATATGGTGCAACGGATAAAGGCATTGAGTTACAATCAATTCTAAGTGATAGTCTTCTGGAGATTGAGGGTTCAATCCTCACTACAAGCGATACTAAGAATAAAATAAAAATTACTTCACACTTCTATCCGGTCATGACTGATAGAACGAGAACAATCTTCCCCCATAGATTAAATAAAGGGTTCAGTTCGAAATTACGTATCGATTCCTGAGTTTGACAAAAAGATTTTCGAGTTTGAAAAGATGCACTTCAAAAAGGTCAGAGGTTACATAGACCGAAACGTTATGAAAATAACAACCAAGATGAGAGTAGTAGTCCAGATAATTCAAATAATATAAATTATCAATCCTCATCTAAAAAATTCGGAAATATAAATAAATAAAGATTAAAAATAAATTAAAAAGACGAGATTAAACTAGCTTATTTCATGTAAACTTTAAAATAAGTTTAATATAACATATTCTAAAATCTTATTTAATAAAAAAATGATTTAAAAAATTGTAATCTTTACACACAACTTTTTTAAGAAAATAATTTTAAATTAAAATAATTTTAAATTAATTTTTTTAAATTATTTCACAGTGAATTGCGTCTTTTGGATCGAAAAGATAACCTACTGTAATAGTTAGTTATACGAAAACTAGAAGAATACCCATCCCAGGATGGGTAAAATTTATTCCCTGAATAGAAAAGTTTTGAACCACTTTTATGTCCCCTTTTGAAGATTAAAATCGAGATATAATGATGCTAAACCTTATGTCTAGAATTATTATTTCAGTTTTGATAAAAATCCATTAGATGATTTTGATTCTAGTAAATGTCTAAAATTTAAGGCTTAAGCTTAAGAGGTTGTAAAAAGAAATTGAAATTCAGGGAATCTTACTTAATTGGTGTCTAATGACTATGGACCAAATTTAAAGCAAATCTGAAATATTTTAATTTTTAAATGGGAGGTTGTTCCCATATTATGCCCCCTAAAACTGAAATTTGGGCAATATTTATTGCTTGATCAGTAATATGTATTGTTAAAATTACACAAAATTGGAGTTATCTGAAATTTCACAAAGGGCTTTCACCCCATCTTTGCCTCCTTTGCATAAAACGTAATTAAACTAAATATAGCCAATATTAGTTACTTTTACGTCTAGCACTGTGTTCCAAAATTCATAATGATCAGTTAATTAGTTTAGAGGTTAATCATATATAAACATATACACAAACCTAACTTTATATAAATAGAAATACCTCTTTTTATTAGAACTCTTCACTGACATCAGTTCAAAAAGCAGAAACGAGCCTCATCCTCTTTTGCATAGTCTACACATGTAAAACACAACTAATGAAGATATGAAATGAACACCATGCGTCTTCTCTTAATTTCAGCCTTGCCTCAATATGTTACACCTACCATGACAGTTATTCTGCAGCTGTTTGTTTTTTATTACTTTTTAATTGTCAGGTGACCAGCGTTTCAAACTTGTTATAGAATTAAATAGTTTTAGTTTTCCCTTCCTATGTTTTAATTAATGTTTTAATTAATTAAAATCTTATTATATTTCTCATAAAAAATGTTCCTGTTTCTATCAGGAAATCTTGAGATAAAAATCTCTATATATAAAAGTCAATGTTTGTGTGTTACAGAAATCAATATGTTAACAGTGAGAACATTCAAATAAGTTTCAATAAGGTTTAAATTTTCCAAGGAATCTAAAGACACCATTGAAATTTTCCTTTGGGATGATTATGGGCAACTATTGGTTAAGCCAAGGGCGGGCAACCCCCGGCCCGCGGGCCACATCCAGCCCGCGAAGGCTTAGAGTCCGGTCCGCCACCCTGCTAGGCTTTATTATTGCAATCCGTCCCGCGGACCTCCCAGTAAAACTCATATCATTTTGTGACATAGACGTAAAAGTAGGTTTCAATTAAGATTTACAGTGGGATAAAAATGTATAAATATCAGCGAGCGATGATGCATGTATATTTCATTTTTCTTTAACTATTAAGAGATAAAAAGAGAAAAAGAGAAAGAGAGAGGCAAAGAGGAAACGAGAGACGAGGAAAGAGCATGAAACATAGAACCTATGCGAGGTGTGTCAAAACGAATACTGGATCAACTTGCTACTTCCCCCGACATTATTTTTTATGATTCCAAAATGGCTCTTCGTCGGCGCCTTTTATAACATCACATACAGAAGTCTCCTGAGAAAAAAATATCAGATTTGTAGAGTGTTCAATGCAATTTTTGTACAATTTATTCATATAAACAAAATATAGTAATTCTGAGATTTCGTTTTTCATTCCGGCCCGCGATCTCCTTCCAAAAGTCTCATCTGGCCCTCACTCTGAAAAGGTTGCCCCGCCCCTGGGTTAGGCCCATAAAATAACTGAAATATATTAGAATGTAAAGAAACGAAATTAATTTTTTAAAATAGATTTTCTTCGTTTCATAAAACAAAAATAAAATTAAACAAAGAATATCTCAGTGAAAAAATGTATTTAAAAAGATTTAAATAATTATTTTTATTGATATTTTCAAGATTTAAAATAATTAAAGAAAAAAGTTATTTGTTTTGATTCGTTAAAACCGTTTATTGTTTTTCAGAAACGTTAAGAAATGCAGCATCAACAAGTAGTTTTTTAAGAACACCACTGTGATAACAGTTTTTTTTTCATTACTTGACCTCATGTTGGAAATGCTATTTTAAACTTTTCTTTCAAGGCAAAAATTATAAACATGACGATATTTGGATTATTTGAACTATTGTTCTCATCTTGTCCAAATAATCCATACAATACAATTAAAAAATTTTTTATGGATGTCGCGATAAACAAGGAATGAAGCCACTTGATATAATCATAATAATAAAAAGGGAGAGGAAGATAGAAACACTTCAAGACAAACCAAGTCTGAAAGAGACCTCACCATCAGCGTTCAATCCCCTGGAGTTTAAATAGATTAGCCAAAAAGTAAGACCAACAGGGAAGGCAAGGGTTACAAAGCTGACTGACAAAAAAGTCTACCCATAAAATTTATCAATCCTCATCTAAAAAATTCTGAAAATTGACGATATTTGAAATTAGTTTTCCTAAGAAGCCTTCCGACCAGCCATACGGGCAATGGACAACGTCCGGTGAATACCGCAACTAATTTATAAAATATCCAAAACGATTGATTGGCAACAGAAATGTTTCAAATTCATCGTTTTGATTTAGACAATCTCAATGGAATTTTTTGAAATCAAAAGATAAAAAGGTAATAAAAATCTGTTTTATGACTTAACGTTAACACATTTAAAAGCTATAATTATAGTTATAATACCGCAAGCTATCATTAATGAGTTTACGTGCGTGTAAATTGAATATGCATGTAGATATGTGTGTGTGTTAGCATGCCTGTTTTGTTAGTGAGATAATGTATGCATCTATGAATTTGCGTACATGTGCATTCGTTGAGAAGCATTGGTGTTCTTCGCTGTCTGTATAATAGTTTGTGAATGTCTCTCGTTATGTTTATCGAGGACTAGACAGGATTATGTCGTGCACACGTCTGTTGCCTCTGTAAGAAATGGAAGAAAAAGAGAGAAAGCAGTGTGTTTGAGTTTTTATAGTATGCACGAGATTTCACCACTGAATATTTCTTGTGCTGTTATTGGTCAAGAGAAACTGCTGATTTGAGGTTTTGTCCAATCAAGAATCGATATGTAAATGTCATTCACTGTGCTGCTGCTCTGAACAGTACAAGTACCTTTAATTGTTGTAAATAGTATTTGTTTATTTACGATAAAAAACATATCAAAGAATAAAATTAATTCACAAAGTATTAATAAATTAAATATCTTTTTTCCATAAATCTAACGCTAAAAATATTATTCATAAAAGTTTGTGTTTATTTAATTTTTATTAAATAGTTGAAACATTTTATTTTTAAAAATAGACATAGATTTTATTTTTATACATTTTCAAATAAAATAAATGTTTATGTTAATCAGGATAAGTTTGAAAAACAGACACTCATTTCTTTATAGAAAAAGCATTTCATTTATTTTTTTTTGTGGGAAGTTCTCGTGCAGCCTCATTGGTTAATTTTAAAGTCATGTAACCCTTTTATCAATAAAGCATTCTCACGATGCCCCTGAAAATATTCTTGTCTTTTAACTATGTAATACATCTGTCTCCATGATAATGTAAATCACATAAAAATTAACATTGTATTTTGACTTATCGAGTCAAACAGTTTGTTGCAGGGACTGAAGTATGGTGATTGGTCTTATTACTTTTTATACAGAAAAGACAATATAGCAATGAGCAAAGAAGGGCATAGGAATTTAGTTTAGATATAAACAGGTACAACTGTGAATGATTAAAGGCTGTTGCCGATGTCGCAGGAATATTGGTGCTGAGTATCTGGTCTGCTTACTTTTCTGTTCGGGTGTGCACTGAGGTTGAAAAACAGGTTGGCGGACTGAAAGAGAAATTGTCCTGAAGAAGACAGGGTTTGTTCTGAGAAGGACAGAGGTATTAACAAGTGTCATGGCTCGTTATTGTCCTGAGAAAGACAGCATAATCTCAAGAGACTGGTTGAGTCAATGGCTGGGTGAGTGGCATTAGTCAATAGCCAGACCAAGCCACAGTAGTTATGACTGTAGCAGTTGATCATGTGGGCTAGTGTAGTTAGCCAAAATGTAACAAGCGCCCTGTTGCCAGACAAAAAATTAATCGAACCAGTAATTTAATACGATCAGATATGAGTTGATATCTGAAATGCAATCGACCGAGTTCCTGTGAACAGGAACGGATACAATATTTTGAATTATTTGTTTATTTACAAATTAGGCACAACACCATAAAAAAATGTGAGGCATGTAGGGAGGGAGGATGCGCGTTGTTCATCCTCTATCTATTCTACTCTTTACTAGACGCATTTTGAGCCATTCGTCCAAGCATTGTTCCTTTCATTCATTCACCATTTGTCCACTTTCATTTCAGTAGTCATCACAAAACCACATTTAATTTATGGACTACCCTCTTTAGAATATCCCAAATTATTTGAATTGAATTTTGTTCATAGATATATATTATATACAATTTCATTAGAATAAAAATGGGGAGTGGGACAAAAACTGGGACAAAAACATCCATAAAGAAAGAAGAAAT
>OY744522.1:72928597-73067418 GCA_963556195.1 Sepiola atlantica
TGTAAAAAATAAATTGACTTACATGAGTGATTTTCCACTGAACGATTTAGGACTAAAAGTTTGTGTTTTTTTTTAAAATTTTTTATATAGTTTTAATGGTTGTGAAACTTCCAAGACTATATATATATATATATATATATATATATATATATATATATATATATATAGAGAGAGAGAGAGAGAGAGAGAGATAGAAGAAAAAAGAGTGATAAATATGCGACGATTGTCCAAATTTATTTCAAATTTCAATTGTTCAATGCAAGGTGCATTCAGTAATAAACTAGTGTTTATTATTCTTTCCTTAAGCCAAGGCTTTTCAAAGATCGAAATCTTATCATCAGAGGAGAAATACAGATGGATAAGTTGGCTTTCGAAAAAACCAAAGTTCAAATATTTGAAAAATATGAAAATTATTATTAAAAATTATTAAAATAATTTTTATTAAAAAAACGTATTGAATGAAAAGAAATTGAATATAAATTTGGACAATCGTCACATATTTATCACTCTTTTTTCTTCTATCTCTACTATTGCTCTATCTCGTATATTGAACTAATCCTTTTCACAATAGGTTCCATCTACTAAAAGTTTTCACTTTGGTTTATTTTGATCCTATATATATATATATATATATATATATATTTTTGTTTTGTTTATTATCTATGTACGTATACGTTTCGTCTTTTATAATCGAGACTCATCAGCATAGAGATATGACTATTCACTACCGGTCATGCAATTCGAAACCTCAGATTCCGAGTATTTTACAACTCAAATCCTGACGTCTAGAACCGCTCGACCAACACTGAATACCGAATAAACAGTGATAATTTTAATACTTTATCCGGCAGCTTGACGTCATAAGAGCGTTCGATTTAATGAAAGGAATGATGCATTTATAGCTAGCGACGTCATGCTGTGTTAATACTACACTTACAGTGCCCATCTAGACGGGTTTTCTAGGAGCTACAAATGATAAATATTTGTTTTGTTTATTATCTATGTATGTATACGTTTCGTCCTTTATAATTGGGACTCATCAGCATAGAGATATGACTATTCACTACTGGTCATACGATTCGAAACTCCGGATTCCGAGTACAAATGATTTATTTAAAACTATACATTACTGATTCAAGAGATGTACTATGGTTTCATTGACACAGGTAGGCCTTTACTGTTTAGAAAAGGCCCTCTTACAACCCATTTCAAATCATTAGCATCTCAAGGAAAGAACACAGTTCGAAAAATGGAACAGGAAACGGTGATCACCGCTTTTATCATCCGGTGTTTTTTCTTAAGTTGTCCATTTTGGGGGAATACCGTGCTTACGGGTACATACTATATAGTTGTTTGGGTCTTTATTGTAACTTTATTGTATCTAAATACAACTTAATTACTGATTACAGAGGTTGCATGTTTATCTGTTTTTATTGTGTATTCGTATTAAGGGGTGATGGTGTGGAGTGTTATTTATTTATATGTGGCTTAAATTTGGCCGTGGCTGACTGTTATTCATTTACAGAATAGAGGAATTATGTGTTATATTTATATATTTATTCTGGGGTGGTGGTGTTTATGTTATGAGTCTAAAGGGGTTATTATATTGTTGTTTATTACTTAAGGGAGCGTTTTTTTTTAATCGTTAGGCAGAGGTGCAAAGGTCTGGCTTGATATCTAATGTACGAGGGGGGTATCTGTTACAGCGAAAATTGCTGGCCTAAGGGATACTTTATCCAGCAGATGGGTCATTATAGGCTTACTATCTCCATAATATTTATGTAGTGGTTCCTGTATGAGATCATATGGGGGTCATTGTATTTTAATTAGTTTTGTTAACTTTTATCTAATTACATTTATTTGTCTATCAGAGAGCCTGTGTGTATCGATTAGATTTAAATCTTGGTCATATATATCTGCCCTTCACACCTCTGCCTAACGCTAAAAAAACGCTTCCTTAATAACTCCGACAATATTCACCCCCTTTTTTTTTTTTTTATCTCCCACCAGTTATTTGGATTCAAGCAGGGTCATGGCATCAATGCTTCTCACTCAGACAGTTATGTGCAGAGGTCTAGTGATTCCCTGGTGATGTCCGGGGTCAACTCCTTGATTGTATGTCCCAAAGTCTCAAGTATAAAATCTAGTACTGAAAAATATTATTAGAAAGAAAGATAGTTTTTATATGATTGGATCCCCCCCCCCCGCCAATTTGGATGCCTTGGGTCACTGCTCCACCTCTCTGCACGCCACTGCACCTGGATGTGGTACCTATGCAGCAGATCAACCGGCATCCTAGAAGGTGAGAGGCTGCCCTTGGGTGTGACTTTATGCTAGTATAATGCAAAATAATTCTTTCTGGTTGCAATCGTTCTGACTGCTTACCACGATTCTATTCCTGACCTTAAATGCACACCTAAGATGCTTCCAAATCCTTTAACTTGCTTGCAAGTAAATGCAGCGTCATTATCAGTCAATATTTCGGTTAGTGACCTTGTTCTTAAAAATCGTCTCCAACAGATGAATGACGTAGGCCGAGTCTTGACGTCTCAGTGGCTCATAATCCAGCATCATAATGGGTCACATCCTTTTCAAACCTGTTCGGTGCTTGATAAATGCTTGTGCCACCCTAAGTCAGCCGCATACAGGGAAAGGATCCATCAGTTTCTCACACAAGGAAAATACATATTAATGGATCACTTTTCCAGAATTTCCAAGATCTGACTTCCAGCAGGATATCTAGAAGTTGTTCATCCCAAAGTTCAAGATCCTCTTATGGGTCCCATACATCGAGAAAGTCAACAATTACCTTGGTGGAAGTTGCTGCCCTCAAAGTGAAATCAAAATATAGAGAAAGGGAAGCCAAGCACAAGGCAGAATTGGATAGAATTAGAATAGCAATGAAACCAGATATGGCCAGGCCAAATTGGATGCTCTGGAAATTGCACGGAACTCTGCTGATGAAAGAAGTCAACCAGCTTCCGAGATCGACACTGATCCCAAGGTGAAGGATTTTTTGAAGTCTCAAACAGTCATAGCTGTACCTGTGTTAGAGAATACTGTTGGGCCATCTTTGACTGGGTCGGACGTGTTATTCGAATACTCAACATAAATTGTTGATCTGTTAAGGAAACTAAAACTAGTCAAATTTCTTTGAATCCCAATACATTTCATTTTGTGTATCGTATGCCAATACAGTCCGTACCAACAGTGATTTTATTAATCAATTAATAAATGCTCGAACCCCAGTACCCCTGGTGAGTCATACCATTATAAATTAATATTGTTCGCAGCAAATTGAATGGACAGGTGAACACACTGTATGTGGCACAATGGAATTTGTTAAATCTTTAGCTGAAAAAGTTAGTCTCAGTTGATTACCTCCACCTGAGCCTGGTGTATTTTATGGAGATCCAATGAGATATCCAAGTTGGGAAACGGCATTTTAGACCTTGATTGAAAACCGAAGAATTCCGTTGGCAGAAAGACTACATTATTTAAAGAAGTATATAGGTGGCCAAGTTAGGGATACAGTAGAAAGCTACTTCCTGCTCCCACCGGAAGATACCTTTGACGAAGCTAAAAGTTTGCTTGAGGAACGGTATGGAAATCTGTTTATGATAGCTAATTCCTTCAGAAACAAGCTTGACAAATAGCAACGGATCAACTCCAGAGATGGAGCATCCCTGCAGAGGTATGCAGGCTTCTTGAAGCAATGCAACACTGCTATAAAGAGCATAAGAAGTCTCAGTATTCTAAATGATGAGCACGAAAACCGGAAGATGCTCTGTAAATTACCTGATTGTGACATAACAAGATGGGCAGGTGTTGTGGCACAATGGAAAAGAAGAGTTTATGGATTTTATCAATAAGCAATCCCGGATAGCCACAGACTCCATAACTTCATTTGAGTGTATAAAAATGACCAACTGATTAGGGATAAACTCATTTTTAACAAAGGAAAACATCAACAATAGAGTTGAGAGGGCCAAACCTTTGCGACAATCAATGAAAGTTAAAGAAAGGACTCTTTTAACAGAAGGGAAAGCTAAATACGTTGCCGAGATATTTATGACTCGGACGCTTGTGCTACCTTCAAGGCCTCAAATCTTTTTTTTTAACTTAGTTCACCCGAAACAAGGCAAGTTGCCATTGTAGACAGAAGGGGCTACTGAGAATTAAGGTGAAAGTTATAGGAGTCCTCCTAAATTGTGAGCTGTGCAGCGAGATGCTTGTTCACATTAGTTTTAAATTTTTGCATGTCGGTACAGTCCAGGAAACAGGGAGCAGGGAGGGAATTTCCAAGGCCGGCAGCTCGAGGAAAAAAGCTATTAGAGTAGAAGGCTCTCCGGCATCTTGGGACCTCCACAGTGAATGGATGGGATTTAGCTGATTGTCGAGTTGGTCGAGTGTATTTACGTCGAGGGGGCACCAGAGCAGCCAGTTTATCAGAGCACATTCCCTTGAAGTACTTGCAAAAGAAGCACAAGGTTGCAACATTGCGGCTGGAGATTAATGGATAGTGAGGGACCTATTAGATTAGAGACTCTTTTTTGGACCTTGTCTAAGAGGGAGAGACTAGTGGATGATGCACCAGCCCAGATGTGACAACAATACTCCATGCATGGGCGGATGGTGGCTTTGTAGAGATATAGAATACTGTCAGGTGTGATAAGTTTTCTAGCACGGTAGAGGGAACCCACTTTCTTTGCAGCAGCCTTGGCAATGTCTTCTATGTATTTGTTCCAATTCATGTTACCTGTGAATGTTAGGCCGAGGAGTTTGAACGTTGGACTCTCAGGTAGGGTGTTATTTGCCATGTCAATCGGTGGTTGAAGAGGTTTCTTGTAGTTGTTGAAGGAAAGGAGCTTTGTCTTAGCAGCATTAAATGTTACCATCTATTTTTGACCATATTCCACTACAGACTGGAGGTCACTTTCTAATGATTCATTCACTGCTTCGTCCATGCCAATTAATAAAAATAAAGAATAGTAGTAATATGTATCAGGCTGAAAAGAGATCAGAATATAAACTGGAGATAAAGAACCACCTATGAATACTCTTGATGTGGATGAGGAGGATAATAGTCATAAATATTCTACACCAGATGAAACTGATTCCCAGAAGGAAAATACGTCTGATGGTAATGTAAATAAAAGATTAAAACCAATACGAAATTCTTTTATTGAGTATAAAATGAGGAATGAAGAGAAGTGGAAGCAAGTCAAAGTATGAAGCATACAGCCTAAACAAACTGGAAACTATAAAAAAATGGGCGAATGTTCATGTTGAGGGAGATGAAGAACCAATATGTGTTAATTGGGACCATATTGACGATTGGAGTGGAACTACCTTATCCAGAAAATGCTGTACTGCTAACCACAGATCAAGAAATGTCTCAGGATGTTGTGGATGCTAAGTTAAATAACTTGATTAATAATGAGGTATTTGAAGTAGTTCCCTTTGAAAAACAGGCTACACTATCTTCTCGTTGGATAATATCTGAAAAATATATAGATGGTGAAGAAAACTAAGGCAAGATTAATGGCCCATGACTTTGAAGAGGATACTTGTAATCTTAGGAAAGATTCTCCCACTTGCAGTAGAGAGTGTTTACACTTGGTATTTTTACAGCAACCTTGATGTCCTGTGGAGTGCAATCTATTGATATAGCAGCAGTATTTCTACAAGGGAACTCTTTGACCAGAGAGGTATTTCTGCATCCACCTCGTGATGTCTGTCCCAAAAAATGAGGTTTGGCATTTTAAAAGATGCATCTACGGATTGAATGATGCACCCAGATCTTGGTACAAAAAATTAAAGAAGTATTCTTACAGCTGGGCGGTACAATTAGTTCTTATGACAATGCCTTATTCAAGTGGTATAAAAGTGGATCACTTATAGGAATTTTGGTTAGTCATGTGGATGATTTTGCCTTCTGTGGTGATGTCTTTTTGCAAGAACAGATTATAGGAAAACTAAAGAGAAGGTCAATACGTATGAAGATAAATCATTTAAGTATCTGGTATTGGAAGTTGTGCAAACTAGAGAAGTGGTGGAAATAAAACAAGAATTTTACATTTCCACCATAAGATAGCTAAAAGTTGTACAAGGATGACAGATGAATTGACTACAGAAGAGAAAGCTGACTTAAAACGCTTAAGTGGACAAATGATGTTGGTTGCTTCACAAACAAAACCAGATCTAAGTTATGAAACGTATGTTATGAGCAATACAGAAAACATCCAACTGTGAAAATGCTACAAAGGGCAAACAGAGCGCTGTCTAAATTGAAGGTGGGGAAAATTGTGCTAAAATTTCTTAATTTAGGTAATACGAAAAAAATGAGTCTTAACATATTCAGATGCTATATATGCTAACCTGAAAGATGGATCATCTCAAGGTGGTATCATTGTTTTCATTCAAGGCAAGAACAAGAAGGTGGCACCTATTAGCTGGCAATCTAAAAAGTTGGACAGAGTAACAAAAAGTCCATTAGCGTCTGAAACTTTGGCATTAAGTGAGGCAGCAGATGCAGGATTCTTGGTCTCTTCTTTGGTGCAATAAACCTTTGGTATGGCTGTATTGCCACCAGTACAATGCTATACAGACAATAGATCAGTGACAAGTGCTTTGGACACTACAAACATTTTGAGTGACAGAAGACTAAGAGTGGACATGGCAAGACTGAGAGGGATGGTGTCAGAAGGACAAATCAAGGTATTTTGGATAGATGGGAAAATACAATTGCCAGATTCCTTAACAAAAAGAGGTGCTTCTACCCTAAAATTGTTAGAAGTACTTGATACAGCTAAAATTAAAAACAAAAAACAAAACAAAAAACTACTACATTAAGGTAGCTGCAATGTGGATTATGAGTTATCTATTTTGGACCATTTGGGAGATAAGAGTGATCTCCCTTGATTCGGGGGTTTGACTATCTAAGTTGAGTCTGATAAAAAATGGAACTCTTCGGTCTCTAAGATGAAAAGAGATTGTGTTGTTGTATTGATGATATAGACAAACGTGGCAAGCTTTGACAGTGCTGACTGGTAACGGATTGTATAGTCAATGAACTGATCTTGATTGGATACAGTGGGTGTTGCTGACTACTTTGGAAGATACGGATTGCAATACTATTGAAATTAGCCATCATATTGTTGTCAGGGACGTATCTAAAGACCTCTCGGAACCCACTGATGCGAGACCAGAACCTACAGTAGTTTCAGTGAAAAATAAGATCAAGGAGATCATCGATCCAAATTGTCTGACCAAGATGTTTGAGTTAGACTTCAGTAGAATTATAGAGGGTCTAAATCCTTATCACAAGAAGATAAAAAATCACAAGAAGATAAAAAATTTCTCTCTATCTTGGAGAACCAAACTACAATAAAGGAAGGGCATTTCAAAATAGGTTTGCCATTCTGAAATGCTATGTTTGCCGAATAACCAAAAAATGGTGTTACAATGTTTATGACACCTAAATGGATGTTTCTGCAAGGATCAGTCATATCATGGCCAATGCATAAAATTTATAAGGGATCTGATTGATAAGGGACATGATGAAAAGGTGACCACAGATGGTATATGGAAGTCCAGAATAAACATGTATAGTACCTGCCTAGTCATGGCATCTATCATCAGAGGAAACCGAGGAAGCTTTGTGTTATACCAATATATATCTCAGTTATTGAATGAGCTCTTACTGTAAGAATCAGATTTTATCAACTCATTTGTGGAGTTCTTTGTCAGTTTCGTAAGGAACCTGTAACATTTATTTGTAACATTGAACAAATGCAATTTCGAATGGATGTGTATCATCGAAATTATCTCTGGTTTCTGTGGTGGGAAAATAGCGATGTGGACAGTGAGCCATGGCAATACCGTATGACCAGACACCTGTTTGGTGCAGTGTTATCTCCTAGCTATGCAAATTTTGCACTTAGGAAGGCTGCAATGGAAGGATAACTAGAGTTTTGGATAGATGTTACGAACTTCATAAAAAGAGACTTCTGTCCGGACGATGGATTGAAGTCTGTTTCTACCCCAGAGGAAGCAGCAAGTCTCATTTAAAGAAGCCCTGTGTAAAGGAAATGATCTAGTTTTGCACAAATTCTAAGAAGGTGCTAGAGAGAATCCCATTAAAGGCTCAAGCAAAGAAACTGACAAATATTGACATCCACAAGGATAGTCTGCCTATTGAAAGAACTCTAGGGATTCAATGATCGGTTGAGTCAGACATCTTTCAGTTCAAAAGTGTTATGAATTACAGGCCACTTCCCAGACGAGGTGTTTTATCTTCTCTTAGTTCTGTGTATGACCCCTTTAGGATTTTTCACACAATTTATTTTGATGGAAAAGCAGATTTGACAGCAAATGGGACATTCCAATTCCAGAAAACTTACGACCACAATGGATTGCAGAAGTTTTAAACCAGCAAATCTTGATGAGGTGGTTACAACGGAAATACGCCATTTTTCAGATGCCAGCACCATAGGATATAGACAATGCTCATGCTTGTGTTTGATTGACCATAACAAGAGAGTGCATTGCTCTTTAAAGACCTGAGTCACACCCATCAGTTCTTGGCTACATTGGAAATGAGTCCTATCGTTTTCACGTCTTTGTGGTAAACAGAGTTCAGCAAATTCGTGACTAGACCAAGCCGTATCAGTAGAGTTATATTTGTTCAGATATTTGCAGATATGGCATCACGAGGAGCGACACCCAAGGAATTAATGGTCCAGATTTCTTATGGGATTCAAATATATCGTTTGCCCAATGACAGAAGGATAGTCAACCACACTTAGAAGACAAAGACACAAAAGTAAAGAAATCCTATGCACTTAATATTATTGCGAAACCCACTGAAAAAACTTCAATAGTGGATCGATAGCATTGAAAGTTGTAGCCTTTGCTTAAGATATAAGGCAAAATTAAAGAAGTGTGTGTCTGTGAAACAGAAAGGCAACATGGAAAATCAATCTGTGATAGATTTATGGAAGGCTGAAGTTAAAATCTTAAAATAAATACAAACTTATTATTTTACTTTCATCAAAGTCGTAGCATGACTACAAATGGGATAAGATGGTGGATTTGGGATCATTGGCTGTAGCTCGACTCTCTATGCTTTTGTTTCAGGATGTGTCACATGCTGTAAATACTGTTGACAAACTCAAGATCAAAAAATGACTGATCTAACAATAGACAGAATTCAATCGGAACCACCCTTTACTTACAGTGGTGTTGATTTTCGGGGACCATTTTATATCAAAGAGGGCCATAAGGAGTTGAAGAGATATGGCGTTCTTTTTACATGTATATCTTTCAGAGCCATTAATTTGGAAACAGCCGGAGGTTCATATCCATACGTGATATGATTAGACAGCTGAGATCAAAGTCGTGAAATCTGTGAGGCTATGGAAGAAATGAATCATAACCATCTCCATCTTTCAAATTTGGGATGTGACGTCATTGTTTTCAAGCACAACACACCTCCAGCCAGCCATATGGGAAGCGTTTGGGGATGGCAGATCCACACGGTTCAAGGTTAGGGTTAGGGTTAAGGTTAGGAATAGCAGATCCACACGGTTCAAGGTTAGGGTTAGGGTTAGGAATAGCAGATCCACACGGTTCAAGGTTAGGGTTAGGGTTAAGGTTAGGAATAGCAGATCCACACGGTTCAAGGTTAGTGTTAGGGTTAAGGTTAGGAATAGCAGATCCACACGGTTCAAGGTTAGGGTTAGGGTTAAGGTTAGGAATAGCAGATCCACACGGTTCAAGGTTAGGGTTAGGGTTAAGGTTAGGAATAGCAGATCCACACGGTTCAAGGTATGCTCTCCTCTCTTGACATAATTTTGGTGCCAGTCTGGATGATGAGGCTTTAAGAATATTGCATTGTAAGGTTCTGCCCATTGTCAAATGTCGGCCACTCAAAGTGACCAACTTAAATCATCCCTTACCTGCGGCACCACTGACACACAATCATCTATTGACAGTGAAGTCAAAGGTTATATTACCACCACCTGGAAATGTTTCAAGACCAGTTTTATACTGTCAAAAAAGATGGCGACGAGTACAGCATTTGGCAAATGAGTTCTGAACTTGCTGAAAAAAGGAATTTCGCTTCAGGAGAAAAAAAGATGTTGTCCTAATTAAGGAGAACAACTCACCCAGAAATGCATGTCAATTAGGGTAAGTTATTGAAACAATTGTCAGCAGTGATCGGTTGGCCCTCACTGTAAAAGTTGCAGTTTGAAATGGAAATGTTGACAAAGAGGGTTGAAGAGACAGACCCCTACAGATATTGAAACGTCTAAAACACAAACTGATGTTGTTTTCTGGTACTAATTAACGAAAGTAATTTTCAACCTCAACACTGTCCATTTCAAAACAACCAGCATATGATATTTTGTGTCTAGGCTAATAGCAAGGCAAAGAGAGGTAAACATGCAAATTCTCTTTAATTAATTCGTATTCAATTCAAATCAGTTTTAGTTTGTTTTAGAAATGTTTATGGAAGTTTATTTGTTAATTTTTCAGTTTGAATAGATATCTTGCGTTTATATTTGTGCTGACCATGTGCGTTTCAAATAAATATTCTTTATCAGTTCCGACTCATGTTCCTTAGATTTTGGATCCAGTTCTTACTGTTACACCATATATAGCCAAACTGAAAGGATCTCTTCTGTTATTGGACCATTTACCGATCAATTTAATTTAAGGCGCGATGAACCAAACATTTTATCAGATTTATTTTTCTTTGTTTGGGACAAAAAAAGTCCCGGTGACAATATAAACGAGTAAATGTTGGTTTGCAGTAAACAGATGAAAGAAAATCAATCAGATTTATATGTCCTAGTACATCCAGGAAAGGAAGGGTGGAATTGTGTTCCCTCTCACAGGTGAACTGTAAGGCTGGGTGTAATTGAGTGCATTGAGGAATAATATGGAATCTGACTCATTGTTAAACACACAAAATGTATCATCAACGTATCGCAAGTAAGTAAGTGGTTTATTGATACGGGCCAAAAGATTATGCTCATGAAAACCTATGAAGATATTGGCCAATGCAGGACCAAGTGTTGACCCTATAGAAATGCCGTCGATTTGCTGATACATGACATTATCAAAACTGAATTCGACAGACATGATAGCAAACCGCATCAGTTCTACAAAGACCAACTGAGAAACCGCGATATAGTACATCAGCACAAATATCGATGGTTTCTTATAAGGGAACGCATGTAAATAGACTGCTGATGTCAAAAGAACACAAACTTATTTTCAGCAGAAAAGGGATAGTTACGAATGTATTCAGCAAAAGTGAATGAATCTTTAATACAGTTGGCCGAATATACTTCAAGAACAGGTTGAAGCAATTCAGCCAACCATTTAGCTAACTTGTGCGTAACCGAACCGACCCTAGAGAGAATCGGTCTTACGGGTATATTGTTCTTATGTGTTTTTGGTAATCCATAAAGACGTGGTCTTATAGACCCTATTGGTCAGATAATATCGTATATTTCCCCAGGAAGAGCACGTTTCTTAATTTGAGTAATCTTTTTTGAAAATTACTTTCAATGGAAAGAGTCTTATTATGTGTGCTAACAGGTCCAAGTCTTTTAAATTTATCAACGTCATCCAAGATCACCATCAATTTTGCCACGTAATCGGCATAATCTAGAATCACTACTCTCGACCCCTTATTTAGTTTGCTAATGATAAGAGACTGATTTGACCGAAGAGATTTGATTGCAACAATGTGTTCATTTTGCCAATTGAAATTAGAACAGTCAATAGGAGTGGCTGTTGAAGGCAAGATCATTAAGTCTTGCCTTCAACGCTAATGGCTGGTCGACTGCAGACGGGGACAACTTCGAAATTTGTGAGAATAAAACCTCAAATTCCAAAAATATGTTCTCACATTTGATGTATGCGGGTGGAATACAGAATTCCAAGCCATGAGACAATACAAATTGCTCAGTGTCCATCAATTGGTATGTTGAAAGATTACGGATATTTTTAATATTAGTCGTAGAACGACCGAATCTCTTCAGAGTAATAAACCAAAGTTTTTAAAGATGGTTGGTGTTGTGGGGTACAAATCACCCCTATTGAAGAACTAATGGAAGCAACCATCTATAATAAATACCATGGTTGCAAAGACTCAAACAGAGGACATTCCTATTCATGTTTTACCGCATGGTAGGAATCCGGTCATCTCCTACCACATTTAGTGGCGTTACTGTATTGCTATGAATAAATACATTGTATATTTTAACCTGTCACAATTTGTGGTTGTTATCTTTGTGACCCCTAGCACGGGTCTACAACAGTTGGCATTAGACAAAGCAAAGCCACGTTGGTCAAGTGAATAAATATAATGGGAGAAACGGATGTAATCGAAGAAAGATAAATTGTTTTTACAAAATTTCCATAGTGAAAGAAAATGTCTTAAAATTTTGCAAATGAAAGAGGACAACTTATAAATTTCATCCCACCATAAATATCTGCTCAATTTTGTGGCTGCAAACTAATTTCGCCTTAGTAATGCGAAAACTTATATATGAAGGGCAATATCGATTCGTTAAACATACATTTAGAAATGTAGTTTTGGATCGAGTTAAACAAATTTTTGCTCTCAATCTCACCAATTGATTCAATTTCTTAATGAAACTAAAAGGGTACCGAGTCCTAAAATATTTAAATAAATTTCTAGTGGTACAGAATTTTATTAAGGCAAGGAATATACATGTTTGTGACATATTTTGGGTAGAATGAAATTGAAAAGTATATAAACGAGAGGAAAAAAAACAATGCATAAATCTACTAAGCCGGCTTTCGTCCACACTCATCAGAGTAAATACGTGGAAATAATTCTTTCTAGAAGAGGTAGCAAAGCCATTTATTGAACACCCCCCTCACACAAATGCAGTATCTACCTCAAAGACCCGCTGAAACAAGAGAGAGAAAAACTAATAGAAAACGTACTAAAGGAGGTAGAAAAGCACACAGACTGGTGTTTTAGTCTGGCCTTCAGTATGAAAAGGATGGATTTCATAGGATATGCCTCGACCCACAGAAATTGAACTCCAGCCTGAAAAATACCAACAGTTAAAGAGCTGAATCCGAAATTTGCAAAGGCAAAAATATTCAGCAAACTCGATCGCGAAGCAGGGTATTGGTCAGTCCACCTGGATGAAAAATCCCAGTTGCTAACAACGTGCAGGAATCCTTTCGGGCGAGTTTGCTGGAAGCGATTACCTAAGCACCTTGCAGGATATCTTCCAGGTAAGGATGGACCGAATCCTTGAAGGTTTAGATGGTGTGGCTAGCATCACAAATGATGTAGCAGTATATAGGGAAAATGACGCGGAACACAACAAAAATCTGCAGAACCTGATGATTTGAGTAGCAGAAACTGGTCTCGTATTTAACAGTGAAAAGTGTGTCATTAAACAACCCACTATAACGTTCTGCAGCAACATATACACATCAGCAAAAATATGCAGCATACAAAAGATGTCAAATCCACAAAGCAAAGATGAGCTACAGCGCTTCCTGGGAATGCTGAACTACCTCTCCCAGTATATTCCAAACTTCGCTGAGAAAGCACACCCACTGCATGGTCTTTTTTAATCACAATCACCATGGATGTGGAACCCAGATACCCCAAAAATGCTATGATGATCTAAAAGATATGATCACTGCTGATGCTCTCCTATCCTATTACGATCAAACAAAACCAGTATCACTGGAAGTAGACGCCTCACAGATGGGTCTGGGAGTAGCACTGATACAGGAAGGCAAACCAGTTGCATTTGGTCCCAAAACGATGACTGAATTCCAGTCAAGATATAGCAATATCAAACAAGAGATGCTAGCAATCATGCATGGAAGACAGCGTTACCACACATACCTGTATACAAACAGATTCACAGTGATCACTGACCACAAACCATTAGTCACTATATGTGCAAAACCACTATATTCTGCACCACATGTTGTTAAAAATACAAGGTTATAACTTCAGAGTGATCTATGACCCTAGCAAAAATATGATCCTTGCAGACTCACTAAACTGGTTACTCAACCCAGAAAACAACAACATCATCGAATTAAATGAAAGGATCGATTGAATAGATACAGAAGCTGATGACGAGCACCATACAATTTCAATCATCAATTTCTCAACAGAAAAGAGAGATCCACTATGCAATGAAACAACGAGAGACAAAACTTTGAGCCTTGTGAAAGAAATTGTGTTTCAAGGATGAACAGAAACTATCTGAGATATACCAGCTGAGATCCGATCATACTGGTCGTTTCGCAATGAATTACCAGTTGAAACAGGAGTACTCTTAATAAACAACAGGCTCTAATTCCAGAATCTATGAGAGATGACATTCTGCAGCAGCTCCATCACGCACATCAGTGTATAGAGAAAACCCACGATAAGGACATAGAGAGGATGTGCCAATCATGTCTACTCTGCCAGGAACATCAAGATACAAACAGACGAGAATCACTCGAACCCCACATTCCATCACGACCATGGAAATATATCGCATCGGACCTATTTGAGATCAATGGACAGCAATATCTGTTAACTGTTGACCGATACTCAAAATACTCTGTCGTGGACGAAATGCCCACACCAATAACCAGCAAGGCAGTAGCTGATAAAATGGATTCATTGAGAGACATGTGCGACACAATCAAGAAATGTCTTAAGGATAAAGATGACACCCAAATAGCATTACTGCAGATCAGAGCAACCCCTTATAGACAGCAAATTACCATCACCTGCTGAACTACTATTCGGACGAACTATAACAATAACACTACCCAGCCGAGTAGAGCCTGAAAAGGAAGAACACCGACAACGACTAGAGGAAAATTGGCAGAAATGAAAACCAACCACGACCTCAGTAGGTACACTACAAACCTACAGCCACTGTATCCAGGCTAACACGTGTCAATAATAAACAAAAATGAGAAAACGTGGCACCCTGGAACCATTGTCTAGAAGGATGGTAACCCAAGGAGCTACATTGTGGAAACACCAAATAGAACAAGACTCCGCCGTAACTGTACTCACCTACATGCTGTACCAATACTGACAGTGAAGAAGAAAGTACACTTCGCTGATCCAACACTAAGGACGGTACAATGTAATGACCAACCCAATACAGACAACAGCAGGAAACAAACAACCATCCTCCCACAATAATAGAGAAACAACACCAAACGAAAACCAGATACAAAAAACTCAATCCGCACTAGATCTGGATGAGTCATAAATATGCCGGCCGGATTCAAGGACTCTATGTAAACCATAAACATCGTAGAGAGAGTCTATGACTACTCAACAAATACCAGCACTACAAGACAGTTACAAAACAGACAACACTACATAAAAAACACTCAATAACAATCTACTAACCAATAAAGAAAACAACAACAACCAAAAAAAATCACTCAATACACCCCTACATTTATCTCAATCAATAAATCAGTTCAGAATTCCATACACTTATATAAACACTACTAAACAGGAGCATGTTGTGATATACTATATAGTAACCATCTGCGTACTAACACACAAGAACTACTTAAGGGTTGAGCGCCTGAATAAACGTATCTAAAATCTCTCCTCATCCAAGCCTTTGTTATTCGTTACCAAATAATACTTCAACTTCTCTTGGAGTTTTGTTGAAAATTCTAAGTCATATTGTTTTTCTTTTTCAACATGGCGAATTTTTATTCATCTGTTCACATGTACAAGTTAACCTGCTATAAGTAAATTTTTGCCCTCAATTTGATCTCAAACCATCAACACATTCTGAACAAAACTACATTTCACTTATCTCTCGCTAAAATTAAAATCATTTTTCTTCTTTTTCTTTTCCTTTCCTTTATTGTCATGTTCACAGCACATTTCAACACATTCTTCCAAACTCACTTATATTCACACATTCCTGACATAGCCAGCTGGTCAATACTCCTACCCTCCCAAATTTCACACCTGACCACAACAAAATCTGCCCTCTCCCCTATCTCACCCTTTCGACTACTTCTTTCATACTCTTACCCACCCCCGACTATTTTCAAGTTATCTTCATTTCTTCAAATCTTTTTTCTAAAACTATGATACCACCTACATACCAAAGACACAGAGTTCCCCCCTTCCCTCCTTTTTCTCCAGCTCCTCAAAATCCATGCCACACCTCACCACGACAAAAACCTCAGCACCCCCTAAGACAAATTCACTAACACTCTCACCCTCCCCTTTTTCACTGCTGCCTTAATGTACCCACTCAAAGCTTTCCATATTCATTTCACTCTTTGCTACTGACTGACTTCTCGCAGCCCGGACCCTTGTCCAGCGCTCTTAGTAGCCACGGCTACTACTTTTCCTTATCAACCCATCATGTCAACCCAATATTTCGATGTACTTGCATGACATTTTTCTTAAAATTATCATCCTGAGGAAATCTTAGAATAAAGACGAAACGTTGATGAATATATAAAAGATATATCTTGGTTTTTCCTTTTTCATTACGTTGGATTACTCTCATCCTTCCTTTCTCATATATATATATATATATATATATATATATATATATATATATATATATGTTTTTACTAAAACATGAGTTTAAGTAAAAATGTGTTGAAAGCCATTTTACTGTAAATAGTTAACGCCTTTATGGTTGTAATTTTTTTCTTTTTCTTTTTTAGCCAATAACAAGTATGCCTAAGATAAAATTAGAATCGTATTTACTCTAGTTGCCAAGGATTTTTATCTGAAGATGTACGTATTTTTTTTATTACTGATTTTTTGGGGGTGAGGGTGAGGGTGAGGGGGGGGGGTCCGATAGTATTTCGAAAAATTTAAAACGAATTCAGTAATAACATTTTTTCGAATGGTCTGCGTCAAATACAATTACATAATCTCATCTTTGATAAACAATAATGCAAAAAAAAAAAAATCGATAAAATGTTTTATTTTGTCTAAAAAAAAGAAAAGGCTCTAATCACACAAGAGTTGTTTCCCTTCGATCTAAATACCTCAATAGGTATTTTGAAGGTTTTTTTCTTTCTTTTTGTTCGTCACTTTTTCAAAATTAAAATTATTTTGATTCACCATAACTTTTTCTTTCTTTTTTTTTTTTTGTTGTTGTTGTCGAAAAAAACAAAATAGCTGCAAAGTTGACTGCCCAAGAGATTCTTGCACAGGAAAGAACGCGTTATCTGCACATAGTTTTTCTTTCTGGTTCTCAAGTTTCTACCACAATAGTTTTTTTCTTCTCACATTTTTACATTTCACAAAACTTTTAAACTTTTCAAAAAAATACAGAAAGGATTCATTTAGATTTTATTTTTTATTTTTTTTTACTTAAAATATCTTTTTTTTTCAATGTGAATTCATATTACTTTCTTATTGGAAAGAAAAAAAAGAAAAAAAAGGAAAAAAAAGATAATTATGCAATATGTTCTTGTCAATGACTTTCGGTAATAATGTCACATATAAAATGGCACTCGTAGATAAATAGGGAAAAAATGACATGAACATCTCACAATGAGTTTATCGAAATCAAGAGTAGAATACATAAAACGAAAACATTAAAACGTTTGTCAAATCAAAAATAAAATTATATCTACATTTAAAAGTAAAATATTAAAACCACTAACGCCACACCCTAACCCTAAATTTGTCTAATTCGCCCCTGGATTTATTTATTATGCTTGCCCCTTACTTATATAGCCAACAACTAGTAACAGTTATACAATTAAAACTAGTCCGGTTGCAGTCATACCTTGAGGTGTATGATTGGGGTCGCCTGAGAAAAGGGTTGGGAACCACTGCTTTATGTTTTTGCTTTGTGCCATATTTTCCTATTTATCCTCTTTGTGCCATTTCTACCGTGCATTCTTATCATCCTATCAACATGCTAGCTTAATTCATCAACTCATTTTTATTTTTAAGTATTTCTTCATTTTATTTTATTTCTTTAAAAAGATTTTTCTTTTAAAATCAATCTATTCGTTCACAGAGGAGAATAAAAAAAAAGATTGCAAATACTTATTTTTTTTATGGACATAAAAAAAATGGACTGATTCAAGCAAACTATTCTAAGAAAGAGCGGCTTTCCAAAATGTGCTCGATGTCATAAAGATAGAACTGGTTTAAGAAAAATAATTGGTGCTCCAGTTGAACTTATCAGATGACACAGAGTTTCATGCTAAAAGCACCCATCAGATCCGGCAATACTAAATGTTCAACTTTAATATTTCTTAATTTGTGCTTCATTTTGTAACAAAAGGTTTGCATCGAATTTGACATTCATAACTTTATTTTGATCCACTGCACTCTGGAGTAAAATTAGTAGTCAAACATCAAACATCAGCAGGCAAGTTTATTTGCGTCCATATTTTGGGATGTGCAAGGTATTTTGTTTCATCAATTACCTTGAGAAAGGAGGAACCATTAATAGTGAATATTATTGGTGTGTTTGAAGGGGAAAAAAAAAATCGCCAAAAAAAGGCCACAAATGGAAGAAGAAAAACCAACGCAATTTATCGTGTCACAAGTCAATCACAATGATGGCAAGACTACATGAATTTCACTTCGAATTGCTTCCACACCCACCCTATTCTCCAGATCTGGCCCTCAGCGACTACTCTGTTTGCAGACCCCAAAAGAATACTCCAATAAAGAAGTGATATCGGAAACTGAGGCGTATTTTGAGGCAAAGGATAAATCGTTCTACAAAAAAGAATTGAATTGTTAGAGAAGGGTTGGAATCAGTATATCGCATTAGAAGGAGACTATGTTGATGAATAAAGTCGAATTTTGCCTAAAAGTTGTTATTTTAGTAGTTAGTCCTGGAATTGGTTGAGTGATTTGTTAGATATGAATTCAAAGAACCGTTGATTAAAAATTTAACACCAAAGGATAAAAATTAAAAAAATTAAATGTTTATAGGAACATCTATGTCACGCTCTGCTAAGATATCAATAATCAAAACAGTGTGGTGGGATGGGGGGACATTACCATAAATGAACAATACACCTGAAGAAGGCCAGTTGGTACATAAGCCAAAAACATAGTAGAAATAAAAATATGAACGAAAACATGTAAATAATGATAACTTAAAAGTTAAGAGCATTTTATTATCATTCATGAAATATAGAGAAATAGCAGTGTTTTTGAACTTTCTTAACTGGAACAATTTCGTTTCGGTTATTCTCAATTTTCTATTATCTCTTCGTAGCGATGTTAAGTCAAATTTTGTACCAGATATTAACTCTTTCAGAGCACTCATTTGTACCAGACATTTAAAACTCAATATTATTTTTTATTCATATTTATTTATTTTAATCATGTTCACATCGAATGACCGTGTGAGAGACAAAGCAGGAGTTATTAACTTCCTGCAAAAAAGAGGTATTTCTTTTGCAAAGTTTGATTTTGTGATGTTGAAATGTTCAAAACATTTTTTCCCCCAATAAATTATTTTAAAAAACATTTGTTACGGTCTTCTAACCTTATCCTAAGCTTAACTGGCAGCCACTCAGACTTAGAGTAAGTAGTAAAAAAAAAAATTAGTTAACTGCCGCAAAAAGCTACAATATCCCAAAAATGTGTGGATCATTTTACGTTAAATTTATATACAAAACTGATCCACCACTCTAAATTCTAAAATAATTGTTTTTGTTTATTTCCTTCTTTCTGCCAAGTTTTTCATGGTGTTCATATGTAATCACCTAAAAAAAGTAGAATCTCATTTTGTGAGGCGGTGATTCAACAGAGGATGTTAATATACAAAAATACCCCCCCCCCCAAAAAAAAACCCTTATCTTTCTCGTTACGGTTTTCTTTTTTAAGGTAAAGAAAATAATATAACACTGTAGTAATAGGCAATACAAAAACCTAAATTAACCGAAACGAAATTACTCCAGTCAAGAAAGTTCAAAAGAACCGAAATAACTGTCATTTTATTATTTAATTAAATCATTTCAAGATATTACCCTATTTATAGCACACTTTCTTGTTTAAAGTTTAAAGTAATATGATTCAAATAAGTTTAAATATTATTTATTTTATTTTATTATTTTTTTTATTTTAGTGAATACCTTAAAAGGAAAAAACATAATTCGACATTTGACAAAATCTGAATATTAAATCGAAATTACAAAAATTGTGTAAAAATTTAGTTTGTTGCTGTACTATTCTAAATAATCTTTTTCAACTGACAAATTTTAAAAATCTATATTCGGAACATCAGGAAGTTTCATCGGATTTCCTGCTGACTTGGCAGGGCGGGAGCAGGCTCAAGGCGTTCCTTCAAATAATGACAATGCCTGTAGAACCAAGCCAATTCACAAAAATCAATCATACGATTTTTAAAAGCTTAAAAATGTTTTAGCAAATACAAATTAAAAAACAAATTGTTGGAGAATATGGCAGAAACTGGAAAATGATTTTTTTTTAAATAACAGTATAAATAAATAAATAATAATAATATTAAAAAATAATGAAAATAATAAAAAACTGGTCATAACAAATAGCAAACATTGAATTGAATGTATACGCACCTACAAATTCAACCATGTATTTGTCTCCACTTCAGTTTGTAATAAAGTTTATCATTATAAAGAAAATATTTCTACATTTTTGTTTATTTGTCATAAAGTAAACCATTTGGTGCATATGAGCAAATCCTATATTTTGGGTCAGCAGTTTCCAAACCAGTGATATGTGAGAGAAATTGGGGGGGGGGGGGGGGTTACAAAAACAAACAACTTGCACTTTATGTCTCGAAAGATTGTGAACCTTTTGCTCCTCCACAACGATAAAAAGAGACAATACCTGCTGTCTATATTTCTCCTCGCCTGACCCCCTTCCAAATAACCACTATGTCAGTCAGAATTCTACTGCCAAAGACCAACCACCTGTGAGCGAGATAACGTTGCATTTTCTATGAAAGTTTCTTTATAATTTGCTTAAGGTAATTGACCCAAATCCTACTCTAGAAATAATGGTTAAAAAAAAAATTCATTAAGAGGCCTTTTTCGGTTTTGCAGTCTGCTAAGCTCCTGCTCTTGTCGCATCACTGCAGTGTTGCATCCCTGTGCCTTTTTTTTTACAAGTACTTCCACGGAATGTGCTCCGATGAACGTTCTGCACTTGTACCACTTCAGCAAAAATACCCTCGACCCACCCGACTAACAGCAAAATCTCACCCCTTCACTGTACAGGTCTGTAGATGCTGGAAGATTTTCTACTCTGATAGCTTCTTTCCTCGGACCGCTTCACTTCCTGCTCCCTGACCGTACCAACATGCAGAAATTTAAATGTAATGTGTGCAAACATCTTGCTGCCTAACTCCCTGCCCAGATTGCCCCCTATTCATCTGACCCTTATCACAGTAGTCCTTTATGTGCCAGCGGCATTATGCCTTGTTTGGAGTGAATAAGAGATAAATAAAAAAAATAAAAAAATGGTTAAAAAGAAAGGAATTAAGAGAGCATTATTGGGTACTATCGGATGAAATATTTAAGAGAATTTGATCTGTATACTGATATTGTAATAATAGTGTAAATGTTGTGTGTCGAAAGAAGCATACCAAACAAATAATATTTTACTGAATCCTATAACGCAGATTGTAACAATGTGTTATAATCAAAATTTTTATTTTTTACCGAATTGTCAATCGATAAAATTATGTACGTGCTCCTCTCTGAAATACTCCCCAGAATTAATTTATTGGTTGAAAAGAGCCAATCTCATTAATGTATCAATTGTAATCCATAGATCATAGAGATGACAGTAAAAATTATCGACGACTTCCACACATGAATTTGTTATTAAGTGGAGTTTACAATTCTAAGAAAAAAACTCACTCTCCCCACTATACAAGTTATGACCGTACCAGTGCATGATGTATGTCATGTGATGGAGAACTGTTTAGTTGCATGTGTTATTTAAGAGTTTTCCATCTAAACAAGTTGCTCATCCAAGACTTTAGTGTCTAGTCTACCCTACTATTCTACTGTATGAGAAATCTGTATACGTGCGTTTCCCTAAAATTATTAGTTAAATTGATGCAATGCCACGTTCACTCAAATAACCTTTACACTATGTTCACTTTTTGTTAAACAATGACGTGAATAGATTTACATGTAGCCTGTCGCCCAGGGAGCCCCAGTTAAAACTAAAGATATATGAACAGAGGAAATTTGCTTATCTTCAGATTTAACCTCTTTCTGGATTTTCCCGCAGATATTTCGTATTTTGCTTTTTTTTTCTCAGGAAAGACACAAGATATGGAGAAAATACTTACGTTAAAAAATGGACTGCTAATTTGATATTTTCTTGTTTTTCTAAATTGCTACATTATTCTGACACACACATACACAAGCTGCCTCGAGAATTGTATAGCTCTAATAACTTTTATTAAGTGTACACTCTGGCCTTTCAATTTAGGTTAACATAAAATTAGATGCCAAATGAAACATTTTTCCTAAAATAATTCACTACTAGATTTAGGAAACAGTTTTTACATTGTGTTAACATGATTGAATGGTGTGGAATTTCTGTCAAATTCACCCTCTATTCCAGACGTTGCAGTCACTGCTTTGAGTCATTTAATGAAGTTAAAGAAGTCTGTCAAGAATTTTTCGATTCAAAGTCTCGCATGACTGCAGCATAATGACAGATCCATGATTAAATGGATCTGCAATGTGAAATCTAACCAAATCCGACACACGTTGGATGATTTGCACATTTACACAGCATAGATGTTATCCTAAGGATGAATCAGTTGCACTGGTACGATCATGTGGAGACCTCCTAGATAAACTGGTGTAGAAGCATGGAGGTCTTGAATTGCAGGAAAGTTGACCAGCAAAGGAAGACTTGGAAGCAAGTGATTGGACAAGACCATGCAGAGTGAAGTTTGGAAACAGTTGACCCGCTGAACCATAAGGACTGGAGAGTGTGCTTGTGAAATATTAAAAAAAAGTCTGGCACCTGAACAAGGGAAAATTGACGTTAAATGAAGAAAGAGAGAGAGAGAGAGAGAGAGAGAGAGAGAGAGAGAGAGAGAGAGAGAGAGAATTATTACTTCAACCAAATCTGAAAGCTTACAGTTGATTAAAAGAAAGTTGTAGACAATGATGGTCTGTATTTTGAAGAATAATTGTTGTTTTTGAATAAATTCATGCATAATAAATCATTATTTTAACACAAACTTTTCCCTCAGTCGAATAATTCTGAACAATTTAAAATAGTTGAAGTCGATCCTGACAAGTCATTATCTTTCATTACAATTCAAGAATTTGTTGTTTTTTATCTAATCTTCATCATGTAATAATTACTAGCTTTGTTATTTAAAGTTGACAATTTTAACAATAAATACAATTACATTTCTTTTCAGCTGTGGTGATTGCAAAGTCAGAATTTACGTACGTAATGAAAGAGTCTCAAATTCTATAACACCAGGAGTCTAGCTCTGCTTGTCTGTTATGCATTCTATGATGTTATAAATGTACTTCATATTTTTTGAAAAAGTATACACCAATATAACTAAGTAAGAGGACAGAGGTTGAGACGGCCACTGTATCGGATGATTTGTTTTAAGCTTGTACTAGTTTAAATGTGCAATCAGAGGTAGGGAGGGGGCATGCAGAAAAACCGGGAGCAGATAGAGATACAGGGAAAATCAGATTCAGATCGGAACACGTGGAAAAATTGTAGCAGATCGAAACAAGACAGAAATATGGGCAGAACGATACAGGTAGAAACATGTGGAAAATGGGACACATCAAAAATATGGGACAGAATGAGACAGGTGGAAATATATGGAATAAAACGAGATAGACAGAAACATATTGGGACAGAATGAAACAGGCGGAAACATATAGGGGAAGATTGAGACATGGGAAATGAGGTGAAAACTGGGACAAGTTTGTTTGTTGGTTTTGTAAACCCTCAAAACGGACAATATGAAACTCATTTAAGTAATATACAGCATGAGTGCGTGCGCTGCTTTGGCTATAATCATAAACTACATTAATAGACTATTTTTAGATGATCCTCTCCTTCAATTGGTCTGCAATGAAAGACGGCCACAAGTTTAATAGTCTTTACACAATTGGAAAGATCTTATAGATTTAACATAAGTAAAAAATAAAAAAAAAATAAAAAAATGCGTGTTGAAAGATTGTCTTAATTTGGCAAGATGAAAGAAATATGCTTAGCAAGCAAATCACAGAATTTTCAAAAACTATCTACATTGAATGAACTTATCCAAGCCGAAAAGGAACATTTTTCTCATCAAAATGACAAAAAAAATGTGTTTACGTCTTCAACCAAAAATGGATACTTTTGTTGAAAGGTGCAGAGTAGAAACCTCAACGTTTAAATTTAGCAACAACTTTGGCTTAGATCGAAGTGTAGTATATGTGCCCATATTTCATCCTGTCTCTTTTGGCACTATCCAAAATGGGGAGGGGGGATTCTGAAAGGAATTTAAACATTTTAAAAATATTTCTTTGACCATTCAAAAGGCGCTGTGTCATCCATATTAAACTGACATTGTGTCACATCCCACCCATGTGTGTGTCTGAAGGAGGGGTGTAAATACCAACTTGAACATTTCATTTAAAAACTGATAAAGTAAAAAAAAAATTTTTTTTAAAATCATGTTAGAAATGTAAGAATTCATTTAATAATTGTAACATAAAGAATTGTTACCAATGAGCTTAGTGGAAGGAAGAAAACAACTGCACTCAACTCGGTAATTTCTATTTAGATCAGGAAACAGTCATTTCTATTTTTATAAAATTGAAATTCTTACAATATCAAATCCTGTCGAGTTGCAAGAGTCTTATTAAGAGTGAAACCTTTTTCACCAATTTGAAAAAACAACAATGAATATTTGGTTTAATTAATAACAGAAGAACAAATATATTGAAGACATTTGCTCACGTTGTACAAGAAAATGGTTAAACAATTGCAGTTTTGATTTAATAAATCTTTCAAGTTCTGAGAGTGACAAAGTAAACATCTTTCAATCAAATATCATTAGTGTAATTAATCTTAATATTGCAAAATCATCATCATATTCGGTTTAACTTCCGTTTTATATACTGACTTTTAGAAATTGACTTTTAAACTAACCTATCTCTAGCCGTGTCTTTCTCTCAAGTCCATCCTTATCACTTCCTCCCATGTTTTCCTTCCTATCAAAGTCTCTTATTCTGCACACATTTACCTATACCGTCCAGATTTAATTTTCCTCCGAGGTCATCGAATCTTTAAGACTCACATTACACATCCATTGTATCAGTCTTATATCATTTTTCTCCATGCAACGCATGTCCTCAACCCTCACTGGTCAGGTTTCACTGTCATACATCATCACCCTGCATACACATGCCTGATAGACTCTTCCCTTGGTCGACAGTGGTAACACTCTGCTGGTTAGTAAAGGTAGAAGCAAAGCACTAAAAGTATACAGATTAATATATATATATGTAGACACACACACACACACTAGCTGTATAAGGGAGATAAATTGAAGAATATAAAATAGTTAAGATATGAGTTATTCCCTTTGCTGATTTTGAATTTTCAGTCATAATTGTAAAATGTTTTCATATTACCAGTTGTCTGAGTGGGACTACATATATTTTTTATTAAAATCAAAGTTTATGCTTTTCATGTTTAACTTTTGAAATCTCACAAGATAACTATATATATATATATATATATATATATATATATATAGTTATATATAAATGTTTATGCATTGGTATGTTTGTACAAAACTTTTGCTAATGTATTTTCATATATATATATATATATGATTACAGATAAATTAGACTAAAAAAACTCCTTATGCCTGCAGAGAGTGTTTGTAGGCCATAATGTAAATAGTCTCAAGAAGTTAAGTGAAACAACAAGTAGATTCTACTGAGGACAGTAAAAGATTCCACACTGAAGTTAGAACCACAACTCAAGCTACTCTATCAAATGTTTGCTGATAGCTGACCAAGATGTGCAATTCAGCCTATTTAAATTAAGCTGCCGATTACATATCTGGGAAGGCTGAGCAATTCGATATTGTAACCTTTAACTAGTACTACCAATTTAATCAGCATCAAACTGACATTTAAAATTATGAATTAACAAATGATAGTTTGAAGCTCTTTGTTTTGCTCTCCTACAAGAACACCCACCTTTTCTGCAATGGTTGTTATGTGTGTGTATAGGCATATATATGTGTGTATAGACATATATATGTGTGTGTGATAAATGCGTGTGCATTCTGATGTGTGTAGTTATGTTTAATTTGTATACTTCAGACTGAGAATTAAGTACCTATATGTATCTCCAAACCCATCCCACCTTCTGATACTTCTGACCCTTAATTTCTTCAGTTTTAGTATACAGGTGGGAGATGAACTTTGATCCCAAACCTTCAGCCTATAAAATTTATCAATCTTCATTCCATTTTTTAACCCTTCCCCTCCGTACTTTTTGTCTTCTCTTTTCTTCCCCATTTTATCATCCTGGCTTTCTGGTGTACTTATCATTGTGTCAGGAGTCAGTAAGATAGTGAAAGGGTTAGATCCTGCTTGATGTTCTATTGGAAGAGTTTTTCGGGATGCTTGTAATAAAAGTAGGAACATTTCATGAAGAAGCCATTTATAGTCGAAATAATTACTGTATTGAATTACTTTTCAAACTTTCACATTCCAAGCACTCTCACATTGAAAGAATGAATGAGAGTGCTTGGCTTAGTAAATGTAGAACAGTTAAGGTAGCAGGGTTAGTTGAAAGGCCAAGGAAAGCATGCGAGGAAGTGATAAGGTTGGATTTGAGAGAACGAGGGATAAATGAAAACCTGGCTAGAAGTAGGTTAGTTTGAAAGTTAATTTTTAAAAGACGTCCAACACATGGCAGCATGTAAAACAGATGTTAAACCGAATATGATGATGATGATGATGTGTGTGGCTAAGTCAGATGACAACCTTTTATCAACCTTTGCCCGAATTAGTTTAAGAATCAAAATGCAAAAAAAATATTTTTGTCAAAAGATTGAATTTTATTTTGTTAATTATATATTATACTAGCTGTCCCAATTTGGTGTTGCCAGGGAGTGTTAATGTTTTCTCTTTTTTTATCTTTACTTTTTGAACTACGCCTTTTTAAAAATAGGTACGTGCAAGTCTAAAGAGTCACAAAGTAATTTGATCAACTTTTTTTCAACTCTTAAAAGATTAAAATGGCTTTCAGAATTACATTTTTTTGTAAATTTGATTTATAAAAAAATGTTTTATTTCACGTTACAGCATTTTTTGTTTTCAATAAATAATCAATAGTAAAAACAACAAAAAAAAAACTACTCAGACAAAGTGGTTCGAATTTTTTTTAAATATATAGATTTGAAATCATAAAAAAAATATCCAAATTTATGTGGGTATTTATGAAAGCTGATTGCAATGCAGAACACCGGAATGGTGAAAGAGAGTATTAACAAAAAGATTTGCTTAGGGATCTCCCTCTCCACACGTTTTATGCATGCAATATTTTTATAGCTATATATTGTATGATGATATTTTACCATTTATTATTTGGATTGTTCTGGCTAATATTAGCATCTTGGTTGTTATATTCACAACGTTTTAGTCAATATTATTTTTTAAAAATGCTAATACTTGGTGTAATCTCCCTTATTTTGATGTATTAACATATCGGACATGTTTCATGTTAGCTGATAATCTGCAAACAAGTTTACCATATTATTGTTCTGCCTAACACAGGTTCCATGTTTGGTTCAAATAATAAAAAAAGAAGCCTTCTTGCATTGTTTGCAGAAAGTAGTCTTTTCTATATTAAAATAATTAGAAAGAATCTTCCAGTGTTTTTATTGTCGTGTACATTGAATTAATATTGTTATTTTATTTACCCTGTGTTGCCAAGTTGTTTTTGTTTGATGTAATATTGGTATTGCTTTAATAATTCATAGTACATGTTTAAATTTTGAATGGTAAAAAATCGTCTTATTTTTCTCTTATTCTATTTATGAATGCAATATCCAAGCAATAAAAAAGGGAAAAAGTCAATGTGAAATTATCAGAGTACTGTATCAGCGAGAAACACATTTACACAAGATGTAATAAGTGTTTGAATTTAAGTATGAAAATTATGAGACAGCTGAATTAGGATGTCATTTTCATACATCAAGTTTAACAAACGAGGCAATTTAATTGGATAATCATATTTGTTGATTATCCAATGAAAATTGGCAGTGTTTATCATGCAGGTTCTTTAACTGAAGGTATTATTGAGTCAGATAGAATATGTAAATGATGAAATTGATTGAAATTACTTATGTAAATAACACAGAATGAAAATTTCCAGAATTCATTGGCTAGGCAGAATCAAATATTAATTTGTGAGATGTGATGCTATGTAGGTCTAATGGCAAGAATCAGACTGACTTTTCTTTATATATTAGATCATATGGAGTAAAAATTTCCAAGACTTATGAAAAAATATTTTCGAATATATATTTTAATTAGGCTGTGATCCTTATGGTAGACTCCTTACAATGTTGTTAACTTTGTAATGATCTTATTCGTTTACCATGTCAAGTATCATCTGCTTTCTACACCGTCTTTCCCAGGGTGTTAAAATGGTGACGTTTTAGTTCATATTTTATCTTGAAAGAGCAGAACAAGTCACAGGGAGATAATTTTCGTGGGGTAGATATGTGTGCAGTGAAAAAAAAAGAAACAAAAACAGCTGGAATTTGTGTAAAATTTTCCCTCATATCAAGTATCTCAGAAGAGTAGAATTCTGCACTTTTGGGAATGAATTCTGAGAATGTTTAAAAAGAAAAGATTGGTGGGATGGGATGATTGCTGCAGTTTAGTTGCCCCGATCTTTCACATGATATTCATACATGCCTGGTTTCAACAATTGCTTGACAATTTAAAGGAGAGTTTTATCTTCTCTGCCAAAAAGTTTAAGTCTTCCAATTGCATATTTGTCATCTGTTCAAGATTTTCTGAAATAATGTGATCAAAATCATGCATAACACTTGTTTACAGTATGAAGCCATGTGGCATACCGACTTGTGATGATTGCTGTTCATTCGTCTGCTATGCATGCATGTTAATTCTGTTTTTTGTTTGAAACTTCTTGATTGCCATGTATAAATGCAGGCACTTTGTGTTTTGACTTGGATTCAACCAAGATTCTTATAAGGCCCCATTTATAGAATATACAGCGGAGATAGTGTTTTTTCCAATCTTTGCAAACATATTTCCTCATTTTATTGTAAAGATTTATTTTGTTTGTGACATAAAATCTATATATATATATATATATATACATACATACATGAAATAGTAATTATATATATATATATATATTTATATGTGTGTGTGTGTGTGTGTGTGTGTGTGTGTGTGTGTGTGATAATATAAGAAACAATTATTTTATATAGTTCAGATCGATTCTTATGGGAATCAAATTCCAGAGAAAAAATGAAGCTCAATATTCAAACGTTTAGTTATTTCAAAATTTGTAATAGGCTATAAATAAATATATTAACAGATCAAAGTTATGTCATACTGTGAAGCAAAGAAAAGCCAAGTATGTTTTTGATTCTCCTAGAAACACCTGTTAACCTTTTTTTTACTTCGAAACTGACAATAAATCATAGTATGAAAAACTTTGATCTGTTAATTATTTATAATATATATATATAAGACCATACATTAAGGTTCTTCTCTTTATAAAAAGATAAAATACTGTGTTCTTTGCTGTTGACTAGGTAGAGGATGTCTTTTATCAACTTGTTCTTGTGTGTCTCTCTCTAATTCTTGGAAGCAAATTAATATAGTAACTGCAAAAAGTAAATTGACTTACAAAAGTGATTTTCCACCGAACGACTTGGGACTAAAATGTTTTTTTTTCTTTATATAGTTTTAATGGTTGAGAAACTTTCGAGACATATATATATATATATATATATATATATATATATATATATTACTAATGGAGATTTGGTATCTGTGTCTGAAGCTGAAACTATACTATTACTATCTTTTAATTCTGAATTCAGTTTACTATACTATTTCACACAAATGTTCTATTTTCTCAATGCTCAATTCAGGGAGGGGACAGTGTAGTATCTGTTCTGTTGTCATGATACCATCCTCCCAGGCATTACCATATTTTTTTTTTTGGGGGGGGGGGGTAGTGTAGCATCTGTTCTGTTGTAATGAAATCATCCCTCCTCCTTTGCGGTTTGTTTGTTTGTCATATATACTAGCAAAAAATATATGACAGGAGAGCGCATAATATTGCTAGTATTTATATAAGAGAGAGAAAGTTTATTTGACTGTTATAGAAATCGATATGTTAACATTTATAGTTAGAAAAATTAAAACGAATTTCACTTAGAGTTAAACTTTTCAAGGAATTTCATTATATCTTTCAAATTTTCCTCCAGTTATATCTGAGAACACTAGGGTCTAATTATTGCTTACCAAAGACACAAATGAAAACAAAGACATATACAAAGATCAAAGACAACTTTACCCCCCCCCCCCCCCCGTAATACGAAATACAAGTCTTCCTGAGCTACATTAAATGCAAATAAAACAAAACAAAAAAAAAAAAAAAACCCAAGAATTTTCTGAAACTTTTGATTCATCAAAATGACTTTCTTTAACCGCTATCACTGCTTCACAGATTCTTGGCATTTCTTCCCCCAAAGTATGGAGATACATTGAAGATAGTTCTGCCCAATCTTCCTGCAAGAGTTGTGAGAGGTGAGTTGAACCTGTGAGCTGTTTAATTCTGACTTTTCGGTCACGTTCATCCCATACCAGTTCAATGAGATTTAAGTCTGCTGATTGCATTGACCAAGACATCAGTTGAAGGACATGCTATTCCTCTTTGCTTATAATGTACCACTGGCAAAGTTTATTAACATGCAAGATGATGACTCAAAGAACAAATCCTTGACCCACAAGCCATGTTCCAGTGTGCGGTCATAGCCGATCTGATTCAATATGCCCTTTACCTGGTACAAATAGTCAACTTTGCAAAAGCCTACCACACCATAGCAAAGCCTCCTTCATGCTTTACCGTTGGTGTGATAGAGGTTGTGGGTGGGTGAAGTTCTTTCACCAACTCCTCACCACACGTAGTTGCTCCTATTTGACTCAAGGATTTTGAACTTTGATCCGTCATTCCAAAGGACTTTATTCCACTACTCTACTGTCGAATCTTTATGCGCTTTGGCCAACTGGAGCCTTTTGACCTTGTTTTGCTTCCTCAACAGAAATTCTGCCATACGGACCAGTTTCACAGAGTCTTTGCTTCACAGTGGATGTTGACACATTATTTCACGACATTGCTCCACTGCACAACTGAACCAGTCAGCCTTCTGTCACGCAAGATGGTGATGGCTCCTGTTGCTTTTACTTTACTAGCCCTAATTTTGGTCTTGTTCTGTTATCTTTTAACAGTATAACCCACTGTAGTTCAAGGAATTTTTTTAAATTTCTCTGCTTGAATATCCTTTTTTTAGGTTGTAAACATACTCAATGCTGCATGTTTAGTGGAGTGCATAGTTGCAATGTATGTAAATGACAGGTCAGTGATGAGAAAGATCTCGTTCGGGATTTGACCACTCAAAATCTCCACTTGGAAAAGTTATTGCCTCTTTAAATGGGGATTCATACTGAGAAATCAAACCACTTAAAAACCTGGAAACATTAATGTCCACTCCAGATACGAGACATTCTGGGCAGTAAGTTTTTATGTCCATAGATTAACATATATATATTCCAGCAAGACAGGCAGACTATGCTGATCGGCTTGTTTGTGTTTGGTTGGAAGATATGATTGCCCAGATTTACAAGTCTGTCAGTAGAGAAATCACGTATCAGTGTAACCTCTCAAAATAAAAACTTGTTAGTTGTTTGAAACTGGAGTTGGGATTTTGTTTGAATGGAAAATATTTTTGTTACAACAATGACAGAGACCAGGTGATTGACACTACAGTGAGTGTCGAAATCAAGCACTGAATTTGGATGACGACGAGTGGACGATTACAGCCTGTGCAGTGACCGCACACAAACACAGGTTTACAGAGTGATGATCTCTGGTCTTTGTTCAAGTCTAAGTTCATGTGTTTCAGACATTTTGTTGAAAAAAAAGCTTTGATCCAAAAAGAAAATTGCAAAATATAAGTTTCAATTTAAGCAAAATAAGAATAACATTTAAATATTTTCAGGGTACCTTGGCAACACAGGTAGGATGTAACAAGCAGTGATTCAATGCGAGTTCAAGTGGTTGTTCATACTCAGTAAATACTAAAAAAAAAAAATGTTTTCAAATCAATTTTTCAAAAGATATTTGGTTATACTAAGGTCAAAGTTACTTTACTTGGGAAGACTTGTACTTGGTATAACACACCAGTTCTCATCAGATCACCAAAGTTAAGCGACGTTGAGCCTAGTCACTACCAGATGGGTGACCATTTGGGAATACTAGGTGCTGTATGTGAGAGGATAACAACACCTCCCTGCAAAAACTAATGTTGTCATAATGGATTGCAGACTGCCAGTCACAAATAGAGGTCATCCTCTATAAAATGTCTACCATTCTCAATGTGAGTAACAAAGTCGCAGCACACAGCGTAGATGTATTAGATGAGAGAGTATGCAAAACCTTTTATTTCAGATGTTTATTGCGTGACTATGTTAATTTGCTGGATTTGTATGGTATGATAAAGATTGGGCAATCTATCTATATGAATAAAATTATGAGACAACTTCGTGTATATGTGTTTCTCATGTCAATGTAACTGATTACATATTGAATTATTTTTTTTATTTACTATTAAGCAAACATTTATTAGAATCAAAAATGCAATGGCGTAAAAACTAAAACAATTTTTAAAATTCTATTTCAGTTTCACTCATGCTATTTCTATTTTGTTTACTACTGAATTTCACCATGTGATGCTTATACCTACACTTGAAATTATTTTCTGTGGCTCCTATATATATATATATATATATATATATATATATACTTTTTGTTCATTGTTGATATCATTATTTACTGTTGCTTTGTACATGCCATTACTTGTTAAAGATGTATTCATTAGTGGGCAATTATTTTTTTTTTTTATTCTACATAAGTTGGTATTATTACTAGCAATAATAGCATTATTACTATCATTGTTACTACTGTTTAGTATTTTTTTATTTTTTTTATTGTATTTCTTTGTTATTGATTGCATGTTATCAATGCAACAATTACTAAGTTTAATGCTATTTCTATTGATAATTTCAGATAGCTCATTGCTTTTAGGGAAAGGTTTATCTATTATTATAAAGAATATTTTACAAATTTGTGTTTCTCCTTCCTGTTATAAAGCGGATTAAACTAGATTTATTCATATTAAAATGTTAATTTATCACCATGCTGTTTTTTAAAGCTGTTTCATATTATTTTTTATGTTAATTGAATATATTTATATTGCTCAAATTAGTGGCTAGTCGATGGACCTAGGGATTTGTTTGAAAACTGTATGTGGATGGTAAGATTGTTTATTAATATATAATGGGATATTGTTTGGTCTTCTATTAGGCTTGTATTTTTCATTGTTTAAATTGAAGGTTATATAAAAAAAATTAACTTCTTTTAGGTCTTTACATAAAAATGGATCTAAGTTTAAAAAAATTTGCATTATTCATTTTTTATTTTTTCTAAACTTCTACTGGATGTGTTATGAAATAGTATAAGCCCATCATCCCTGTAAATACCAATATTTTCCTTGCTGATTATAGATGAAAGCTTATTAATTATATTTATTCCTGTTATCTTGCATACTACTGTCTCATCGTGGCTCCCCATCACAACATCAAAGTTTATGATTTGGTCTTTTTCTTTTAATCCATGTTATTGTGATGGAACAGTATGGATTTTCTTAAATTTTTTTCATGTCAACAGGAATTTTTACATATTGCTTGGTGAATTCCAATGCGTTATTAAGTGTACAGTTTTTGATAGAAATTTAAATATCTTTTATATCGAATTGTGTAAATGTGCAATTTCTTTTCTTATTAATATTGTTAACCCATTTTATTGTAGCTTTAGTTTTTTTTTTTTTTTTACATCGATTCAAATTCAATATATTTCTTAATTTAATATTTATTTTTTCTAATATTTGTTTGCTTATTTCTTTCCTATATTGGTTTTTGTAGTGTTTAATAATCTGCAAAACCGTTTATTTACAAAGTTTTCTTTGTGGTCTTTTAACTTAATAAATGGTTATATATAACAGGACCGGTGGGACAGTTATAAAAGTGTGTGTGTGTGGGGGGGCTCTCCTAAAAAGTGGGGGGGGCCTGGTTAAACACATGCATATATAACTTCATTATTGATCACCGTAAAGTGGGGGAGGCCAAGTCAAAATGTGTGTGTGTGTGTGTTGGGGGGGGGGGGGCTTGAGCCCCCCTGCCCTCCCGGTGCTGCCGTCCATGTATAAGTAAATAAAAAACCTAGATGTCTAGTAGACAGTTTAAAAAGCTAATGTAAGAAGCAGTTCAATATTTTACTTCTTAATTCAGAAATAATCAGCATATATATTTTTTATTAGTCATATTGATGAGAATTTTAGTTGAAAATAATTGAAGTAAAATATTAGTCAAAATTATCATTAATGATAATCATGATAGAATAAAATTACTTTAGATTGAGTTTATTATTTTGTTAAATTGCTATTTTAATGAATCAAAATAAAACATTGCTGTTAGATTTAAATAAAGATGTGTACCAGCAATAAAAGAATGCAGTGGTTTGAAACATTTTAAAAACTTTTGCACATGTCATAAAAGGCACCATTTTTGTCTAAATTCAGAAGGAAAGTTAGTTTTTTTTCTTTGAATTACAATTTTCCATCCAGATAAAAAAAAAATCAGAAAAATGTTTTCCTATAAAAAATAAAAAGGACTATAAGAATGAAAAACAAAATAAACAAATCAAAACACAAGAAAAAAAAGAAAAGAAAAAGGTGTAAAAATACAAGTTTTATTTTTATTTTTTATCCCCACCCCCCTTATTATCTTCAAAATACATCATAACCTTAAACACCCATCCTTGTAAACATTTTTTTCTCCAAAAACCATTTACCTCAAATTTGTATTTTGAAGGATAAAATATTCGTTTTTTTTTAATAGTTGTTAAAATTATGGAAAAGATTTTTTTTTTTTAAAGAGTTTTTAAAATGGACCAGAATTTATTTCAATTTTTTTTAAGCATTTTTGTTGCTTCTTGACTTAACAACCCAAGTTATAACCTGTACAAATATGATTCTAATTTTATGTCATGCAGATATTTTATTTCTTAGATAAGTAATATTTAAAATTTGTAGTGAAAACAAAGTAGTTTGTTTTGTATTTAAGATTTTCAAAACTTAGTATGCGAATGAGAGACTGACAAGAGTTTTAGTCAAATCAAGTTGTAGTCAAAATAGAGTTATTATCAGTGGCAGTTTCTTTTCTAATTCTAAGAAAACATGGAGGCTGTCAAGCTTATTCACATCTAATAAGAAAATTTGAAAATCTTAAAATAAAAAATTAAAAAACTACTGATGTTTCGGAATTTTTGAGATGAAGATTGATTATTTGGATTATTCGGACTACTGTTCTCATCTTGGATGTTATTCTCACAATGTCCACATGAACTCATGGCATAATGGATAAAGTGTTAAGTAATAATCAATTCTAAATGACAGTCTTCTGGAGGTTGATGGTTCAATCCTCAATATAGGTGATAAAAATATAATTAAGAATTATATAAAACTTCTACCTGGTCATGACCGACGGAAGAAGAACAATCTAACCCTGTGGATTGAATAAAAGGTTCAGTTGGAAATTCCATACAGATTTATGAGTTCAACAAGAAGGTCGGATGTTACATCACTCGCAATATTACTTTCCTATCCAATAAACAAATCTGCATAACATAAAATTAGAATCGTATTTTTACAGATTGTAGCTTGAGTTGTTAAATAAAGAAACACTGCATTTTTAGACCAGATTTTTTGCTTGTTTTCTTAATGTTGACTCCGGCATTCATTTTGTTAGAGTCTCTCTAAAAATGGAACCTCAATATGAGTCGAAACTCCCAACCCTTACATTTAAAATATATCAGAAAAGGCGTCTAATTAAGACAAATTTAAAAAAAAAAAAAAGAAGAAAGATTGATCAGTTGAAGTTATAAATAATTAAATAAATAAATTTTTAATTAAATTATTTTAACAGAAAAGAAATGATTTAAATATTTTTGGATGTTAAGTTTTTTTCTTCTTTTGTCTGTGTTTGTCATAAAATATGTTCTTTTTATAAGGTTAGTGAAAATTTTTATTTATTCATAATTTCTATTTTAAAATTGTGCCCCCTCTCTCTCGCTCTGACATATATAGAGATTATACTAAAAACAATTATTTATTTATATATATATATATATATATATATATACACACACACACACTACAAATTATTTTTTTATGGGGGTTTTCTTTACATAAAATGCCCAGTATTAAAAAAAGAGAAAAATGTGTTATTTTGTTTGATTATATACATTAACACTCATTTCATGTTTTTCGATACAATTTATTATACTAAATAAATTTCAATTTTTGGAAGAATTTTTATTTATTTTATTATGATGAAAATGTGCGTTCATATGTATATAACGTGTCTGTGGGTGTATAAAATTTATGTGCGTATGTAAATATATGTATAAGATTTGTGTGTGTGCATATATGTGTGTGCATATATATATATATATATATATATATATATATATATATATGAATGGCGAAAAACAGTTTGTATAAATGGAAAAAGTAGATATACAGACAATAAAATTTGACTAATGCGGATAACTTAATATTTTGTCTTCATTACTTAAAAGACTGTCAGAAGTGAGTTATAATTTGAAATATTTAAAAATTTGAAAAACATGAACAGTTTTTCAAGTAATAAAGGTGAAATATTAAACTCTTCAACAAGTGATTGTGATTGGATTGTCAGTATATTCGTTTCTTTCCATATATAATATATATTCGATCGTCAGAAATGTATTAATAGCATTCTTAATACAAATTTTGAATACAAATTCAAACTGATCAAAAATCAAATTCGTTTTCAATCAGTTTGAATTTGTAAAAACCTTAAGGATTTTATTAATACACTGCTAACAATCATATATATATATATATATATATATATATATATATATATAAAGCATATTATGAAAACTAGCATCATCCCAAACAAGCACTTTCAGATGTGTTACTTTATTCTAAGCATGAAAGAAATCAAAAAGAGTCATTTAAATTGGACATAATAAATTATAGACATTTTGTTTTGTTAATTTCTTAGCATTTCTGATGTATTTAACAAAAAATGAATTTAAACATCTTCATGAATTTTCGTAAAGTATAATAAATATTGAGAAAAAATAAATCATAAAAGATTATCTTAAAAAGTATTTTAGATCATGTGATTGGATCAGAGTGAGAATCAAAGAAGAGATGCCGTTTTGTAAAGAATATATAAAAAATTCTATGTTATCAAAATATCAAGAAATCTTTGCGCCTTTTTTTTTGTGCAGTGGGAGGTTTATCGTTACCATAATAAATCAAATAGATCCCAGAAAAAATATGCCTGGGAAATTATGCATCACCCACCATATTCTCCAGACTTCACACCAACAGATTACCTTCTATTCAGAAATTTTCAAAATCGTTCGAGTAGATTAAGACTTCAAGAAGTTGAAAATGAATTAGATTTAGAGCTGAACTAGAAAACTAAGTAATTTTATGAATTGACAGATGGAAAAACTAGACAGAACTTTTGTTACAACCTGATAGATAAAAGTCATTTTAAAGAATTCACAGCTAACCATCAAAGAGTACATGTATGTGTATGCAGGGGTTAATCCAAGTATGTCTGACAGAGAGGAGGGAAGGGAGATTAGAATGTTTTGCTGAGTGACAGTCGCCATAAAGCTTTGTCTCCCCACTTCCTGTGGAAATTCTTACATTACCAAATGCTATCTACCACGGATGTGTAAATGTAACATTCTAAGCATAAGAAAATTGGAAAAATAATAAATAACTAGCCGCACCTATTTCACAATATTTATGTGCAGGGCGAATCCCAAGTATGTTTTGTTGAGTGAGTCTCCATACAGCTTTCTCCCCCGCCCACTTCCTGTGGAAATTCAGTCATTACCAAAAGCTATCTGCCATGGATGTGTAAACATAAGTAAATAGGAAATAATAAATAACGCACCCATGTGAATTACACAGCGCTTGAAATTTGTGAACTAAAATCCTTTAGTGCACCACTTAATTTAAAAATAAAAGCTTACTATTTAAATCTAATTAACAACGGAAATACCCGGAATTTGCCAAAGTTACGGTAATATCGTAATTTATATTTTGATATATTTTTGTTTATGTTGAATTATTTATTTGCAGAACTAATTTTTTTTTTAATTCTTTACTATTAATCTCTTCCATACGATATCAGCTCATGATTACTAAAATAAAGTCTGCTATAGAATTTAAGACATTGACGAGATGTTGCATTTTTTATTTTTTATTTGAACGAATGGAAATATTTTTCTTTTTAAATTGATAATGAGCTTGCATTTTTCTATGTCCCTTCCTTCTTCACTTTCATCTTTTTATTCTTCTCCTCCCCCTCCTCTTTATACCAGCGCGTGACAAAAAGGAGGCAAACACCTGTCTTAATATATAGATATCAACCTCAAATTCGCTTATATTCTTAATATTTAGTTTATTTACATAAATAAATAGAAACTTCTTTTATATAAAAGAAGTTTCGTTTTCCCAAGAAGATCCTGAAATCATTTTGTTGATTATTTTATAAATAGTGACTAAATTGAAAATCAGAAATAAGTGTAACTCTACGAATTATAAAATCACAGACTTTTTCACAGCAGTCTCATTTTAAAAATATTCTTGGTTGTCTATGTTGGATCTCAACAGAAGAAATATCCATGAAAAGTGCTTGACTAAATCTCTGGTTTCTCCTTGTAAAACTTAATTTTATAAATTGCGACTAAACTGAATGCCATAAATATGTGAAACTACAAATTATAGAAGCAGATAAATATCTGAAATCGAGGTCGATAAAGAAACAATCTTAATATAAAGTAAATCATTTTTTTGGTTTCTATGTTTGATCTCCAGAGAAGAAATTCATAATTCCACAAATTGAACGCTAATACAATTATGATTAATTAAAACATAAAAGGGTAGCAATTACCAAACATCCGTTAATTTTTTTAATGCGACAACGTGTCTCAATAGGATGTTCTATCCGTCAATCATTCGGAGAAATTCACAATTCCACAAATTGAATGCAAGGGAAATTATGATTCATTAAAAAATTAAGTAGTGGCAGTTACCGAACCAAACATTCCCCCTTTTTTTTCATTGCTGGAAAATGTTTTTGCCAGGATCAATCCCTGGTGTGTAATCAGACCGAATTAACCAGATATTAGTTAATTTTGCTAAAACATTTAATACAATTGAATCATATAGAAATTATAAGCTTACTTGAAATTGAGCAAAGCATAAGTGATAAATACACATGAAAGACTTGATCACAAAATATTTGACACTTAGAAACTTCAACTGAAACGTAAAATTTTATATAAAGAATGTACCAACTATATTCTTACAAGAAAAGCCATTGAAGATAGTTGTATTATATACCATTGGAAACTGGATTTTATCACAGTTCACAAAACATATATAAAAGATTAAATGAAAGTTGATTAATTTAACTGTAATCAAATAATACTTATATTAGAATTATACGAAATAATATTACGGTCAACCTTGTAAAATAATACATGAAGTGGCTATGGAGACATTGTGTATGAAAGACTTGCCAAAGTCTTGATGATTCAATACTGAAGTATTTTCTTTTTGTTAATAACAGGTTAAAGAATCAATGTTATTGCAAACCAAGGTAAGTAATATAGCTAGAGTTTATTCTTAACGAAGAACATAAACAGCTGAAGGGAAAAAATGGTTTGGTTTGTCTATTTTACGGCATATCAACCATTTTGGGGTTAGTTAATGCCGAAGTACAATACCTATTGTAAACGATTCAGTGTATACGGTTAATTGAACACAAGTTGCTATTTTAACCAATAGTTGGGATGAAAATGTGGGTTCATGCCTTTCCTCAAACAGTGTTAGTCCCTTAAATGACAAAAAATGGATCAGATTGGATTTGAACTCTGCATGCCTTTTTCACATTTTTTCCTCTTCGTTTCTTCTGCTGTTGGTCTTTCACATTTTCCTTTTCTATTAAAGGCATCTACAGATGTCCGTCTTGGCATTAGTTATTTAAATCTATATTTTATATTCTATGCCTATAAGCCTATCTTGAGGAGAAATGGAGACGAATTATAGGCTATTTGGGCCATCCATATAAAAGTCTAATTTTCAAAATAAATACTTGTTGCGATGCTAACTGCTGTTTTTCATTTAAAAAGGAAGATATTTTCTTGTGTAGCTTACACAAATCAAAAATCTATTTCGTATAACAATTTAAAAAAGAAAAAGAGAAAACTATATTTGAATTAATAATAATTTCTATATTTTCAAAAATATTTGGATAATATTTAAATTTAATTGTATCACAACAAAGAAATTTTTTTTTGACATACCGCAGGCAATGTTAGTGAAACTTCAACTCTGTACAACAAATTGGAGTATGAAAAATTAACTCTAAAACTCGTTTCATCTCCTAACATGTTTGTACAGAAAATACGATTGTTGACAAATTATATAATTGTCAACACTAATGTTGACAAAGTGTTAATGCTAATGTTAACAACAAAACAATTGTTTACAACACTAATGCCGAAAACAAAGTAATTGTCAACACTAATGCCGAAAACAAAGTAATTGTCACCAAATGATATGTAATTGTGGAAATAATTGAGCTTATGAGAATCCAAAGTTTTAATCATTGACTTGTATTTTGATTATTAAGTAAATATTTGTACCTATAAAAAAAAAAAGGTAATTTATAATGAAGTAAATTTTTTAGTGAAATTCTGTAATTTTAAAATGTGAGAAAATAAAAATCTTCCTAAATCTGATTACTATTTTTTTTTAAAGTGCTTAATTTTAATCTGGTGATAAAAGCAATTTAAACTTGAGACATAAGTAAAATATAGACTTTATCTGGTTGAACAATTTTTCTTCAAATTTTCTTCATGCTTACTCTTTTGATAGCTGATTTTTGATTGTAAAAGAAATTATAATAAAATAACATATCAATGTATGTGCATATCTGCACACGCATATACATTATCATCATACACACTTAATAGTTCACAGAGGTGCACTTGTGTCCATATACATCTGCACACATTAAGGAGTGGAAGGTGTAGATATTACTGACAATTGTATACACAATTATGTTTGTTCAGAGCGCATATTCAAATCTGGATAAGTAGACTGAATTCAGCCACTCCTGATTGTATATATAGTTGCTAGCCCCCAGACACAATCATTTATATATGATGGCTACAGAACAGGCACCAAACTTTAATAAAATAAAGAGCATTCATACATGTCCTTATAAGCTTAAAATTAAGAAAGAAAAAAGTAAATTATTTTTAAAATGTTAAAAAAAAACAAACACATTTTTTCTTAAATGGGAGAAAAATTTCAGAAAACAAATAATTCAGATCTACAAAAAGGTCCTAGAAATTGTGAATGTCATAGACGGCGATAGTTCTGTTGATGGCCCCGACTTTCCATTAGACTAGCTTGGTTGGTAGCTCGACTAGTGGCAATGGCAGGCGACCGTGATCGCTTCGGAACTGATAAGGCTGTGCAAGAAGATGTGTCCATGGCCTCTGGGTCATCACGCATACCATGAAGAGAATGACAACCATCTAGTAATGGAGGCATGTTCGTAGGGCTGAAAAAGATTTAAAAAACAAAAAAAAAAAAACATTTAAAATTATGCAAAACTAATTTAAAAAGATATGCTTTTTTGCAATCAAAATGGAATACTTCATTTTCTTATTAAAAAAAAAAAAAAAAAAAAAAATGCAAATTTTTTTAGAGTTTTGATCTTTGAAATTTTCTCTTCAATCCTATAGCAAAACCGTCTCCTAATTATGACTTTCCTGTTCAGTAGTAGCAAAAATATATTACCATAATAATTCACTCAATTAATAAATAAAACATCTTGATTGTCAATCACTAAAATTCCTGCCTCCACTATCAATAAGTCTTAATATGGCTGTATAGTGTACAGTCCATCACCGATTCATGTCATCTGTCACAAGGAGAAGTGGTAAGAACACTCACAGAGGAGGTAGAGATTTATATCTGCACAATAGGATCGTTTCAGCTGCATCTGAGAATGTGCATATCCCAGCAACATCTATTCACTAAATTTGGATATCCCGAGCACTAGGGAGCATCGTAGACTGAGAAAGACGTGGCTCAGGTGTGTACAAAATGATATAAACGCATGCAACCTGGCTGATAACAACACTTTGAACCGAACTGCTACGAGATGTGGCCTAGACTTGCAGCACCCTAAATACCAAAACTGGATGAAAAAGACGATGAGAGAGAATTCTGGAAAGTAAATTCAAGTGCTCTTCACAGTTGCAGGAAGTTCAGTTCATATCAAGTATCCTTCTATCATGCACATTGATATTTTATGTGCTGGATGACTCTTGACCCTACAAGTGGGTTAAACTCCATCCTTTGTCAGATATTGTTTTTTGTTTTTTTATCTTGCTGGGTGATTATCCACCCTCATCACCAGACAAACCTGATAGTATGTGTTTATAATCCAGTACTAAGTGATCACATTCAATGTTAAATCTTTATTTTATGCTAAAAATGATTATCAAAATGGCGTTGTCGCTGTAGCAAAATTATTTTTAAGTAAAAGGAATATTGGAAGAATTTTAAATAGGATACTAAAATTTTTTTTTAAATGAATGTCAGAAAATATTACAGCCTAGAGAGATCAACATATCACTTAATTTCAATAATGATCTTGTATACACAAGTTTGTTTTTTTAAACAATTAAAATGAATTTATTTTCAAGCATAAATCAATCCAAAAACCAATAATAATAATAATATATATATATATATTATTATCACACAAATTACATGTTAAAATATTCCTTGGTTTTGGGATTGAGTTATGTTTAGAAATAAACCTATTTTAATAATATTTATCGTAATATTTTTCAGCCCCTTTAATACTAAGACGGGCGCTTTAAGAGAATAACATTGGGCTGTCAAATCCAAATGCGTAATGCTAAGTTCCGGTGAACTAGTCGTTGAACTCTGTTGCTGACAGCCTTCTATGCGTGTCCCCTTACTAAGGATTAAATAGATCTAAATTCTCTTCCTTCAACATTGGTTGATTTGGTGGTCGCATTGCCCTAAGCGTTCAGATAAAAGTTAAAATATTGACTTGGGTCTGAGGGTTTTGAATCGTGTGACCGGCAGAGCAATCATCCTACACACTGATGATTCACAGCAAAAAGGATAAAACACATGTGTCTGTGGATAAGAATTTAATAATGTTTATCATAATATTATTATATATATATTTATATTAGAGAGAGAGAGAGAGAGATAGAGAGAGTCCATCGTTTGATGTACAGTATTGAAAGTAATGGGCCAGTAATAAAAATGATATAAGCTTCAAAAAGCTGTTGTAACTTTTGGAACAAACAGTATCAATAAAAAATAAAATAGATATTATAATGTGAAAGTAGCAGTTAGAAACAATGTTACATTTAAATAATTAAAATATTTTTTTTTAAGAAGATTTGAAATAAAAAAAACAAGATTCCTATGAAATTTAAAAAATATTTAACTTTGTGCTTGTAACTTCTACTGACATTGTAACACTTTTTGGAGATGAATAGTCATTCTAGAATTTACAATAACGTTTGGAAATATATTTCATTTTGTATTACCGACTCATCACCTTATTTTACATTTTTTTTACTTAAATATTATAAAATGTATGAAGAAATAATAACGGAGAGCTCAATTACGTTAATAAGAGCCTGATATTGATTAGCCATCTGTACCGGCGGTTTCTGGGATAGACAGTTTTTCGTTATCCCTTCTTCGACGGGAATGGACTAAGTCTACATCATATGATTATATTCAACCAATCTGCTATGTGTTCTCATACATGTGACTACAACTGATTCAGGGGTCAAACCTCATCAATCGCACCCAAGTAACATCCTAAAGTAAACTTTGGAAACGTATAATGGCTAACATAATGCTTGTTTGTAATAAGACAAATAAACTCTTCTTCCAAAACTTGACATTAAAAAGAAATGTGTGTAGACCACCAGATGTGACAGTAATATTTTTTTTTATTTAATAAACGAGAAGAACAAGCTGCCAGTCTACAATTACATAATGATAAAATTGTTTGGAAAATACTGATCGATTTTTCGATTAACTTTAAAAAAAGTTGATTTATGTTGCTTGTTTTTGCAGTGTTTTATGCTCAATGAGATGTTTAACTCTTCACATCCTGTTGAAAATTGTCACAAAAAAGTTGCGAGCTTCCATCCTCTAAGGAATTACATAAAAATGGCTAAATGTTTGTATTTTTACTTTTTGGACAGATTGTTTTGTTATGAAACTTGACAGTATGACTGGAAATACACTGTTCTTTAATATGATGTCATTTGCGCTAAAAATAATATTCTGCATGTATGGTTGTTGTTTCATTATATAATAATAAAAATATACAGGTTGACTCATTCCATTTATGGAAAAATATGGATGATGAGTTTGATAGTAATAAAACTGATGCATTTAGTTACATATACTGAAATAATTATTATGACCCGGATGTCAATGTTAGGAGAATTGGTAAGAATTATTTCTCCTGTCGTAGTGTGGAATGCATCTTGGGTGGGTAGAGCTGGCTTCCTCCTTTAGAGGAATTTTCTAAGGAATATTATTCACAAGAAATCCCCAGTTGCATGTGTATATCGCTGAAGCAAGATGATGATTTTAACAATGTTAGTTTTTGCAGTTTTTTCTTTCTTTTTACAGGGAGGTACCGCCATCCTCCCTACATACAGCGCCTGGTATTCCCAAATGGTTACCCAACCTGGTACTGACTAGGCTCACTGCCGCTTAACTTCAGTGATCTGACGAGAATCGGTCAACATGATTATGCCGTTAGAGTTATTTCTCTTTAACTGTGATGTTTTAAAGATATTGAAAAATAGATTTAAACAAAAGGTATCATTTTGTGTGTCTGGTGTTGGAATACGAACATCACTTCCGGTCAATGCAGTTTCGGGTAGTATCAGATGTTAAGATTTAATAAGTGATGAGTATGACTATTTAACAAATTCCCAATAATTTATTTCAGAATACACATTTTAAGCATCTAAGCCCTTAAGAATGAAGATGAATAAAGAAATGCGTATATTTTTCTTGGCTGTGTTCAAACTCGGTTATAATGCTTTCTAAACAACCACAAATATCAAGAGAGTATGGCGAAAAGGATTCACAAATCCTGCCTTCAAGATGAAAAAAATAAAAGACGGCCATGCACTCTTGATAATAAATCTTTGAACACAATTGTTGAACAAAATCCACGTTAAAGTATCAGAGAAATGTCTAAGGCACTTTATGTCAGTATTTCAACAGTGTACGCCTATCTAAAGCAAATTAGTAAGGTGAAAAAGCTTGATTCCTTCATGAACTCAACGAATAACTGTTTATTTTTGAAATTGATCATTATTTTCCAAACAACTTAATATATTAAAACATGCAGTTAAGTATTAATGATTTTGTTTTAACATGCAGTTAAGTATTAATGATTTTGTTTTAACATGCCTCATTCTGAAAAGCATACTTTCGTAAACACTTATGATACATTAAAGTAGAAAACATTACAATTTTAAGTGATAAAAAAGAACATTCCAAGATGCTAATTGTTGGCATCTTATGATGACTAAAAACAGACACCATAGGGGCTAAAAAGGCACCATGATGGCTAAAAAGACACCATGATAGCTAAAAACAGACATCATGCACTTTTGCCTGACAAGCACATTTTTATAGCAGCAATAAAATAAACAACAAAAAAAAACACATCACAATTGAAATTTTCTAAATTGAAGAGAAAGTTATATAAAATCTGAATATAAAATATAGCAGATATAAAAACTTTTTTTTATTACAAGTTGTATTATTTGTTGATAAAAGTTTTTTTAATGATGAGAATATTTTAAAAAATATATTGGCAGGAATAAATTTTTATTTTTGTATTTGTCAAAAAAATATTGAATGAAAATAAATGAAAATAAAAAATCCTAAAAGATTATTAATTTGACAAATCTTCCATGTTCAAATATACCACAAACTCTGTCAAGCATTTATTTATGAAAATCAGACTTTTATCGTCACGGATGACCCAAATATTCTATGTTTTCCCATCTCTCCTGAACGCTAACCCAGTCTAATGATCCAATTAGTCCAGCTGTGACAATGGGAGTATAGACATAGAATATTACATATAGACATCTGTAAATGTTAGATATAAAAAAAAAAAACAGACGAAAAAATAAAATGAGAAGCTAGCAGAAGAGAAAAACGGGTCGAAAAGGAACAAGTGAAAAAGACTAGGATATTGAGAGTATGCATATATACTATCCTCACTGCTGGTTTATTATTATTAGACTGGGCTAGAATTCAGGAGAAACATAAACGGTTATAGGTAATTAAGGCTTTCCACAATTAAAAAAAACATCTGATTTTCATAAATGCTTGTAGGGAAAAAGCTTTTAAAAGCAATCTCAGAATAAGATATTTTTAATTTTGGATTATTGAGCATAAAAACAAAACAAAAATTCCTCTAATAAATTTCTAACATTTGCACGAAGATTTAAAAATAGTTAATAAAATCATTTTTAGTAAATTGTCTTCTAAGAATATTGTGTTTCAACTTACATCCAACAGAGGAATGTTAGAATCTTGAGTTATATGTGATCACCCGTTAAAAGCTTTGGAGGCTATTTACATTTCGTGTTAACAACCTTCATTGTGTACACAAGTGGTTCCCAACCAAGGTGCGTATGGACCCCCAAGGATCCATGTAACATTAGTGGGAGTTCAGTTTTCCTTCAAAATGAAATATTGCTATAATTCTTCTAAGTTTATTGTATTTTTATTAATCTCTATATAAATGGCAATATATGTGTTTGTGTTCCCTATAGAAAGAAAAGTTAGAGAATCTACATAAAAACTAAAAGTGTATTCATATGTAACATTTTCCAGGGAAGACAATGGAAATGGTTTCAAATCTCTAAGTTCCTTAAAACTTCAAATATATTATATTTTAATGAAATTTAAATAGTATGTATAAAATTCTCAGAGGAAACAATAAAAGTGGTCCCTAATCTTTATATGCCAATGTGCCAAATCTCTATGTGCTCCCTCTAAGGCAGCTATGGGGATAGAACCCCCTTAAAACTTCCAATACATCTTATTGTAATTAAATTTAAGCAATATGTCTAAGACACTAATTCAGAGAGTTTTCTAAAATTTCAGTTTCTTCTGACTATATTAGACAGTGAAACGAGGAGGGGGTAAAAAAAATAATTAAGAAAGTATAATATTGCGTTATGAAGATAATGAAAAAAAAAAAAACAGTATTTCTCATTAAATCCCGAGCAATGTCAGGTCTTTCTGCTAGGGAAAAATAAAATAAGTTACTTTTCATCTGCCCTTTTGGGTTAAAAAAAAAAAGGTAAAGAGAAACTTTATCCCCAGGAGAAAGGTGTGAAGTTTGAATGTAGAACATATGAAACGCGAGTTTAGAGACCACAGGAAGTGTAGAAGAACAATGGAAGATGCTGAAAGACACACTGTTGGATGTAATAGACCAGACTTGTGTATGAACAGAAGGACCACCAATATGATATGGTGGTGGAATGAGGAAGTTGAGAAGTGTATCAAAGAAAAGCGGAAATGAAGTCAGTGGATAAAAAGTTTAGCAAATAAAGATGTGTATCTGAAGGCAAAGAGAGAAATAAGAAGAGCAATATACAAAGCCAAGAAGGAGGCTGAGCAAGCCAGGTTTTCAGATATACTATGAAGGGATGACTAAAAGAAAAAAATATTCAGGATAGCTACACAGAAAGACAAATATGGATATTGTTGGAAAGAAGTGCATTCGAAATGACAATAGAGTGTTAGCAACAAATGAACAGGACAAGAGAGATGCTTGGAAATGTTACTTTGAGAAATTGTTGAATACCGAGTTTCCATGGAACCTTGAAAATCTAGAAGTCACAAAAGCAGTATCCGGTCTAGCTATAAGAATTGAGAAAGAAATGGTACGGGAAGCTGTGAGTAAGATGTAGAAGGGTAAGGCTGCAGGACCCTCAGGCGTTGTTGCAGAAATGTTAAAGGATGCAGATGAAATAGGCATTGAAATGATAACGAATTTGACAAATCTGAAAGACTGAGAATTTAGTACAATTGTGAATTGTTACAAGGTTAAAGGGGAAGCACTAGATAGAGGTAATTACAGTGGCTTAAAGTTAATGTATCAGGTTCTGAAAGTGATTGACAGATTAATTGAGCAGCAAATAATTCAAGTAAGCATAGATGAAATGCAGTTTGGTTTTATGCCAAGGCAAAGTACCACTGGTGCTATATTTATCCTGAGACAAATGCAAGAGAAGTACCTTAATAAAGAGAAGTACCTTAATAAAGAGAAGTACCTTAATAAAGAGAAGTACCTGTATTTTGCTTTTGTGGATCTAGGGAGAGTGCAAAGATAGGTAGTCTGGTGGGCTTTGCGTAAATGAATGGTTGGTGAAGGTTGTTCAAGCAATGTACAGAAATGCTCAAAGTTGTGTTAGAATTAATTACACATTTAGTGGCAGCTTTAATGTTAAAGTAAGAGTACACCAGGGTTCTGTACTGAATCTGTTGCTTTTCATTTGTGTCTTAGAAGCATTGTCCATACAGTTTTGTACTGGTTGTCCAGAAGAGATGCTGTATGCTGATGATTTAGTACTTGCCTGTGAAACAATGGAAGACTTACTTGTTAAGTTAAAGACTTGGAGGAATGCTATAGAAAGTAGAGACCTGAGAGTGAATGTTACCAAGACGAATGTGATGACCAGTGATTGTACTGTTAGAAAACTCTCCTGCTCAGTTTAAGAGAAAGCATGTATAACAGATGTTAAACCAAATATGATATATATATATATATATATATATATATATATATAGTTATCCACAAACATGTGTTTCATCATCTCTATGATTTATCAATATCAGTGTGGCTACACCTAGTGAGATTCAAAACCGGAACATATATATTTATATATATATATAGAGATAGGTGTATAAATTATATATTTTTTCTGTATAAACAAATTGTATATGTAACAAACATAAATTTTGTAAAATTTATCAAAATTGTCTCTCCGACCATTATTTTGTTCATGAAGTATTTTATTTTGTAAAATGTTGAATTTGCTTTCTGATTGTATTGTCATTATATTTGCTGTAAAACAAGTAGTCAATATAAACAAATTGACTCATGATTTTTTAAATATCAAAAATGTGTCTAATTCATGGTGAATAAAGTGACTTTTTGTGAATTCAGTTCTTTTATATTTTTGTACTTTTTACATTTGATTTGATGGAAATAAATCAATTATTGGATGCTGCTTCCTAATATGTATAATGGCTAATTACTGGACATTACTAAGAAATTTCTTACTAAAACTTTTCTCAGTAATTATTACTTAGTAATTTTGGTCTTCGCATGTCCAGCCCCGGTCGTCAGGCCTGTATTATAGATCGCGTTGATGCCAACACAATTGGTTTTAACCGTAATTCCTTTTAAGGAAGAATTATATGTCACAAACATTTCTTTGAAAATGCTGGTGATTTTTTTTTTCTGGATGTTTTTATGGAATTTTCTAAAGAGATGCAGTCTTTATGTTAAGATATGGATAATTCTGAATGATTTCATTCAGTGTTTTTTCTTGATCCCAGTCTACTTAATAAAAATTGTTTTGAAAAGCGTGTAAAAATATATTTGGCAAATGTTAACTTCTGAAACTTGATTTAAATGATACTTTAAACATATATATATATAGTAATTTGTAGTTATTTATTTTTAGGGTAACTTTCCCATGTCATACAGATGACATACTCTAGAATCTTTATTTTCTTATCAAAACCTAACATTATAAGACATTAATAATTAATTGGGGTAATAATTTCAACCTTACTTCTTACAAATATTGGAATTATTATCTAAATATTACTTAAACTAATAGAAATGGGTGAGAGGTTTACAAATAATTAGAGGTTTAAAATAGTAAAAAAAAACCTTGATCTTTAATCAAATCTTATAATTATTTTTATTAAATTGTCAAAGTAAAAAATAGGGCCCAAAAGAGAGAACACGGATGTACTTCCAGAAGCTTCCTAATAAAAAAATTAGTGGATTATCTTTCTTGAATTTGAATTACATATTTTCTTCTGTAAATGCCAGTGTTTTTTTTTAAAGAAAAGATAACTGAAATATCTCAATATGAACTGTCTAAAATTAAAAAATGGCAGATCATTCGCCACAGGCATCGAGGAAAAATGGCTTTTTTTTTTCGATAGAATGTTCAATAGTGAGTATTTTTTTCTGTAAATATGAAGATTCGTCTATAAGATTCAGACTTTGTAATTATCAATGCTGATTGTATGGCTATGAAGAAACAGCTGTTATTTTAAAATTAAAACCAATTTCGCTTGTTCCTGTTGGAAAATATATCAATTACTTTATACATACATATATATATATATATATATATATATACACACACACATGCATGCATATATATTTAATCTTTTTAAATCGCTTAAATTAAATGCTGAAATTAAATGCTGAAATTAAATTAATAACATTTGCTCAAAGAGACATAATCAATCAATTGATATTCATGTACTCACCATTAATAAAGAATAGAAGGGAAATGAAAAACAATAGAAAATAAAAACCACCATCTTTTTTTATTTGATCCTTGAAGCAAAAGGATAAACTTTACAGATAATAGTTGATAACGGCCATTCCATATTGCAATTAAGCAGGATTATTTATAAGGCATTTGATTTTGCTAAGCCACAATGACTGCAATAACTTCATTTGAAATGTGTTTTCAAATATCTTTCAATCATCAATGGTTATTTTCACAAGATAATTAATAAATGAAAACATTTGCTTTTCATTTGTTTTATGGAATTCACTTTTCTGCTGGGGGGGTGGGGGTACACATTGTAAATGGCTAACCGACGATAAGGGGGGAGGGAGACATAACTTTTTGCGATGGTGTGAGTGAATATAATAGTTTGCCGATTTCTTAGTAATCAGTAACCATTATTTCACTCACAAATCTCTTAACCGAAATGATCAATTATCTTGGATGTAGTCGGACCAATTTTTTTGTATTTCTGCTTTTTTCATTTTAACCAAATTTGCAAGATTCTAAACACCACGTAAGCCTTTTTCATTTTAACCAAATTTGCAAGATTCTAAACACCATGTAAGCCATTTTCATTTTAATCAAATTTGCAAGATTCTAAACACTATGTAAGCCTTTTTCATTTTAACCAAATTTGCAAGATTCTAAACACCATGTAAGCCGTTTTCATTTTAACCAAATTTGCAAGATTCTAAACACCATGTAAGCCTTTTTCATTTTAACCAAATTTGCAAGATTCTAAACACCATGTAAGCCTTTTTCATTTTAACCAAATTTGCAAGATTCTAAACACCACGTAAGCCTTTTTCATTTTAACCAAATTTGCAAGATTCTAAACACCATGTAAACCTTTTTCATTTTAACCAAATTTGCAAGATTCTAAACACCATGTAAGCCTTTTTCATTTTAACCAAATTTGCAAGATTCTAAACACCATGTAAGCCTTTTTCATTATGTTTACACTTTTTGCTTTTTCTTCGTCTCTACCTTTTTCCAATTTCTACATCAACACTATTTGTCTATCCTCCCATATCAACTTCCTGTGGGGTCACAACCTCATCTGGTTTGCTATTTCTAAGATTAATTGTGAAGAAAATAACCGCATTGTTTTTCCTGTTTTTTATTAAAATATTAAATATCTATGGGCATTCAGACTTGAAAAAGAAACTTTATGAATAATACTAACAAGTTTGTCCAGATTTGAAGTTAGGAAAAAGTAGATTGCAAATTTATCAGGTGAAGTGAAGTTTTTTGAGAATTGCTAAGTGGGGAGAAAGCATATTTTTATATGAGAAGAAAAATAAAACCATCACTTATTAATTCGGAAACATAGATAAATAAATAAAAAAATTAAGAAAACAAAGTAAACTGAAAATTTTTAACAGAAATCTCACACGTATTCATTCCCCCCTACCAGTCCCCATTCTGAACCTATACCCCTCCCCCCCACACACACACATTCTGGATCTAAATGTCCCGTCCACATTCTGGATGTAAAAAAAAATCAAAAGTACGAAAGGTCGGAAGTGCATAGTTGTTTTGATGATAAATATCAAATGATCTTATAAGTTTGTTTTAAGTTCTGCAAAACCCGATAGAAATCACAATTACACAAAGTGTGTGTGTGTGGGGATGGTAAGTGATCATTTTTTTCTATTTGGGTTTTGGGATCAAGAGAAGAATAGGGACCCCAGATCATTAACACAAGACGCGGGACATATTTTGAAATCACCGGTTGACCTCGCAATACACGTGGTCTCTATTTACAAAACACTTGTAAATAGATCTTTTATTTATGTTAATAAATGCAGTATATTTCGGAATTTTTTTCTTCTTTTAACATGTTAATATTTATTTTAAGGCAGAGAGTTCATAAATAAAACAAATAAATATTAACATGTTTTCTTTTAAACCATGTTTTTGTGTCACTATTTACAAAACAACTCGGGTTTTTTTTCTTTTAACATGTATACGCTTTTTTAAAAATCGGCTGACTTGTAATCTGTCGTTTTGCAATAAACAAAACAATTTATCATTTTTTTTTTTACTTTTATTTACTAAATAAAAAACAAATTTTAAACGCAATTCTATATTTCGTGTTGTGTATTTTAAGAAAAAGTGGATACTTTTTTTTCTTTTCGTAGGGAGGCGAGTAACTAGCGAAGTTTTATTTATTTGTTTATAATTGTTGCTTACAGAAAAAAAAGGAAAAAACTTCATAAATTTTAAATTGCTTCCGTTTAGAAACTGATTTTTGAAGTCTAACTCCGCCCTCGTGGGGAGGCAAAACGAAAGATTACAAGTCAGCCGATTTTTTAAAAAGCGTATATATTTCGTTTATTTATTAAAATAACTTGCGTAATCATCCGTTTTGCCTCCTCAGGCTAGGAGCAATGTGTAGTATGGAAAAATCCTTCTAAACTGAGGTAAGATCCAGAGTGCCCCTTTTTGGGAAGCTTGATTTTTCCCTACAAAACGAAAGATTACTTAAGTACGGTGATAAATATTTCATACCCCCCCCCCCATTTCTGCCCTCGTGAAGTTTTTTCCTTTTTTTTCTGTAAGCAACAATTATAAACAAATAAATAAAACTTCGCTAGTTACTCGCCTCCCTACGAAAAGAAAAAAAAGTATCCACTTTTTCTTAAAATACACAACACGAAATATAGAATTGCGTTTAAAATTTGTTTTTTATTTAGTAAATAAAAGTAAAAAAAAAAATGATAAATTGTTTTGTTTATTGCAAAACGACAGATTACAAGTCAGCCGATTTTTAAAAAAGCGTATACATGTTAAAAGAAAAAAAACCCGAGTTGTTTTGTAAATAGTGACACAAAAACATGTTTTAAAAGAAAACATGTTAATATTTATTTGTTTTATTTATGAACTCTCTGCCTTAAAATAAATATTAACATGTTAAAAGAAAAAAAAAATTCCGAAATATACTGCATTTATTAACATAAATAAAAGATCTATTTACAAGTGTTTTGTAAATAGAGACCACGTGTATTGCGAGGTCAACCGCTGATTTCAAAATATGTCCCGCGTCTTGTGTTAATGATCTGGGGTCCCTATTCTTCTCTTGATCCGGGTTTTGTACCATTTTGCTACTCACCTGATGTAGAGAGGTCAAATTAAGTTGAAGATTAAATTGTATTCAAAAGAACAAATTTACTTAAGATATAATAACAGAGGGAAGAGAAAAGAAAGCAAGGTCAAAATTGAAAATAGAAATTGATTCCAAGCCACATTTAAAGCACAAATCAGATTTGATAAGCAACAAATGGAATTGGTTTACAAAGAAGCAAATAAAAGAAAATAGAAAAAGATGAAAAATAATGAAACAAGCATCTATTTTTTTTTTTTTGCTAAACTAGAAGCCCTAAAAGGGGAGCATCATAGTCATCATACTCACAGTAAGAAATTATCCACCTCAAGGTAGGCCAAGGAACTTTTTAAAAAAGATAAAATTTCAAATTGTTTTTTGGTTTTGCCCCTTAAAAAGCCATTAGTAAAAAGCAAAAATAAAAAATGAAAACAAAAAACATTCATAACAAAACAAGGAGGTTTTATACTGGGTGTCCGATGAAAGACTGAAGGATATATAACAAAAATAACTTACACTAGCATATGGTTTTTTTATCTTTTTAATTATTTTATTTGAAAATATAATGATGGAGTTTTAAGAAAGTTATAACATGTTTGTTTTTAATTGCTTTATTTTTTTCTCCAGTTTATAGAGCAGCTCTTGAAGATTAAAACAAAACTGTAGTTTTGGGAAAGATACTGAGAATCCCAGGGAAACACAACTTATTTTTGTGTAGCTACTTCAACGATGTGTTTACACAAATAAACCTCAAACAATTCAAGAATTTAAGGGGAGCATTCAAGCCAACAACCGATGTGTATGGTCACAGAAAGTGCCGCAAAAAAGTGAGAATTTGTGAGCAAGAATTGATAATTAAGAGAGAGAAAAAAAAACCAGTTGAAACTCAATTAAAAAAAATGTGAACAAGTTTACAAATTTTGTTTTTCTTTTTTAAACTAATTCATGCATTTGGAATAAACAATTCTAACCAGATTTCTTATTTCGACTGTCTGAAGAATGATGAAAAGTGTCAATTTCCAAAAGAAAAAAAAACAAAACGAAAATGGTTCTTAAATGTTCAACTTCGAGTTATAGAGATTAATAAACAAGGCAGTATTATTATGTATCTAATTGTTTTCGTTTTTCTATTTCTCAATAGTTTACATTCACACACACACATCTGTGTACATAAGAGCATACATGGAAACTCAAATATATATATCTAAGTTTTAGTTCTTGTCTATTAATGAACTCCTAGAATTTTGGAGATAGATCCGCATAACCATATATATTTTGAAACTACATTACACAGTGTACTTGAATAAGTACATTTCATTTTGATCAAGGGGGTACAACATTATTGTGTGGTCCCCGTTCATACTTGACATCCATAAAAAAGGAAATACATTTAAACTTATTTTATTTATAACTTCAAAATTATAGAACTTAAAAAATGAATAAAAATGTTAAGAGGTTCAGGGCTTGGAGCAGGTGTGCACAGGAATCCTAATTGATTCTCAGAAAACATTGTGTCTCAAGGGGGTTAAAGACTATAAATGTATCAACATTTATTTCAAGTAATGTCACCGTATTTACAGCCCCCACTCGATCAATTTTGGGCCCCACTTCCAAAATTGAATATAAAATGTACAAAAATAAGAATAAAATAAACGTAACAATGTTATGGACTGGGTGCAAAAAGACATAAGGTTTCTGATTCAATACCGAGCATCACTGAGTCTTCCTGCTAATTTTCAAATAAAATGATAAATTACAAAAGCATATGCTAGTAAAAGTTATTTTTATTTTATAACTTTCAGTCTTCCAATGGCCACCCTATAGAAAAGTCTGCAGAAAATGGTTGAGAATTTGTGTTAAAGTCATATTAGAAAGCACATTGCAAAAAGGAACAGCGTTTTTGCAACCAATCTACAATAACAAAATGAAAACTTTGCTAACTTGCAATTAAAAAAAAAAACCCAAAAAACTAACATATTTATATTAGTAAAAACAAAACAAAATGGGGCAACAATTTCAGGGGCCTATTTTCAATATTTTGTCAAACCCCATTAGGCTTCTTAAACCTGTTTTTTCATCTTTCACATTATTTCCTTAAATTTTATCAGATAGACCACAATTTATCATTATTTCAATGTATTCTTAAAATGTTCTACACTAGTGATATTTTTAACCTGATTAAGCAATTTGTGAAAAAAAAAAAAAAACTATTAGAAAATGTAATATACATCAAACTACATACTCAGCATCTATTACTGCAGAGATTAAAAGCATTTTTTTCCAGATCATCATATTCGGTTTAACGTCTTTTTTCCCTTTACCTTCCCCTGCCAAGTTTTTCTGCTACCTCAACTGTTCTAGATCTACTAATCCAAGAACTTCTCTTCTGCACCTCGTATATGTATGCAAGGAACAAGGCGTTAAGAGCGTGGCCCAAGAACCAAAGGTGTGAGAGACGGCAACATGTTCAGAACCATCAATCTATAGCTTATACTTATTAAGAACATAAAACAAAACAGATCCATTAAGATGCGACCGTTCAACCTGCAAGTTTAGCAATAAAAATACAAGCTCAAACATAAGTGTGACAGACCGAAATTGCATTAAAAAAATAATTTCAAAACTCGAGTCAATCCAACCTATATTTTAAGCCATTTTCAAGACTGTTGTCACAATCAACACACCAATTTTCATGAATCTTGAGCTTTTAAAATATTAAGATTTATTGAAAAGAATTTGAGTGTGACAGACCAACCGCTAAAAATTATTTTTAAAAAGATGCAAGGATAGACATTAAAATACGCTTAAAATGTAAATACTAGCAGTGCTCATAAAAATATCGTTAATAAAAGAAAATAACATGTTTCAGAATTTTTTAGATGAATATTAATTATTTGGACTACTATTTGTGAATATACAACCAAGACAATAGGTTGTAATTTCATATACTTATTATATTTTATTACTTCGAATTAAATATAACAAAATAATACTTTTATATCAACATGTGTTAATTCACACATGTTGATATAAAAGTATTATTTTCCTTCTTCGCCTCAATATATTCCTCATGCCACGTGTTTAAGTCCCTCCCATATTGTCTGTGGATGGGTGGCTACTGCAGCTGTATCTAGACTGAGAGCATGAAAAAAACTTATCAAGACAGAAGACAGTTAAGTATTAATATATTAGGTACGTGCAAAAATGGTAGTGGCTTATATGGACTATAGTTGTTAAAACAGCTTATCATAATTATTTTAATTAGTTTTCATTTAAATTTTGATTGTGCTTGAAAGATAAAAGCCTAAAGTTAATCTCTAAAGAAAAACAGAAGTAATTTTAGGCATGAAAATAAATTTAAAAATAAAAACTTCTCACGTCGGCTAAAAAATACAAAAATTCAGTGAAATTAAAACTTTCAAAAATTAATTTTTAAAATCTCTTTGAAAGATAAACATCAATTTTCTGGAACTATTTCAAAGATAATTAGTAAATTAAAATCTTAAGACACCGAATTAAAAAGAAATGTACATACTTTTACTAAAAATTGCATAATTATCCAAAAATTGTCAGAGTAATTATAAAATCTGTAAGCAATGAAATGTAAACAAGATTCTTACATTCAGAGATTACATGGGAGCTCATAAGCGCTATAATATATCATTTTATAATTTTTACAGTTATAAAGATATGGTTTTGTAATAGTTTATAAAAATTGTATAATTATTATACCATATTTTTTTCTTTCTTTTTTTAACTTATTAATGCCATTTAATATTTAATTGAGCTCAATGAGATTTTATTTCCCAATGTGATATTAAAATTCTTTAAATATCGACCAATATATTTTAGTTTTAATCGTTTCATCTTGTTTTAAACAAGTTTTTTTTTGTATCAAAAACTGTTTTTTGTATGTAACAAAACTTTTTACTTCGTAAAAATATTTTTGGTGCATGGAAAAACAGTATGACCGGCAGCAATTAAAACATTGAATTAAAATTCGATTCTCAAAACTAAAAACTAAGTTAGAGTTTTATTTCAGGACAAGAAATACAATTAAGACCAACAATCAATTTTATCCAAAATTTGAGCAAAGTAGACGAAATAAAAACGACTGTCATATAAACACACACCGTTTTTTTTTTTCATTTTGATGACGGTGGGTGGCAGTGCATATCTCGTGTTTATTGCAATACTGGTCATCCATAAATCTTCAAGCTAATCGTTAGTAGAAATTATCCCATTTAAAAAATTTTTTTTTGGAATGGCCCAGTTCCTCAATTCTTTTTTATTTTCAATATTATAAAAAAGATTTCTTACGCTGATGATTACACTTTCATGCGCGAAGGGGAAATATATTGCATTTTAAATTTTCCCGGAAACTGTTATCATTAAAATAACATAAAATATTTTTTGCAATTATATTATTGCTTTGGTGAAAATATTGATTAAACAATGCTTTATTCAATGATAATATTGTTAATTCGAGAAATTAATTTTTCTTTGAGTTATATTTATTTTATTAATATGGAATTTAGGAGCTTTTTTTTCGTAATATATAAGAAATATTTTTAAAAACTTGTTAACATCTACAGTGCTTTATTTTCATTTAAAAAATATCATGCGTTTTTTATTAATACTTAAAAATGTAACTTTAGTTAAGGTGTATTTTGTTTTCACAAAATAATAAATTTTCACTAAGATTAAAAATAAAATAATGGGTTCATTATATTCCGTGATTGTTGTTTAATAAATACTGAAAATTTCATTGAAATTCGTTGATTTTCTGAATTTTGGTGAATTTTTAAGTAAATGGAGGTATCAAAATGTTTTTACATTTTGGGGACTGGCCATTCATTTTGCACATACCTATAATACATAGACGGCAATGATTACGCATATTAATATATGGATTGTCAATTGATCGTGTTCAATTGTTCAAAATTTCTCAAGTTACAGTTAAAAAGTAACTAGATCACCTGCGATTCATTGAGTCAGTATTTGTTATATTAAATTGTTGGAAATTCCAAAATGTTTTCATAAATATTTGGAGATTCCAAGTTATGGCTGTTGCTGCTTACGTACAACCATACACGTCCACAAACTTAGTATTGTAGCAGTTGCATGACAGATCTACTTTGTATGTATGCACAATATCTTTTATTATGTTGAGTTGTGGTTAGGCTTGGCACATGCCCGATGATGCCTAAACCTAGACTTATGTAATTGTGTAGGCGAGAGGACACCTCTGTGCAGATGCAACTTCAATTCTCGCAAAGAGAGTTTAGTGCCAAAAAATGATTCAGTTCCAAAGTAGATTTCGTCATGGCAAGACGTCCTATCCTGTTCTCATCCTTTGCCAGAAGTGGCCAGATGAGATGGAACTCCAGGATACCACATTCTGTTTTCGACAAAAGTCAGCCTACCAAACGACTCTTTATATTCCAGTGTTCCCTTTGAATAAAGGTGATTTATATATTAGTGGAAATGTTGGTGTTTTCCATGGAAATGGTGACCCTTTTTCTTATTCAATATTCAATTCCAGTCAGATGCGTTCAGACACTGCTAACACTATTAAGTGGCTTTCTTCATCCTGACATTCTTCCAGACCAATCAACATTTAATTCACTAAAGTATTATATAGATCAGCAGCCAGTAATTACTGCTGCTGCTGTTTTCAAACACAAATATATATGAAACTCTTTTGTGATGTTACACTACACTCTCTCTCTTTCTTTTTTTATTTATCTTCCTCCCACAGCGGTAAGATGTGACACAAGGTCGGGAAAGTGGGATTTGAAAAACCAGCACCCGAGAAGGTGAGCACTCTGGCCTACAAAAAATGCCTGGGCAGCCTCGTCGGCATTTCCCAGTAGGGGCGCCTCAGGCAGTAAGCAATAAACTTACTCTTCCCCAAAGAGGGGAGGCAAAGCCTGAGAGGGTGGACCTCCTAGAACTGCACAGGACAAACCCACAAAAAGGCGGAATCAAGACCCGAAGGCCAAGACGATACCGGTCTATGGGATGTAGTATCCATTGGAACAGATACTACACTGTGATCCCAGCCAACTCTCTCTGTATGATGATGCAATAAGAATGAATATTAGCTTTCGGCAACTTATGAAAAAAAAAAAAAAAATTCATTTTGTGACGTCATGAAGAATTTTTCTCACAACTTAAGTTTTTTTGTTTTTTTATCACCCCAAACAATCCCCTAAAATTTCCCCCAAATTCTCAGTAGTCCTTTATGTCTACAGTGGCAACTTGCCTTGTTTGGGTGAACTAAGTTAAAAAAAAAAAAATGAATGGCTGGGTTGTCTACCACAAAGGACACGAATATCTATAGAGAGGAGGTCAGTTGAGGTTGTGTGCCTCTCCAAGCAAGATGCGCCTTAAGCTGATAGATTGTCTTGATTTGCAAGTCTGATATTCAATAGAAGAAAAGCGTATCACTGTAACATCGCTCAAAATAAAACTTTGTTGTTACTTGTTTTAAACTGGAGTTGGAATTTTGTTTGGAAAGAGAATTAATCTGCTGCAGCACTGACCGAGACCATGCAACTGACACTGCAACTGATGTCGGAATGGAGCAATGACTTCAGACCAGCATAAGAAGCGGACCATCATGGCCTGTGCAGTGAACGCACAAAAATGCACGTTCACACCTGTATCTTAATTGATGGAGATGTTGACTTTCTATGTCGAACAACTTCAGAATGAGATCTGTCATGGCTGATGGAACGAGAACAATCTCCTCTTCCCACGAATTAAATAAAGAGTTCAATTCGAAATTCTGTATAGATTCCCAAGTTAGACAAGATGCACCTGAAGAAGGTTGTAGATTACATCGACCGAAACATTGTTAGAACAACATCCAAGATGAGGATAGTAGTTCAAATAATATTGTGTAAATTTGTTAGCCATTTTAAAAATTGCAAAGCTGTTCACAAAATATTACAATACCTATATTGATAGGGGACCCACTGGTTTATCAACGAGTGATTGATAGGAAGTTACATTTGGTTACTTTCCTATACTACCTTATAGAAGCAAATAAAAAATGAACAAAAGTTAAGGAAGACTAAAATATTAATATGTCAGCCTAAATGCTATTTAGGTCAAACTTTAAAAATCTCACAAGCTAACTATGTTAGATATTGTACCACTAGCATCTTACATCTCAACTTATCTTTAGTTTGTAAACTATTTGTTCATGTGGATAAAAATTAAAATGAGCCTTTTAAAACTTAAACTGACTCAGCACATAATTATGTGCATTCTGCATCTGTTTAAACTTTAAAGTTTTCTCCACCTAAATTAATGTAAAACAGAAAAGTTTTGTAAGATCGTACTGGACGTATATTATTGTTAGTTAACACTATTTTAACAAACAAAAAAAACTCTTTTTATATTATTTATCGCTCTCTTGACTTGAGTAAACAATAGAATCTTTTAAACAGTAGAGGAATAAAAAAATAAAAAATTAAAAAAAAACATGAACGAAATGAATGAAATTAAATCTTGGCGGCCTTGGAAGGACCCAGTGCAAAACAGTTTAGAAAATGTTTTAGAATAATCAGCTAATTTATTAGTAAAATAAAAAGCATAATTTCTATAAATGTACTAATAAGCATTCCTTTAAAATAGATGATCAGATTGCAAACTATGATCAACTGACAATAAAAAAAACTAAAAAAAAAAAACGGTTCAATGATACAATAGTGGTGCAGTCGAAAATACGGCTTCTCTTTGGTGTAGGAACAAAAAAAAAAAAAAAGAACAATACTTAATTCTGGCCTATACACTTTTTAATTCAAGCCAGAAATTACTTTCGAATTGACCAGTTAAAGGCTTCAAAATCACTTTCGAATTTTTTATGTCTACGGAGAAATCATTATGAGCTGTTTTTATCTATAATTAGAACAATACCCATCCCAGGACGGGTAAAATGAATTCCCTGAACAGAACAGTTTTGCACCACTTTTATGTCCCCTTATGAAGATTAAAATCAAGATATAATGATATTAAACCTAATGTCTAGAATCCCTATTTCAATTTTGATCAAAATTCATTATATGATTTTGATTACAGAAAATGTTTTAAATTTAAGGCTTAAGCTTAAGAGGTCTTAAGTAGAAATTGAAATTCAGGAAATCTTGCTTAATTGGTGTCTAATGACTATGGATCAAATTTAATGCAAATCTGAAATATTTGAATTTTCAAATGGGAAGTTGTTCTCATATCAGAAATTGAAATTTAGGGAATATTTAATTAATGTCTAATACCTATTATTAAAATTTCTCCAAAAATGAAAGTAACCTTCTCCACCCTCTCTTTGCACCCTTTGCACAAAACTAAATATAGCCCACATTATCAATCCTTACACCTAGCAGCTGTGTTCGAAAATTTATAATGATCGGTTAATTAGTTTAGGAGTTAATCCTGTACATATAAACATATCTAACTTCATATTTATAGAGATAATGGAAGAAACCATAGCCTTTGTTTAACATTGATAGTGATTTTCAAACCTTTAAATTTATGGATAGAACATAATTTTTGGCTAAAATCTAATTTTATAGACAACAGTATAGTATTATGATCCATTTGTGCTCCTCAAAGAAAACTCAGTTGTGCCAGTATTGTACCAATGAATCAAACAAAAACAAATGAATTGCAAATAAAGAGCCGAGAACACCACGGAAACAATGTTAAAAGCAAAACAACCAATTTCAACATTATAAAAATAAGCTTTCTACATTATATACTGTATTTTTTTGTGCTTACCAACAGCAAAAATTGTTTTTTTAAATGCGGATAGCACTAAAATGGGTTGAGGAGGCGATTTTTTACATTGAAAAAATGTAGTGATACTAAAGAGTGGTCAGCTTGGCCAAAGTAAGAGCAACTCACTGATGTCTGATCACATGACCAGTGAGAGTCGAGAAGAAGAAACAACTAGCGCAACACGTGCTGTACTACCCTAATTGCCACATAAGTGCAGTTGGAGTTAGCCTAAAAACAATGACATACGTTTAACGGAGGATAAGTAAAAGTAGGAAATATTGAAATTTATCAGCGGCCAAGAAACCTACCTTGTTGGTCCACGAAACCCGGCCATCAGTTGTCGTCGGGGTGATTTTGATTTCAACAATTCAGTAAACACCGATGGAGCAACATAAGTAAATCCCTGGAAGGGAATGATATACAAGAAATTAGACAAGATAGAGGATGCTTGCAAAGAGTGAATACAAGTTTGGTGTATCACATATCAACCATATATTATTATTATTATTTCCATTTTACGTCTTCATGTCTCATGCTGAGGTTTAGACGTTTTGTTAATGACTTCCAACTTCTGTCTGTTGCCATTTTACTTGTGCTATTTTCTAGGATCAGGGCATCATCAACTGATCCCCTTCCTATCTTAAGTGGCCTATCGCGTGGCTTTGGGTCATCGATATCAATGTGGGACACTTTAGAGCGTCTCAGATGACACTGACAGCACGTGACGTATCCGTACCAGTTGAGACGTTGTAGAATGCAATTTCTCATTATATATATATATATATATATATATATATAAAAGAGTTAGAATTAGCAGTTTTGAAAGTAACTCATCATCATATTGTGTTTAACAATTTAATGTATGAAACCTTTGAAATTAATGCGATAAATTTTTCCAGATTCTTTGATATAAATGAGTGTAGATATAGTGATGATATATGGAAGTGGCGTGACGTAATGGTTACAGGTACGGACTGTGAGCTCTGCTTGCTATGTTTGAGTTCTAGCAGGGCCGTCTGCATCACTTTCACCAATACCGTTGGGAAAGGTATGAATCCATATATCCTCTATTCAGCTATGGATTAAAGAGTATGGTAGAATAGATTCTTGAGCCTTAGTTGTGCATCTAGTCTAGAAGGAAAACTGAAATGACACCAAACTTTCTGTTTATCCCCACCATTGCTTCCAGTCATCTTAGATTTCTTGCCACTGTACTGCGGTTGAAGATCGTGCAACATTTGCTTCACTAGACTCTCTTACAGGGGTTATCCATTGTTTTTCAAAAGTGAAAGAGGGATGTTTAGATATAGTGATAAATTATATTAAGAAAAGAGTACCTGTTCCATAAAAAATGTGGTAGGCGGATTAAGACATGGAAGGGATCAGTTGATGACGACCTGATCCTGGCGGGTGGCACAAGCAAAATTGCAACAGACAGGAAAAGTTGGAGGTCATTCAAGAAACGTCAAACCTCAAGCATGAGACATTACAAAAAATTAAAATAATAATATAATAATAATCATGCTCACCAAAATTAGCTTCATTCGAATGATCGTTTACATCAAACGACCACAAACAAGTCTCACTTTTTATATAATACTTTGAATTCCATACTATTTATACATTTAATTCGGGTCACCTGTAGTTACTATATTTTTCTATTCTTTTCATCTAATTTAGGTAGAGGAGAAAATTAGATCCATGTAAGGCATTTTCTTTTCTGAAGTAAGAAAAAAAAAAAAGAAAAAAAGAATGACTAAGAACATGTATAAAAGTATTTGAGAAATAGTTGTAATATTAAACTTACTAAAAAGAGTTCATTTGCACTATCACTTAGGATAGTGTCGTCTGGAGAGTCAACTGGCGTCTGTCGAGTGAATTTTGTATCAAAATGACTGACATCTTCATCTCCAGTCTAAATAAAAAACACAAAAAAAACAAAAAAAACATTCATTTTTATTTCTCTACCCAATTGTTATATCCAGATTTTTAGAAACTGCAAATTGCCCAACAGCAGCTAGAAACTGCAAAAAAAATTGCCTGGCAACGGCTAAAAAAACATCTAAAAATTGCCTGGCAACGGCTAAAAAACATCTAAAAATTGCCTGGCAACGGCTAAAAAAACATCTAAAAATTGCCTGGCAACGGCTAAAAAACATCTAAAAATTGCCTGGCAACGGCTAAAAAACATCTAAAAATTGCCTGGCAACGGCTAAAAAACATCTAAAAATTGCCTGGCAACGGCTAAAAAACATCTAAAAATTGCCTGGCAACGGCTAAAAAACATCTAAAGATTGCCTGGCAACGGGTAAAAAACATCTAAAGATTGCCTGGCGTATGGGTAAAAACATCTAAAACTTGCCTGGCAACGGCTAAAAGCATCTAAAAATTGCCTAGCAGTGAGTTAAAGCACCTAAAATCAAAGGGTTTAATAGGTGGATCATTGTGGTGAATGTCACAATCTGTCACTGTAAATCTCAATGTTCCACTGTCTGGTGACAGACAAAGTATTATTATGACTTGAAACCGTTTTCTTTGTACATACGAGCCAATGAAGAAATTGTTCAAACTTTTTATATTTTTTTTTTCTGATCACATCATTTCGTTCATTTACAGAAAAAATATATAAAATACTTGAATGAACAAAAACTAAAATTGAAAAAACCCCCAAAAACATGAATCTATTATTTTATTTAAAAATAAAACTGACTTGTAAGTTGCAGTGAAGGTAAAAAAGAGAAGAATGTTTCATCTAAAAGATTCAGACAAGATTATTGCATATTAGTGATGCATTTTCTATCGGTGCCAAACTAAATAAAGTGAATCGGTAAAGCAGTTACTATATTTCCTGATGGACGAAGAGTATGGCCAATCAAGAAGCTGACGGAAAATGCAAATATCTAGGTCCACAGAACTTGTATTCTTAACAGGAGTCTGTAAGGCAGCGAGTCATAGACTCCTCACGCATATCCTGAGTTGAAGCTGAACTCTTTCCATTTCTGCTATATCCTCAATATCATTTGGCAAGATAAAATGCACAAAAATACCGTTCTGAAGAGAGCTGATATCTCTAGCATATAGACTGTGTGCAGGATTGGACATGTGGTGAGATGGTAAGATCCTTTACGGTGAATTTGTGCAGGGAAAATTCATGTAGGCAAACCTCAACTGCATTTCAGAGATGTCTGCAAAAGAGATTCAAACGCCTTGAAAATTGACTGTCAACAGATTGAAAACCATGATCTCTGTTGATCTTGCTTGGATGTAGGTTGTGCAGTAAGGTTTTCCCCAATTCGAAGAGACACTTGCCAGACTAAGGAAAATATGCAGAGACAAAAAGCACAAATCCAAGGAGAATAAAAAAAGGCATAAGTTGTCTCCCTCCGTGATCACTACATCTTGAATAATCTAAACAAAGATCAAAATGTTTTAGTTAATTTTGTACAAAATCTAATGAAAATAGGTTTTATTTTATTTTTTATTCATTTTAGATATTTTCAAATAATTGCATTATTTTTACTATTTAGCGTCATTTTTAGCACCTGGTGGAGGGCAAATCAGTTTATAGGCTTACTAGTGCATAATTTGTAAAAATAATTATTAATTCTAATGTTTAGTGGAGTTGAGGTAAAAACTAATAAATGTACTTTTAAATATTTGTGAAAAAGTTAAGTTTTTGACAAATTGGAGAATATTTTTCAGTTCTAGAAATAGCAAACCAGAGTTTCCTGGGCTCACCAGGACATGTTTCATGTAGATAACTATTAATAACTTTTGGTTGATTTTGAGCAAAAACGAGCTAAATTTTAAATATTTGCAAAAAAAAAAAATAAATGCAATTTTGTGCCCGGTTTGGTTTAGTCAGTTTTCTGCTTTCATAGTCATAACTTTGTACAACATTTTCTGAAAAACAAAAGACTAGTTGAATAATGGATAGTAACAAAAACATAGGCTCTTTTCAATTAATGTCGGGGACCAAAAAAGGATCAGAGTGTGTCACCAGGACTAAAGGTTGTCAATGCAATATACAAGAAGCAGTCACAATATTATTTGACAAAGTTTTACTGATGAAAGAAAAAAGAAAATGTCAGGTTTTATTTCTGTAACATTTGTAATTGTTTTTTAAAATTTCTTCAATTCACAACTCAAGTCAAAGTAACTTATACAGAAAAAGATTTAGAAAAGTAAATACATAAAACACTTGGTAATTTTGTATTCAAATTTATAAAATAAGTAAACTAAAAGTGATATGATTATTTTACAATTAAGTTAACTAATATAAAAGATACTAAATTTTGATAAGTTAAAACAATTTGAAAAAACAAAATTAAAAAAAAAAAAAAACAACAACATGGCACTCACAATATTTGGTTTAAATGGAGGCTCAATTTTTCGTTCTGCTAAGTCCTTCCAATTGATATGTCTGAAGAATGGGTGTTGCTGAAAATAGTGGATAAAATTTTTTTTAAGTATACTTAGTTTTTCTTTTTCACACACTCTGCTCAAGATCTGAAAACTCTTGGAAAGGTGCACTCAATTAACAGCAACAAAAAAGAACAGAAAAAAAATGTCAAAGTTTTCAGATAACAATTGGCATTTAATAAAAATTAAATGTCTGCCAATTTTAAATAGTTTTAATGAATTTATAAAAATAAATGGCGATGGATACATTTGAAAATATCTACACTGACAACTCCTTTAAAATCTAGAGACATGCTTAATCACTAGGCGATTTACATTTTCTGTCATTGACAATCTTTCATTGTGTAAACAGAAGGAATTTGTTTTGTTCTCAATCTTTTAAGACATTGTAAGGATTTCATCTTATATATAAATTCAGTTTCGTGATAAATAGATTTTTTACTGCAAGTTACATAAAAAATAAATCTGTCTGGATATTTATATTCTTACAAATGTTTAGGACTTCACTTCATTTCATCTGATTTTGTGCAAACAATTAACAATAAGATGAAATGTTCAAATAAATTTAAAAAAATAATGTCTCAACTTTTTGGAATAAAAAAGTCATCATTATTTACATGGTTTCTCTTTGGACTATTGCCCTCATCATCATTGATATTTATGTTACATTTCAGTTTATGTGCCCTGCGGTCTTCTTCACGTGTATTATTCATTTATGATGATATTTTTCCAAAATGTAAATAAGATTGTTGTTTGTGGACGTCAATGTTTCTGATGTATTTAATTCTGATGAACGGATCATTTTGACGATTATTCAAAATTATGAAAACTCATAAAAGAAGTCATTCTTACAAATGGTTACATTTAGATATTTTGTTTTTTAATACATCAATAATAGATAGAGTCATACATTTGAAACAGTCTGCCCACATGATAGGTTGTTCAAACAGGTTCATTCAACTTAGCATAGACATAGACTCAATATGGAAAATGTTGATTAACAAAATAACACAAAATGTTTAAAATAACATTTTTAAACAATCTAAATGTAACGGTTTATAAGAACGTTCAAGTGAAATATTTCATAAATGTTAAAATCTTTATTTTAGGTAAAAAAAACTCCATGAAAAAGAAATAAAAATAAGTAAAAAAAAACAAAAAAACGGTTAATTATCTGCTTTGTATACAACTGAATACATATCTGCTCGTCCCTACTCTGGAACCAGTCATCAAACAGAAAAATCAATTTTAGTCTTGTAAAAAATTGATAATTTTGTAAAACATTTAAAACTTAGCAAATGGAGGGATTTATGTGATACTAGATGATCCGTGACGTGTTGGGTCAACGTTGGTACATTGTACATGGGTGTATTTATCCTTGACCGATTGTGAAGGTAAATAGATAGATATTTTTAAAGTGCATTACTTTACTCCTAGTTTATGCAACATCTATTAGATTTGATGAAATTGTAGAACTATTTACAGAACATTTATATTTACAATATTTTTTTACACATTTTTCATTAACAAAAACGAAAATTTTGCTGCGTTAGGCCTCAACTATATCTATATACTACTAAAATTTATTTTGTGGTGCAATTGAAGATAAAAACTGTTAATGTACTTTCTTTAAAGTGATTGAACTCACAGCCTTTAGGGTATGAGAATTTTGTGTTTAATAAAGCCCATCTCCTTGTCCTATTCCTCTCCTCAGCTAATTTGTCTTGTGAAAACAACCAACCAACCAATTTTTATGACATACAAATGTAATGTTTTGACTAATTTCTTCATTTGTATAAAAAAGAAAACAGCTTCATAACATTGACTACAATATATTCTTATTTAAGTACATAACTTGAACATATGTACAATCAGAGCCGGTGCAAGATGATTTGACACCCTAGGCCAGCCCTTATATGTGCACCTCAATGAGAGTTTTGATAAACTGATGTAGGTACACACGAACCCATTGCTTCTAACTTTCAAAAACATCACTGATAACATTTTTATCTTGGTTTTATTACTTCATCCGTGCAAATAACCAATTATTCCTTGATGTCAAAAAAATTAAAATTTTTAGTTTAGATTTCTTTTACAGTACCCCCCTCCCCTCCATGAAGGACAAGCAGTTAAAGGTTATGTTAGAACTCCAAGAGGCAACATAACACTTAGGAATACCCAACCCATGTAATACAATGAATTCTAAAATCATTAAAACATTTAAAACATTAAATCATTTCCAAATTCCGTACATTTAAATAAAAAAAATGAGAAAAAAAGGGTTGCATTATAAATGAATATAAAACAGTTGAAGTATATAATCTGCCAGTAAAACAATAGAAAGAGTAAAATAAGAAGTTTTGTGATCAACCCAGATATACATTCTATAGTTTCTATACTAAATCATTTCATAAAATTTAAAAAGGTAGGATTTATTTTTATAACTGTAATTACACGGTTTTGTCTGGAAGTCTTTTTACTTTAATTGATTTTTCACTTTTTAAAGGTAGGATTAGAAAATTTTTATTATTACAGTGTCGTTTGACCATTAAATTATTAAATCAAATCAAATTGTTATAAAATTATGTTTTAAGGTAATGCTTTAATTTATAAAATTAAATGTAAATAGCTTCCAAAACTATCAATCTTTTAATACATGTGGAGTTGCTAAGAATTTTCAAGCCAGAAATGACTTTCTATTCAACAGTTTCAATGCTTTGAAATTTTGAAAGTTCACAATGTAATTCATTCTTTTTGTTTTCTATTATAAATAAAAGATTAAAAAGCAAATCAAAAATGGAAGTAAAAAAACTCCCGGGCAATGCTGGATAGGTACAACTAGTTATTAATAATTTACCACCTTTTTTTTTTTTGACAAATATTTAATTTAATTTTGTAATGTATAATTAACCATACAAAAAACAAAAAAAAACAACAAAAAAAAAACTTGGGAATCCAGTAATTCTCCACTGAATTTGTATGTGTCAAATTAGGCAAAAACAGTGTCCTTTTCATACAATTATTACTGCTAACATTTCTTTATGGTTAATGATAAATAAAAAATAAAATAAATTTGAATGTAAAAGATATCATTTTTAGAATTTAAATAATTTAATTTGATTGTGATAAACTTTTGTCCAGTTCTCAACTTTTGTCTGATCACCACCAATATATTTTCTTCTACTCCAATTAAAATAATCCTCTTAATATCCAATTTTCCATTTTGATAAATCAAGAACAAGTTCACCTTTAAATGTCAGTAATTGTTAATATATGTATGTATTTCTGCCAAGTCATGTTGTAATAAGCTATGATCGTGGTTTTAAATAACTTTCCATTGTACATAGCTGGAGATCGCCAAGTCAGATGTTGAATATTGTGCAACTCATTCGACATGCCATCCGGATCAAGAAATGAACTTTTAAATTAAACAGTGTAAGCGACAAAAATTGCGATCGAAGAAATGAACTGGCTCAACTCTTCTTTGGTGATAGCCTACACAAGTACAAGTACATCAATAGTATTCCAACTGTTTTCAATATATTTTTGAATGGAATTTGACATTCAGATCTATCAAGTTGTTATGCTCAACGAAGTAGCCAAATCTATCCTGGCGAAGGCCGTAAATATAAGAAATGAGACTGTCGGAACGATTTTCATTGGTTGATGCTGAGCATTTGTTTTTCTTTCAGGTCATTTAGTTTACAAATGTTCACGTGGTGTGTAAATTAACGTCGCATTCTAGGACGGGCCATTTTTCTTTTGAAAACTGCTTAGGTTGCTGGTATAGTGGATCTGATTATTTAAATCCTGAAGTGAAACCAGTTCATCATTGATGACCGACCTCAGAGCACCTACAAGATGTATTTTACAATCGTATGTAATTACAAAGGATAACAATTAATATTGATCAGACAATACAATAAATACAAACATTTGAGCATCTTATTCCATAATTGGTTCAAGAAACAGACAAGTAAATTAAAAAATCAAATTGACATGTCTGTCTTGCAAGCATAATGATTTAAAAAACAAGATTAGACAAATATTTATGGATTATGTATACCCCCCCCCCTCCTCAAGTTAGTAATCAAATCAAAATTATATTCAGGACATTCCATTTAACATTTAATAGAAAGAGTGTTTATTTAAAAGAAACAAAAATACAAAACAAAAACAGAGTTTAGAGCAAAAATAAAGTAACATTAAAAAAAAACTTAACCTTTTTAGTGGCATTATAATAATAGTCGGTCTGGATAACATAATAAACCATCCTCACGACAGGATGCTAGTCTGTCGCCGATTATACTCACAGCAATTTATTTACACACCTGAATTGAATGTTTGCTTCCAGCATCTGGTATTCACATATAATTACCCATTTAAGTACCGACGCGGGTTAACTTTCGTAATCTGACAGAAATCGGTATGTCAATGTGATTTAGCCATAAATAAATAAAAAATCCAAGTGAAATTTTTTTTCAGAAAAATTTCTTGATACAAGAAGCAACTTATAAAAAGTTCCCAGGTTTTTTTCTTTGTTCTTCAAGATTGCACCCAAAAAGGCTGCCAAATCCTTAAAAATGGCCATAACTTGCCCATTAGCTTCTGAATCAGATATACTTGATAGCATATCAAAGAACTGTTTTTGTAACAAGATAGGTAGAAAAAGTAAGAATAATGATATAATGTAGATGATGATGGCTGACATTGTTATGAAAGTAAGTTAGTGAATGTTGCAAGTAAGTGATGCTAAATAGTGATACATGGCCAAAAGAAAAATACATGCTTTGGAGGTCTTCTTTTCTCCCTCTAGGGGGGAAGACTAATACATTTTTTAAATTAAAACCCAAAACGATAATGTGTGTTGTTATTCTACAAAAAAAACTATTACTACGGCTATGAACAACCTGAAAAGAGAAAGACGCAACTATACTCGCTGCTACTGTAATCAACACACAAACGTCACATCATTAGGACATGACGCGTACTAGCCATTTATTTACGAGACAAAAGATTCATCCACTATGCTACATTTCCAGTGGCCTGACTGTGGCTAGCCACTATTATTTAGCGCTTTTGGTCCAACAAAATATCCAAGAAAACATTTATGAGAGAGATGAGTTGTCTTGATCATCTTTGATACGATTTTCCAAATTATATATTCCAAGTTGTTAGAATGTAACATTTCGTATGTTACCAAGCATATCTGATTCTACTAAAAACTTGAATAAATTACGAGTCATTTGATGCTGCCATATAAAAAAAAAAACTAAGAAATCTGGGGACTTTTAATATTGTTTCTGACAGAAATATTCATAAAATTTGTTTTTGTTTAGTAACCAAAGTTAGAGTTTATAGATGTTGAGCTCTTTCTACAAGTTTTATTTCAGGATAAATAAAAAAATTAATCTAATAAAATATAGTAGTAATTACACTTGAGAAAAAAATCTGCAAATAAAAACATCTTAGCATAAAAGAAAATTGAGAAAAATGAAATTATTAAAGTTCTTTAACATAAAAGAAAAATGAAAAAAAAAAAGATGTAAAATTTGTTTTTTATATTTTACAAAATTTTTAAATAAGTCTGATGTCTTCATTTTAGTTGTTACCGTCATAATAAAGACATCAGTCGGGTGGGAAATGATGCAAATTACAATTCTGGCAATAAGTTTATCTTTGGGTCATATTCAATTTAACCATATTTGAGAGAGTTTAAAAAAACAAAAAATTATCAAGGATATGTTCTTTTGTAATTATATGAAAGGCAAGAGAGAGAGAGAGGGGGGGGAAGAAGAAACAGTCATTTAGATTAATATTCTAGTAAAGTTTTTTGTAAAAATATTCCCAAATCTTGTACATAAATAATATGGTTGTGTCAACAATGAAAAGATATTTTTTTAGATATGTTCTCACATCTTTATGAGTCTCCTTTTGTTGGTCGGTCAAACCTAAGTTTGTTTTCAATAAATCTTAATGTTTTAATAACTACAAGATCAAGTTTTACAAAGACTGGTGTGTCTATTATGACAATAGCCCTGAATCTATATAATACAAAAACTCAGAGGATCATTAAATGGATGTATTAGGTGGTGGGAGAAAGGAGAGATGATATAAGTAAAAGGTGAATGATAAGAGAAGTGGTGAGATGATTGGAATAATGTAAATAATTAAAAGAGAAAGAGGGAGAGGATACAGAGGTGAGAAAAAGAGAGAGTATTATGACATCACAATATATTTTGAAATCCTTTGACTTTATGAAAATTGAACATGTTGAAAAGTGGGTACTTTGTCCATTGACACTGTTACAGTCATTGGTATTGTTTAACTATTTACTCTTTTTATCAATGTTATGTACAATGTACCAACGGGTCGTCTTGTATGTGTTCAAAGTGTTGGTTAGATTGGCTCAATAATTTTGAAGTTGCAATTTTCTTGGTCTGTCAAGTTTCCGTTTGAAATGGTAGTTTCAATACTAAACATTCAGATTGAATGGACATGTCTTAAGAATGGCCAAGTTCTTGTTTCTTAATGACCCAAAGATAAACTTGACTTGTGTTTATAAGTTGGTAAGCAAATCATAAACACAGAATCCCATATTCATTTTTTAAAGCCTTTCTTTAAATCAAAACTTCTATAATTTTATGATCATGTAATGCTGTTTAAAACAATTTCTATACAAACTCTAAACAAAAAAATTATTATTCACACTTCAATTTTTTTATATACTAAAGTGTCACTTATCAAGGCCCAAAAGCCACTCGAGGATAAGGGTTAAATGAGTGTCAGGTGGATGTGAGACAACACTGTGATGATTGGTGGACATGCACACTGATAATTCTTTTGTGCATCATTGTGATAACAACACAAACTGCCTAATCGTGTGACATTTCTACATAGTAGGAGAAAAAACTCTTATGATCATACAACAGATTAATGAGAAAGAGAATGATATCAATGACAGATAAATCAAGAAAATAAATGAAATAAAGCCTGAATAAAATCCCAGACAGCATTGTAGCATCCCTGACCAGCAAATTTGGTTCATTGATAGAATAGAGACAGTTAAAAGAAAACGAAAAAAAAAAAAACTTTTTTTTTTATTATATGAAACAACTTTTTGCATATAAACTTAAAATTCTACCCAGAAATTACTTTATATCTGTCAATTTAACTGCATCAAAATTACTTTTTAATGTCATGCTATGAAATAAATGCTATTTCCAGACATTTTTTCACTCATTATTATATAAAAAAAACCCTGTTACAGCAATTTCTCAGTCACTGTGCAAAATCTGAAAGTGATTTTTAAGCCTTGAAATGTCCATTCAATTGTATTGGGATTTTTGTTTAATAACAAGTCAGCCATATTGGGCATCTTGTGCCATACAATTTATTTATAGAATAGTCATTTGATAAGTTCTGAAAAAAAAAAGGGGTCGGATGTTATTTAATCATATCTTTGATTTCTCTTATAATAGTTGAAAGTAATTTTTTATTCAGGTAATCTATTATTTGAGAGGTAGGTGTATTTATTGAACAGGAATGGTGAGGTTTGGTGCATGATAGTATTTCTTGCGGATAGTACTGTGTTTTATACAGTCGATTAGAATATGTTTTACTATGAATAGTTGATTGCAGGAGGTGCAGAAGTGAACCTCCCGCTTTGAATAAGTATGTACGTGTTAGATATGAATGTCTGATTCTGACTTTGCTTCATACTATGTCTTGTCTTTGATCAGGTAGCATTTACACATTTTCTGGTCCAACTGTTGATTGATATTTGTATAATTTGTTGTTTAGAAACATATAAACATGTCACTTTGAAAGCAATTTCTGGCTAGAATTAAATTTTATAGACTATTGTGGTTCATCTTTTGCTTATAAACCACCAAGGAAAAATAGTATTTTTCAACCATGCTATTGTATCATTGAACCGCGAATTGAATCTACTCTACAATGTCACCCTTGCGAATTTAAAAAAATAAATAAAAGGAGAGGCAACTAAAAACACCAGAGAAAATATATGCACACATTTATTGGGCTACCCGGTATAACTTCATTACTCCCAGCACTCCAAATCTTATATTCCAAACTATTATAAAAGTCATATTGGTAAAAATCTATAGATTTTGAAGAAACGGTATGGGTTTACATGTCAAAAGCTAAATAATGTTTTTAAAATCAAAACTTAAAAAGGTTTACAGTAAGATAAATCTAAAAATATATACTAATTTAGAAGAGGAGATAAAAAATATATTTTTTTGAATTTTTCACCAAAAGCTTTTATTAGATTTAGGCCATCCCCCTTATTTTATTGTGTTGTTTTATTTCTACGTTCAATAAAGAATATTTAAAAACTACAAAATTTGAATCAAATGTATTTCCATCACTCCAATTATGTTAGCAGCTGAAAGGAATGGGTTTAGCATGACACTATATGATTCCACTCAAAGGCCATGTTTCATTATTAAGACAAGATAAAACATTTTTAAAAGTGAAACAAGCACTTTTTGTGCTTTTAATTTTTTAAGATAAAGAAGTTACAAGTATTAATTTTTTGTAAGAAGTAAATAGAAATGGTTTGTGACTTAAAACAAAATGAAAAATAGTATTCTGCTTAATTTGAAAATATCTTTGATATGAAATATATAGTTTTCAGAGCTTTTAACATCACAATTTTTTCTTTTCTAATTGCTTTGAAGTAGATGGTTTGGACAATATTTGTTCACAATTTTCAACTGCTAATTTTTGTTTCTTTTTTTGTTAGCCCTGTCTTCATGAAAACAGTGACTATACTTACATTCTTTTTTTACAGAATAATTGATTATGGACAATTTTTAACCTCCAAATTTTTTGAAGTGACACAAGAGTTCTCTTTGGACAGATAAGGAGATTTCAGACTTCTTTAATGTCAGCAGGAGGCTGGCAGAAAAGGTCAGAAAGGAATTGAAAGATTCAGGATTCAACTATGAGGCGACATTAGATAGAAAAACGCATGATTGATGATCTGATGCTGTCAGAATGGTATTGTCATACTGCCCCATTTCTACATTGAGAGCAGCCTAACGCAGAACACCGATGACTACATCCGTGTTCTGAGTGAAGTAGTGCACCCCTGGATTAACCAGGTAGCTGCAGGTGAGTGCTGTGTGTGACAACAAGATTCTGTGCTCTACCATATCAGCTGAAAGACCAAGGATTAGCTGTTAAATTACTTCATCTGCTACACTTCACCTTACATCAGGCCTCTCAGCTCGCCCGACTGCAACCCCCTTTGTGTAGGGTGTGGTGAAATGAGATACCATCAGATCCAGCTACAATATGAAGGATGAGTGAAAGGCCACGATCACCAGTCTTTGGATACTTAAGTTAGGAGACAGTGACGAAAAACCTGTGGCTGGTTCCAAGACAGTTTATTGACAAAACAAGTCATGAAGACAAAACAACCCAAATTTAATTAATAAATCTAATAATAATAAAAAATTTTTAAAAAATGAAACTCCTGCGTTAGTTTTTTTCCTAAACAGTAATCTTGTGAACAAATATCGTCCGCACCCTGTATTTTGGAGTCTGACTTCTTCACACTTGTTGTCTCAGTATTAAAACCCCATCCTGAAATCGATACTCCAACTAGTTAAGATTGTATTTTTTTCTTTATGGAAATTGCACTAAACAAGGCATGACGTCACTTGATGTAAGGAGCTAAAAAAAAAAAAAAAATTACTTCAAGGTAAAAAACTAGTCAATGATAAGTGTCAGATGGATAGATTCCGACCCTCAGAAAACATCAATTCTTCCCCCTTTATCAGAAACATCACTCATGAAATGTGAGGACTAAAGGACAAAATAAGGGAAGCAAGAGTTACGAGGCTGCCGAAAGTAAACCCAAGGTCCACTTTCTACTCTCCTCATAGAAGATATTGTAAATTAATTGTTTTTTGTTTAGTTCCTAGTCTTCTATTAGCAGCTACTTATGTTATAAATTCATTGTTTAGCAATGGGGGTAATGAATTTGATAACTTTAGTGTATTTGTAATAAAATAGTAAAAACAAAAAACAAACCCTAAACAATAGTCTAACAACCAAAAGTAGGCACGCACCATAAGAATAGCTCTCTGCGGGTCATTATAATATTAGGAAATACCAATCTCTCACACTGATCAACTTTTAGTAATGAAAATACAGAATATATCACAATATTATGTTTCAGAATTTTTTAGATCAGGATTGATAGTTTGCATTTGGATTATTCGAACTACTATTCTCATCTTCGTTGTTATATTCACAACCTTCACTTTCATCCTTTTGAATTTAGGAATTTTTATGTTGAATTCTGGAACCTGGATGGAATTTCAAATTGAACCTTTTATTTAATCTATAGGGGTAGATTGTTCTCATTCCATCAACCATAACTAGGTAGAAGTGTTACTTTAGATTATTCTTAGCTATTGGGCCTTCAATCTCCAGAAGAATGTCACTTGGAACTGATTGTTAACCAACGCTTTAAACCATACGGACAATTCTAGCATGAATTCTGGGAGATTTAAACCTAATCTTGTCTAGATGTGTCATATTACTACTTATATTACAATAGAAGAATTATTTTTTTTTTTTATTATTAAATAAAGTATTCAGTTCGAAATTTAATACAGGTTTCAAAGTTCGAAAAGATGCACCTGAAGGTCAGAGGTTACATTGTGAATATAACAACCAAGTAGTTTGAATAATCTAAATACGAAATATCATTTGACCAATATATATATATATAGATTAAAATAATGACAAAGAAATTTTGGATAAAAAATGCAAAACATAAAAAAAAGAAAATGATTACAGTTCTGTTTACATTCCTCAAATAAAATGAGACATTTTTCATCTTTACCTTTCCTTATTATAAATTTCTGGTTTAGGATTTTTTAAATAGAAAAAAAAAACTGAGACAAGGAGTGGTGATGTGGTTCGATTTTTGAAAGATAATCTTTTTTTTTTTAGATCAAAGCATAGTGGACGTTTTGAAAAATAATGACTTATTTTTTAGTTAAAATTTATTTGTAGGTGTCTTTTAAAGACAACAATGATTCTTAAAACTGTAGAGCTAATAGCTTAACACTGGACAAAGACTATAGAAATTTAAAAAGGTCCGACTCCGGCCTAAGAAGGGTTTCAGTGAGCATGGCTTTAATGATTCAAACAAAATTATTCCTTGGCCTTTTGGTTAGGAGCAAAGTGTATCTGTTATACTACACTTCATCTTTTCTGTCCTCGGTCAGTGAAGGAGAAATCTTTCTAGACTGAGGATATTTTTTTTTATTTTTTACCGCAATCCTGAGTGAACCTTTTTAAGGAGTTTTTTGCCCCCCCCCCACATTAAAAACTGACCTTGTGTCTAACTCTACCCTCATGAGACGGCAAGTAAATAGGGACGTATAGTTTCTTTTAACTTCTTAACCCCTTTCCCCTTTGACATAGAATATTCTAACTTGACCCAGACAGGGAAAATCTAATGTGGGTGGGTTGGATGGCGGGGCTGTATGTTGCTCTCTTGAGAGTCCATCAAATGGGCTTAAACAGGATGTAACACAGACATAATTTCAGTAATATTAAAATCATTCAGAGCTGTAGACAATTTAATATCGCCTCCTGCTCTTTAAGGATTTGTCATGTCTGGTTGTATCGCTGGTGAGAGAAGATTACTTATTTTTTCGTTCTGCTAGCAAGATGAGATTGGGATTCAGTCTTTTTTTGCTCAATTCGGATTTAACGGGTTTTCTAATTAAACAACGAACTTTGATTTGACTTGGGTTGCACATTTCGAGATTTTGGAACTTTGATTGGACTTTCTATATTATTTGATTTATTTATCATTAACATTGAATATTGACACATTTCGGGATTCTCTAAAGAACCAAAAGAATCCAGTTCACCATTATAAATTAAAAACAAAGTCCTCCCTCCCAAACATATTGTGACCAAGCAAACAAGTCAGTGATTACTCCCATCTCATAATTTCATTTTGAAATTAAATTCCACCATAATACATTTTGGTTCATTTGTAAACAAATCAGCCATTTTATTCTTTTATTAAATTCTAAATTAATTAAAAACAAAGCCCATCCTGTCCTAAACAGTGGCCAAGCAAACAAGTCAGTGAGTAATCTCCCACCCTCAAATTTATTTCATTACGAAAGTAAATTCCATCATAATGCATTTCTCTTCAGTCGTAAACAAATCAGTCATTTTATTCTTTTGTTGAATTGTAAATTAAATATGAAGTCCTCTCCCAAACACACTGTGGCCAAATAAACAAGTCAGTTCATACACTTCCTCCTCTCAGTTTTTTTATACATATATATTCAGTGTCTGACAATTTCACAAACTCCAAAAGCCTGATTCTTAAGTTCTATTATAAGTGATAACATGTTAGGTTTTAATTTCTATTGTCTTAAGCAACATTTCATAAGCAATGCATAAATGCAGTCAAAAAATTATTTCATCTTACGATTGTACAAAAAAAATGGAAGCAAAGAAGCATATTATGCATTAAAATTATTTCTTTTTAAATTGTTTGTTTAAAAGTTTGATCTATTGCTGTTTTCTTGAATCTTAATTTAGGTTAAAAATGTTTTTTTGAAAGAAACAATAATTAGTGAAACCCCATATAAATATCATGATAGGTTTCTTCATTAAAATAATTTTTATTTGAAAAGTCCAAATATTATGAATTTAAGAATTTTAGACAATGGTTCATTTAATTAAAAACTCACTGTACCTGTCTGGCATTGATTGGGAATCTTTATTTTCCTTTTTGCTCCCCCACATTTAAAATTTTTTTTTAAGCCTCATTGTTTAATTTTTTACCAACTTATTAAAAGAAAAAAAAAGATTTTGAAATTTAAATTTAATTATTACGATAGATTATTTAATTAATAATCTATCGTAATAATTAAATTTAACTTTTTAAATCTTTTTTCTAAGAATTTTAAAGCCATAAATTCCTTTCTATCCAACTTAAACTGTTGGATAGAAAGGAATTCCAAATTCCCTTTTTTTTCCACACTACTAAGAAAAGATTAAAATGGTTGACTTGTTTATGAAGAAATGGAATGTATTCTGATGGATTTAATTTTGTAATTAAATTCCTTTTTAAGTAGAATTTTTAAATTGTTCGTTTTAAGACTTTATGCTGTTGCATTTTTAAATTTAATAATCTATTAATAGTCAATAAAAAAAAATAACGTAGAGGCAAGAAACAGACATGAGAAGTGGTCACACAATTTTAGTAATATAGAAAAGTACAATTATTTTTACACAATTTCTTCTGCAAATTTATTTGTACTTTTGTACACTGTGCATCAAAATATTAGAGGCTTCTTCATATGCATATCCTCATTCTGGTGTGTTTTGAGAATAAAATAAAACATTCTAATATCAATTTTGGTTAATAACTTTCTGAGCTAAAACTTTTGTAATTAAATAGGAAAAACATTAGTTGTCTTGTTTAGTTTACATAATACAAAGAAAGCTGTAATAATACTACTACAACTGTGCCGAGTTTGGATGAGTTACATCCCTTTGATTTAATGCATGCATATTGGTAGTGTTACAGTCGTGCTAAGGGAGAGGACAATCAAAACTATTATATAGATAGCTAATAAAAGCTGGTTCATTTTTAATAAATTAATCCCTAAGTCTGGTTGGTTGTTGGGCATTACAGCGTGTGAACAGTCATTGGATCATTTTATGTCAAAACTGTACGTTTTGTACATGAGATTGGTTTGTAGATTAATTTGTTTTGTAAGCATACATTTTGTAAACGAGATTCTATTTAAAACAGGTATTACCACTCCTCCGGGTCAGAGTGGCCCTAGGATTAGTGGTAACTAATGGGCACACTCCACAAAACTCCCTAATTGGGATCTGATCACTGGTTGCAATTTTGTCTCATGTCCAGGGCGATTTAGAAGGGAGGGATAGCTTGAGTAGGGTTGGGAAACAGGGTAAGCAGAAACAAAAGTTAGAAAGGGCTGGGAAAGATGGATTTCCTGATGGTGGGATGGGGTAGAGGCGAATATCTTGCTCAAAGGGGTCTGAGGCAGTTTAGTGTCGGGATAGGTTCTTATGACCTTTCGCTAACATTCATCAGAAAACTTGAATGAAAATCTTAGAAAAGTTAGTATAAATGAACGTGCAGCTTTTATTAGCATTTTTTTTTTTTAATTTGCGTACGCATCAACATTTATTAACGCTAAGTAAACAGAACTGTAATTGTCAAATGGTGCAATTAGTTGAAGAAAGAAAAAAATTGTAAGCATGAAATATAGTTTTAAAAAGAATATAAAACAAATCATCTATAAAAATATTTTTACATATTTAAATTCAAACAAATAAAAAAAGCATTTTTATTGTTATTTACAAGTGCAAAAAAAATTACAATGGTGCCATTTCTTGAGTATCGCAACAAGACTTGCTTTTCTCTCTTTTTACATAAAGGGAATATAATGGCTAATGAAAAAGTAGATAACAGCATTAAAAGAAAATGTAAAACTTAAACCATTCCATTATTTTAATTATCTTAAACTAGCTGTGTATGAAGACATATTGCAAGATGGAGAGCTTAAAGAAAAATAATTCAAAATATAGTCACGTTTATAAGTAAAAAAAACATTTTTTTTTCCTCATTTTATTTTTGATTTCAATAAATAAAAAAAAAATCATTGTGTATTTATCAAAGTTACATATAGGCGAGAAACACACAAGATCTTATCTAACAGATTTTATTAATAGAGATTTGAATTTATAACTATATTCACTTAATATTTATTTTAATATCTTATCCTCCATTTGTATTATTTTGCTCATTCGGACTACTATTCTCATCTTGGTTGTTATATTCACAACGTTTCGGCCGAGGTAACCGGCAACCTTTTCAGGTGCATCTTTCTGAACTTGGGTAACCTGTATGAAATTTTGAATTCAACCGTTTATTTAATTCATGGGATAGATTTTTCTCATTCTCTCAGCCATGACCGGATAGAAGTATTAATTGTTATGTTATTTGTAGTTATGTCTTTTAAGTATTGAACCATAAACCTCAAGAAAATTGTCATTTATCCTCCATTGCTACAAAACCTGGCAGGTAGCCAAAGTTTACAATGATTTGGACGAGTTAGTGGCAGATGTCAAAGCATGGATTACTTCAAAAACCAAACTTTGTCTGCGGAATCGAGACCTTCCGTGAAGCAAATGGGAAGCCATCATCGAAGCAGGCCATGAATATGCTCCAGAATAAACACAAAAACGTTTTTTGAATATTTTTAACATTAAAATATTTTGTTTTTAAATAAATATTGACCTATAATCATACTTTGTTTAACGTCAGTTTTACATGCTGGCATGTGTTAGACAGCTTTTGGAAATTGACTTCCAAACCAACCTAATGGCCAGGTCTTGATCCCTCTTTCTCTCAAATCCATCCTTATCACTTCCTCCCATGTTTTCCTTGGCCTTCCCCTGCCAACTGACCCTGCTACTTCAACTTTTCTACATGTACTAACCCAAGCACTCTAATCCTTTTTTTAAATGTGACAATTGGATTATTCGGACTGCTATTCTCATCCTGGTTTTGGACAATGTAACCTAGGACCTTCTTCAGGTGCATCTTTTTGAACTGATTGCAATAATTCTGCATCACTCTACTACTATGTGCATGTTTTTAGATTTCCCATAATCATCTTCATATTAATTAGGATAAAAAAAAAAATTCCTGTCAACATCTCCCATCTATTCTGTCAGGTTTTACAGACACAAAAATCACTTTTTTCTTTTTCTTTGAAGCTGTTTAAAGATGTAACATTCAAACACTATTAACATAGCTTACCCCCTCCTTCTTTTATGATATTTTATCAGCATCTCTTTGAAGTTTTAGAAAGAGTTTCCGTATTTTTAAAAAGATTAAAAAAAAATTTTTATAGCGATTTTATAGCTGGGAACAAAAAAGATGTCTACTACTTTTAAGCATAAAAAATAAATAAATAAAAGGATCGACCATAGTCAAGGCTGACCCGAAGACTCATTTTTCATTGGCTACTACACCAAGATGTTGGGGAGGGCGCCACTCTTTTTCCTAGATACACTTACCCTTGATCCTCACCATATAATGCTTAGTATTTAGCAAAGAGACATCAAGTAACATTTTTTTAGTCTTTGACATGAACCCTTGTCTCCCGACCCATTAGCGAACATGCTTACCATAATACCAAATGTATAGGAATTTGGAAGGAATGATCTCTACTTTCATAGATTGTTCTAATCTTTTATTTCTTCTCTTTAAAAGGGGTTCCCAGGGTAGGATGAAACTTAATTTTAGGATCCTCTAATTTAAAACTAAGCTCATTATTCAGTCATGTTAGCTCAAGATTCAGTTTTCATCATCGCTTCATGTTTGACTGTTTTGAAGTATTTTGGAATCCGATAATCTTACAATTTTAAAGAGTCCGAGGTTGTCGCCATATTACAAACCCGGGACAGGTATTCTAGCTAGCTGATAATTATCTGCAGAAAGAATTAAAACATGATTATAATTTAATATTAAAGCTACATTAAACTTTGTATAATGTTTTCCTTTGTGTGGACGTTACATTTTTTAAGGAATCATTACTTAAACAAAAAAAAGCAATTTTAATGAGAAACTTTAGGATAATATTTTTTTGCTGGATTCAATATTTATAACTGTCATGAATGTGAAAGATGAAGGTCTGTCGTGGGTGTGTGTTAGAGGTGTAAAGAAAGTCTGTTATGATACTCAAGTTGTCTAAAACAACATTCTATTTGGATGGGAAATACTGAGGCTATTTCGAAAAATGTAAAAATCTGTGTGTAAAAATGTGTAAGAGACTGGAAACCGTTCTAAAGGGTCAGTTCTACATTAAAAAGAAGAAAGGGAAAAAAAAGAGAAAGAAAATAGTAAAGAAGCAACTTGTGGGATAACACATTGGTATTGGGCAGTTGACTACGGTAGAAGCAAATATCTGAAACCAACCTTTATAGGACTGGCATCATTCCTCCGGGCAGTGGATTTCTTCAATAGCTAGAAAGACGTCAAGGAAATAATACTGGGCCATACTTAAATGAGAAGGTCAAAAGATACTCAGAAGACAACACGTTGGTTGAGTAGGACCACAGCACAGTTTCACACTCAGTCATTCTACTCAAAATACTCAATACACAAGAAACAATAAAAAAAATCACTATCCTATTAATTTGGGCCAGTAATTTAGAAATAAAAATAAAACTAAAAAAAAAATAAAACTAAAAAAGTAAAAAAAATTAAAAATATGAAAATAAAAATGAAAATAAAAATGAAAATAAAAAAATGAAATAAAATAAAAACGAATAAGAGAAATAATATAAAATGAAATAAAATAAAAATAAATATGAAATAAAAATAAAATGAAAAAAATAAAAAATAAAATAAATAAAGATTAAAAAATGAAATAAGAAACATAAACCCCCTAAAAGTTAAAAAAAACAAAAAACAAAAACAAAATCAAATTAATGAAGAAAAAGAAAAAAGGTAAAACATAAATCATTCTTAAAGAAAGAAAAACTAAAAATTCATACAAAATACATATTGGCAGATTTAATTGTGCACCATTTCTTATTATGCTTTCAAAACAAGTAAAAATGTAATATATTTAAATAATTTGTGTAGTAGTTTCATTAATTTTAGTCTTTTCTCAACTTTTATAACATCAATTAAGAAAATATTTAACCTTTCCTTATATTCTAATGATAGTTTTGTTGAATATGTAACTTCTACAAAATCTGTTTAGATCATTTATTCTTTAAGGCTGTCTTGCATTTTCATTTGACAAAATTTTAAGGAGGGGAAAAAAACAAAATTATGTGGAGATTGAGACTTGAACTCTTACCAACCTATTTTGTCACAAGATTAAAATATGAAAATTATATATATATATATATATATATATATATATAAAAAGAATAAGATTGATTTAAGTACATTATAACTTATGTTTTGTTAAAATGGTGTACACTTAAATAAGCAATCGTGTATTTAGAAAACATTTTTAAAAAGTCTTTCCTCTAAAAGGAAAAATAAAGATTTTAAGTAATATTGTTTCAATAGTAAAAAAAGACAAAGAATAAATACATTTATCAATTGTTTTATGTAAACACTTACAGGTTGATGTTTGTTTTTGTGGTTAAAAATTAATTTTACGACATTGCCGTTTGTTAAAAATTAATTTTACGACATTGCCGTTTTTGATTAGTTTTATAACTAATTATTAGTTTTATGAAATTGTTTTTCCTGCATTTTAACAATGTTTTCAACTTATTCAGTTTTTAACTTCTAAATTAGAAAAAAAGGTTAAATTTTGGCACTCTATATAGTACTAAAACTGTGAATCTTGTTTATTATCTTTTACATTTGTTTATGATATGGTGACATCACTAAAGGATGATATCATCTACTTAAACACTTGAAGTTATTGGGAAAATAGACTGGTATTGTCTTGGCCTTCGCGGCTTGATCTACACCTGTCTATGGGTCTGTCCTGTGCAGTTCTAGGAAGTCCACCCTCCCAGGCTTTGCCTCCCCTCTTTGGGGAGGAGTAAGTTTATTGCTTACTGCCTGAGGCGCCCCTACCGGGGAATGCCGACAAGGCTGCCCAGGCAATTTTTAATGGCCAGAGTGCTCACCTTCTCGGGCGCTGGCTTTTCAAATCCCACTTTCCGACCTTGTGTCACATATTCCTATTGTGGGTAGGAGTTGAATAACTCCTTTATGGTGACATAAATTCTAAAATAACAAAATGACTTCACTCATTAAAACACATAGCAGAGACAAACGGTTACGGGTCGCCGATGTTGACAGTGACACACAAACACACACATATAAATACACACTAGACGAACTGTCTACACTTAGACGGTCTAGTATATTTTAAAAGTACATAAAAATAATATTTTTATGTTAATAAAAATGACAGATTGATAAATAGGAAATATATATTAATATGTGTGAATTGTGCATTCATACATTATTCTTTAGTTAGTTTCTATAGCTGAAACAGTGTTCAGTAGCAGCTCATATCAGAGAGAGAGGAGTTGAAACAGACGGAAGATAGGGAGAGAAAAGTTTATGTGTTGGTATATGGAAAGGATTAGAAAAAGAGTGTTATATTAGTTGAGAGAAAGAGAGGTGGAGAATGGGTTGGTAGTAATAGAAAGACACAATGATGAAAAGGGATAACATTAAATATTCATGTTTTGAAAAGTGGCCAACACATTTTTTTATATTGGCTTTTGTCTCTAAGTAGATAAAATTAAAACATTTTCTTTAACTGTGGAATTTCCATAGAATTAAAGTCCTTTACAAATGTTGCTTTAAACAGCTTACTTTTTCTTTTTTTCTTTTACTGTAAGTCAACTGTTCCTGATTTTTTTACATTTCATTTATCTTGAATACATACTAAATTATCTCCCTTAGTTTTATACACAAAGGAATTTATATATATATTTGTAAGATTAGTAGAAAAGAACCCCAGCAGAGTGCTCAATTATTAAGAAAAAATTTAAAATAAGAGCATAATATTTATTTGTATATGTACTTTAGAAAATCAGAACAATATTGGTACCTTCGGTTTCAAATCCAACAAAGGGGAACAGCACGTGAACGCCCTTGATAATGGAGGCCGAGGATAGTCCATAAAGGATGGTCACCTACTGTTCCCCTTTGTTGGATTTGAAACTGACGGTACCGATGTTGTTCTGATCTTCTGTAATACACACACACACACATATATATATATATAAGAACGAAGACACAAAACATCATTATGGTTTATTTTATATCTACTAAATTAAATCAATGAAGTAAAAGCAATAGTTTTTCTGAAGTTCTTTTCCAATTACTTTCTGGACTTGTGTTTATCTCTATATTAATAAAATTGTGTGACCACTTCTCGTGTGTCTGCATATGTGTTTCTTCCCTCTCTTTGATTTAAGTATTTTTTTTTTTTTGAAATAAAAGATGCAATAGTGCAAAGAATCAAAACAAACTTGTTAGAAATCTTATTTTAAAAAAATAATTTAATTACAAAATTAAATCTACCAGAATGCATTTCCGTTTCTTCATAAATAAATCAGCCATTTTAATATTTTGTGAATAATTGAAAAAGAAAAGAAAAAAATGAATTACTTTGTGACCCTAGAAATTTGTAAACAATTCTGAATCATTTAAACTGTCAAATAAAGGGTGCCATATAGTATGTGGCCTACTTTTTTTATTCTTTTATAGTATGTGCCCTACCGGTTTGAATGTGTTCTACCTCAGTAGGATTATATTTATAAATAGTAGGCAATTTATTAAAACTAATTATATGGACATCAATGAGTTAAATATGAACCAAAAAAAAGTAAAAAACTACTTTTCATTAACCCAATAACTAACCCTAAGTCCAGGTTGGCATATTATTTAGGATTAGTGGTTAAATTAATGAAGGGTATTTTTTTGGGTACTGGTTCAGCTTTTGAACAAGACAAAACCGACCTTTTGTTAGTCTTATTTCGACTGTTTACGTAAACACTGCCATATTTCACTCGTGTATGCTAATATTTTTCCATCACAAGTATTTTCTAAAGTTTTCCTGTTATTTTATGTTTAACTGCCATATTTCACTTGTGTGTCTACCAACAGAAGAACCAGAGCAGTTCTATAACTATATATTCCCAGGCAATTATTATACTTGCTTATAACACGCTTTTTAAGGTAGACCACATACTATGATGGTACCAAATAAAGTCATTTCTGACTTAATCTCAGTTTATAAAATTATTAGATGTAAATAGCTCCGAAAACTTTTAATCTTTACATGCGGATTTACTAAGAATTTTTCAAGCCAGTTTAAACGACTTTCTATTCGGTAGTTTAAATGCTTCCACATTCCTTTTAAATTTAGAAGGGTCACAAATTAATACATTTTTTTTCTCCAACTATTATTAAAAGATTAAAATGGCTGACTTGTCTACAAATAAACGAAAACACATTGCGATGGATTTAATTTTTGTAATTAAATTATTTTTAAAAGCTCGGATTTTTTAAATTTGGTTTTATTTTATGCTATTGTATTTTTTTATTTCAATAATCAATTAATAATATAAAAAAGTTTAAGTCACATAGAAGCAAGAAACACATTAATATAGAGATTTTATGAACATTTTTTCGAAAAACTGTTAGTTTCTAGTGTTGACTAGGAAGATCATTTTAGTGGTCAACCATGTTTGTAACAAACTAAAATGGAAGAAATAAATTTAAATTTTGTAAATTAGTTTTGAAGCTTAGTTGTATTTTTTAAATAAAATTCAAAGTTAATATCTATTAGTTTTTTTTATAATACCAACATGATAGATGTATTTATTGAGGAAAATTAAAATGAGAAAATAGTCAAAACTAAATAAAATAGAGCAAAAATGAAATCAGTTAGAAATATAGAAAAATTGTTGAAAAATTGTTGAAAAATTTACACGGACGAAAAAAAGAACATTCTGAGTATTGAAAAAGTTGAAGCACAAAGATCTAAGGGAAGTAACTCTTCATTCCTCAAAAATTAACAACTGGTTTTTATTTATTTTATTTTTTATCTTTAGAATTCCAGAATTCCTAAAACACAAAGATACACAATAAAGCAAACAAAAATTCCGGTTTGAAGTGGATATTTAAAAACTTTAGTCCGTCTGCTAAAATCTCTATTAATAAAAGAATCTGATCAGATATTGTGTGTGCATACATACAAATAAGCGTGATTTGTAAAATTTTAAAAAGAAAATCTATTAATTAATGAATAATTCACTTATTTAAAATAGTTAATTACAAAGAAAAATGTAATGAATTAAAGTAAGCTTCAAAATCCTATTTAAAAAAATAATATTGGGTAGAACAATTAAAAATAAAATTAAAATAAAGCTAAAACAAATATGAAAGTAAAAATACTCCTGGTTAAGTGAGTAGAATATAAATTCTGAAAATTTTCTGTCGATACCTAAAGATGTTCCTGAGATAAAAGGTATGTTCCAATATGGGAACGTTGCCAGGTTAATCAAATTTTTATAAAAACTATCACATCACAGTAATCACAATATTTGTCTTAATAGAACAATAATAAAAATTAAAAAAATACATTCGATACAAATGGACCTGTTCTCATAAAATTAAAAAAAAAGTGTTGCCCAACAGATAATTTTAGACTATTATAGATAGCACACCAAGTGACGAATCCATCAAGCATCTCTTTATAAAAATCAGACTTTTATATTTATGGATGGCCCAAATAATCTATACTGTTTCTCTATCTCTCCTGAAAACTAGTCAAGTCTAATATTAAACCAGCAGTGACAAAGGGGGGCATAGGCATAGTATATACAATATATATAGCAAAATAAATGATGTTAAGAGAGGTATTTGTTAGGATTGTGGAGTCAGGGGTTTTGGAAGGAATCAGAGTCAGAGATGTAAGAATGCTAGGAGTTGGATTTTTTAATCTCCCAAGAAAGTCTGACTATTGGAAGACTTTAAAATAAGGAGTCGGATATTTTGGAATTTTAGGAAGCGGAGTCGGACTTTATACCTTCTGACTCTGCAACCCATGTATTTGTAAATGCGCTAAAAAAACAGAAAAGGAACCAAGAGAAACTGAAAAGGAATGATTGGAAAAGACTCAGATAGGACATCGAGCGTCAAGTATATGCTATTGTCATTGTGGATTTATTTTTATTAGACTGGGCTAGCAGAGCTGGAGAAATGTACAAGATTATTGGCTATTAGGGCGTTCCATAACTAAAAAATTAAAAAGTCCGATTTTCATAAATAAATGCTTGTAACGATAAGATACAAAAGGTATGTAGCATATCTTAACACAAAGATACGTGCAAGATTGAATATCCCGCGCCTAGCTCCAAACGGGTGACGTCAGCCACTTTTCTACAAAGACTCATTTTTAGCGCATCCTCGGAGAGACTTTGACATCTCCCTCAACAAACACTTCTCAGTACATAAAACTATATGTAACAACATATTTACACACAATATAAATATTCTTAAACATTCTTCTTGTTCTTCACTCTGGCCTATGATGGATTTATCTTTCAGCATTTTTCTTCATTTCATGTTTCTAAATATTGTATTATTTGACGGGTTGCTATTTGTTTATCTTCCGTCGGCTAAACCCAAAAGTATCGTTCTTACCTGAATATCGAGTATTTTCGAAACAAAACCTTTTGTATTATTCATACTATTCGTATCTTGGTTGTTATTTTCACAATGTTTCGATCGTTAGGGGCATCTCTAAGTAGATAAAATTAAAACATTTTCTTTAACTGTGGAATTTCCATAGAATTAAAGTCCTTTACAAATGTTGCTTTAAACAGCTTACTTTTTCTTTTTTTTTTTACTTTAAGTCAACTGTTCCTGATTTTTTACATTTCATTTATCTTGAATACATACTAAATTATCTCCCTTAGTTTTATACACAAAGGAATTTATATATATATTTGTAAGATTAGTAGAAAAGAACCTCAGCAGAGTGCTCAATTATTAAGAAAAAATTTAAAATAAGAGCATAATATTTATTTGTATATGTATTTTAGAAAATCAGAACAATATTGGTACCTTCGGTTTCAAATCCAACAAAGGGGAACAGCACGTGAACGCCCTTGATAATGGAGGCTGAGGATAGTCCATAAAGGATGGTCACCTGCTGTTCCCCTTTGTTGGATTTGAAACTGACGGTAACGGAGACACAAAACATCATTATGGTTTATTTTATATCTACTAAATTAAATCAATGAAGTAAAAGCAATAGTTTTTCTGAAGTTCTTTTCCAATTACTTTTTTGACTTGTGAACTCGGGAACTTATACTGAATTTTAAACTGAACCCTGACTGGATAGAAGTATGAAGTAATTTTTAGTTTATTCTTAGTAATCGCCTGTAGTGAGGATTGAACATTTAACCTCCAGAAAACTGTCGCTGATTATTCTTCAATGCCTTTAGTAACAATCAGTTCTAAATGACAGTCTCCGAGAGGTTGGAGGTTCAATCCTCACTACAGTTAACAATAACTAAGAATAAAATTTAAAAATTACTAAAAACTTCTGTTCGGTCTTCGCTTGGCTGACGAAATGAGAACAATCTACACCAGTGAATTAAATGAAGGGCTCAATTCGAAATTCTGTACAGATTCCCGAGTTCAACTTAAAAGTGCCAGAGTTCGACTAGATGCACCCAAAGAAGGTCGGAGGTTACATCGGTCGAAACGTTGTGAAAATAACAAGCAAGATGAGAATAATCTAAATTTTTAATCCTCATCTAAAAAAATTCTGAGAAGTGAAAATCTTTTGTTTGATTTCATCTATTTAAACTTAGATGGCAAAGTTTAGAAAAGATGTTAAAGCTATTTTGTTAGAGTTCTACTAAACACATGCGGCACAAAACCTGTATCATATATCAATACATTGTCAAATGAAAAGTTTCAAAACGAAAAGAAAAAAGATACCTTATTTATAATCAGCTACTTTGTTTCTAACACTTTCAGTTATTTCAGCAATTAAAGCGTTTGAGTGAACAAAAATGTTAAAATTGCTTTTAATTGATTGAATACATCAAAGAGTTAAAGGAAAATATCTTTAACTCTTCACATCATGTTGAAAAGTTTCCATGTCCCAAACCTCAGAACAGTAAGGAGTTATTTATCTACCTCCCACAAGGTAAGATGTGACACAAGGTCGGGAAAGTGGGATTAGATAAGCCAGCGCTCGAGAGGTGAGCACTCTGGCCATTTAAAAAACAGAACAGTAACGAATTACCAAGAAATTTCTAAAAGTTTTTTCATTTAAATGTTTATTAATGTCTTTATTTTTGGACACATTTTTATGAAACTTGACAGTATGACTGAAAAGACTTATTTAATACGATGTCATTTGCACTGAAAATAATATTGTCACAAAAGAAATTATTTAAGTTATTATCAAAAGTAGACATTTTGTAAGAAATTTTTTTTCTCTTGAAATAATGCACATGGGGAAAAAGTTGTATAACCGTTATGAAAATGATGAGATCAGTATCCAGATGTAAGTCTTACAAAGATCGACCAGAGTTATTTCTCTTCTTTCATTGGGAACTTTTATACATGTTTAAAAATAGATTTAAACAAAGTTTTATAATTTCATGCATTGTCAGGCAGATTGAGAATACAAATATCACTGCCGGTCAAAGCAGTAAAGGACATTAAGAGTTAAATTAAAAATAAAATACATTTCTGAATAGCTACAACTTTTCTAAGAAATACGTCAGAAGAATTAAAAAGAAAACAGAAATGTTCAAGTGATGTTAAAGAGTCCCACTTAAGGAAAACCAGGCTAGGTGAAGAGCTGAAACATAAACACAAATTCTATTTGTTTACATAAAGTCAAATTAATATTTTGATGCAAATTTCCAGATTTCTTCCAGATTTTTCTGAACTATTTCTTTGGAAAATTCTCAGGTGAACAGAGCTATTCAGGAATATATTAAAAGTTTATTTTTTAATTAAAAAGCATTTGCATTTAACTCTTAGAAAGTTCATTTGTTGGAATATTTCAGTATTTTCCAGCAAACATTGAAGATTGAGAAATACATTGTAGATTTAGTAGAAGTATTACCAAATAGCAGGCATGTCAATCGTTGAGAGAAGGTCGTAGTAATGTGACCAATGTATGATTTTTTTAAAGAAATGTGATCAGATTTATTCTTTCATTAATTCATAATAAACAAAATTGGTTATAAATAAGGTGTTTTAGAAACTGGCATTTTGAAACATGCATACTGAATTTTAAAACATATCAATGTATGTGATGTTCATGCCATATAATGAACTATATAATGTCCAATACCCCCACACATGAGAGAGAGAGAGAGAGAGAGAGAGATTTAAGTTAAAATTAAAAACAATCAAATACATAATAGTGCAACTTACTGCCTTGTTTGTTAGTCTCTACGGCTCATTGTTGGACACTTAAGAAGCATTTTTATATTGTTTGTTACTTTTTAAAATTTATTTTTTAAAATGTTTTTCCTTTTGGGGATTGATAATTTTTAGATGAACCTTTATCCTTCTTCAATCAATCGAAAATACAAAAGATGATTAAAATTGTTTGTTCCATATATATATATATATATATATATATATATGGTACAAAGAAAAATTACATCTTACATATTAAATACTTTATTCCATATGAAATTTAAGTATATTATATGCCTTCTGACGATATGCAAACGTTGAAAAAAATATTTTCACATTAGGAGAGCGCATTTTTCTCTCTTGGCTTTTGCATATCTGCATAAGGTACAGGTAGATGTAGTTCCTATGGCGATCACAGACAAATAGAGGTTCTGGTAGTGGAGACTTCGGCAGAGAGAACGTGGCAGCACAGAGAAAAATTATCCTGCATGACAATTAGAATATATACCAAAATGTTATATGGAATGAATGAATATGTTTTCAAAAAGATTTTCTAGTGATTATTATAGCATACTGTTGATCTTTCTTTTACGGGTAGATGTAGTTCCTATGTCGATCAAAGACAAATGGAGGTTCTGATAATGGAGACTTCGGCAGAGAGAACGTGGCAGCACAAAGAAAAATTATCCTGCATGACAATTGGAAGGTGCATTGCTCAAAATAGCAGAGAACCGTAATACATCTATAGTAGTGATGCACATAGATGTTATCATCCATCAATGAATTCAAATGACAGTTACTGGAAGTAATGAGTCAGGAAAATCCGAGAAGAATTCACAACTTGTTTGATTGATTATCTCTTAGAATCTTATTTGTCTATCCACACTGAAGAGCCATGATACGGCGAAACAGCTGTCTGGATAAGTGAAAACTTTTTCCTAAAATAAGGTCCTACTTATTTTTTGCTTTGTTACCGACATTGTGCCCATCTTTCATTGCCTTTGGATAAAATATTAATCACAGCCAATATATTTCTATATTTTGTCCTGGGGAAGTTCATAATGAACAAAAAGTCAATGATAAAAATAAATAAAACCTTACTTCTAAAAAAAAAAAAAAAAAAAAAAAAAAAAAAAATTAAATTTTTTATTATTGGATATTTATTTTCATCATATAAGATTGGATTAAAAATCTAACAGTTTATGAATTAAAAAAAAAAAGTCAATATTACATTTACTTAAATGGTTTCAGTCAATAAGAGATCAACATGTAGAAGTACGTCATTAAAAAATTGGTCCTAAAAACAAGGCAAAGAGGATAATATGAAACCACAAGTTTCCTTGTTTTTTCAAAAGAAAATTATTTTAAAGATAACATTTGTACAAAATACATTCAACCATAACGCATTTTGATTCATTCGTACACAAGTCAGTAATTTTATTCTTTTGCTAAATTGTAAATGAAAATCTAAGTCCTGCATAACACACACACAAGTTCATGAGTACCCCCTCCTAACTTTTTACAAATATTTTTTTATATCATGGATAAAGGATTAGCATTTTTGGTGAAAAAATATTTCTAGTCCTTTCTGGGAAATTTACACAGTTCCCATTTTATATATATATATATATATATATATATATATATATATATATATATATATAAGTGCAATAGTGTAGTGGTTACAGACACTGCCTGTGTCGGGTTTCAGTTTTGTCATGGTTACTGCATTAATTTCACTGATACCCTTAGGAAAGGTATGAATAGATATATTCTCTTCAGGTATGAATTAAATAGTAGGGTAGACTCAAGCCTTGGTTGTGCAACTACTCTAGAAAGAAAACCCTGAAATAGTGCCAGCCTTTCTCTGCTTATCTCGACATTGCTTCCAGTCATATTGGACTTCTCCTTTCCACTAGACTCAAGCAATGATGCCGGTTCAGGAAAGGTGTGGTTGGAGATTGCACGACCTTTGCTTCACCATAGACTCCCCATGCAGACACTATTACGTAGAGTATCCATAGTTTCTAGAGACTGGAAAGAAAACTTTTACCCTCAAAATTGATGCATGAAATATATAATCAGACTCGAATGAAGTACGTAAAAAATGTGTAAAAGAAAAACAAATTAAATTTAATATGATATAGTCGGTTAAATGCCATTACATTTAAAAAATTCTTCAAGTTCAATTTCCCATCAAATTTAAAAAAAAAAAAAAAAAATCCTGAACCAATTTTTTCATCTAATCTACAAACGACCCCCTCCCCCCTAAAAATATGGCTAACTTTGAACATTTCCCCATCACCACCCAAAAATACAATCCAAAATTTAGTTTATGTAAATAGACCAAGAATAGCCAAGATATTCAGGTATTTTTCTTTTTTAAAACTTAATTGAAATTATAAAATATAACGTAAAAAAAACCATTCATATTTACGAATTCAAAACTCGTGGCTTTCATTCAGAAATTACGGACCACATTTTCGTCTTCTATGCAATAAGTATAAAGTGGTACAAATACATTATAGGACCCAAAGACAATCGGCTATTTCCGAAGAAGCTATTTTGTGATAATTTTTAAATAAAGTATTAAAATTAGAACTGAGTAATAGATAGTTGATTTTTGGTAGATTTAAAATAAAATCCAATTTTTCTTTATAATGATTGACATATAGCGAAATCAGTGAACACTCTGCACAAAATATAAATCTTTTTTCTCAGGTTCCAGAAAAAAAAAAAAAATGAAAAAAAAAAAAATTGATGAGGTCTCAAATTTCCATAAAGTATTTTTGTGACCGTTAATTTTCCCTAATGCGTTCAATGAAAATATTTGATCAGTCTTGGGTCCTATACCGTTTTATTTTTTAAAAAGTTATTCAAATTGCATAAACTTAAAAAATTGTCAAAACTAGAGAAATTTTCCAGAGATAAATTATGACGACTAAGAATAATATAATCAAAATAAAATCTTTTGCAGTGTATTTTAACATTTAAATAATTACAAATTAAAAGCAGAAAAAGAAAGCAAGAAAATATAAAAGCAATAATTCAAACTGATAAGCTTTCGGAAAAAAAAAAAATTAAAAACAAAAAAAAAAAAAAATTAAAAAAAAAAACAACAAAAATCAAAAAACAAAATGAAAAAATATGAAGAAAAAAAAGAAAAATATGAAGAAAATAATGAAGAGAGAAAAAAAATGAAGAGAGAAAAAAAATGAAGAGAGAAAAAAAATGAAGAGAGAAAAAAAATGAAGAGAGAAAAAAAATGAAGAGAGAAAATAATGAAGAGAGAAAATAATGAAGAGAGAAAATAATGAAGAGAGAAAATAATGAAGAGAGAAAATAATGAAGAGAGAAAATAATGAAGAGAGAAAATAATGAAGAGAGAAAATAATGAAGAGAGAAAATAATGAAGAGAGAAAATAATGAAGAGAGAAAATGAAAAAAATGAAGAGAAATGAAAAAAAAAATGAAAGTATAAAAATAAATAATTGAAAAAGAAAAAAAAATGGAAAAAAATGACTTAAAACAAAAGAGAAAAAAATTAAAAAGAACAAATGGGAGAAAAAGGGAAAAGAAAGATAAAAGGGAGAAAATGAAGGCCGAGGAAAAAAACAAAGGAAAAACAAAACAAAAAACCATAGGTATTTTTTTTTTAAAGAGAATAAGAAAGAACCACATTGATCACTAAGTTCTACAAAAGGACATTTTTTAAGCAGAAGAATGAGAGGGACAACAAGAAGAGAACTCGTATTAGCATTGAGATCAGCAAATGTGGGAAACCAACCTTTATAGGACTGGCGTCATCTTTTCCAACACCAATTTTCTTCAATAGCTAAAAAGATCCGAAGTAAACAAGACCGGGACAATTTTTGATGAGAAATTCATACAATTTAATCGTGCACCAAAATCTGACTACAAAACACTTGTGGTGGTGGTGGTGGTGGTGGCAGTGTTTGGGCAGGGGTGATGCTAGTACTGGTAAGTTTGAGGTGGAGGAGACATGCACAAAATCTAAAAGTTTGTTTTTATACCCTTGTTATTGTTATTTGTTTCTAATAATACACTTTAGCAGATCTAGAATTTTCACGTGGATATGTTACCTGACGAGTAGAGGTTATATATAAGTTGTGCCATTTCTTCCACTAACAGTGAGATTAAAACGCTTTATTAAACTTCACACAACATAACCGACCTATCTTTCTGATATATTGGTAATTTGCATATTGCTTTGCAAAATAACATTTTATTAATTATTCTTTTTTATTTTATTTATTTATTTTTTCTTACTGTTCTTTGAATTCAATAATTGTTTTGATTTTAATATAACATAGTTCTGTTTAGGGATACTGTTTAATTTTGTGGATAAATGTTTAGAATTTGTGGTCAAAAGTTCCTTTCCGACCATTTTATTATGAGGGACTGACTTGATTTTTAACAAGTTGTGATCCATTTTTAAGTTGAAATTATAAACAAAGCTCCCTGTAACATGCGCACACAATCGCCCAGGCAAACAAGTCAGCCATTTTAATATTTTGTTAATAAGTAAAAAAGAATGAATTACTTTATGACTTTTTGAAATTTGAAAGGAATTGGAAACATTTAAACTGTCAAATAAAAAGTCATTTAAACTGGTTTTGAAATTCTCAATAAAAAGATTGAATGTTTTAGAATCTATTTAGCTCTCCTTTCTCTCTTAAAAACTTGAGTAGCAATTAAAAAAATTATTTAAGCTCTCACTCTGCAAAAAATCTTATGTAGCAATTTCTTTTATAGGGATTGAAACTATTATTTAACATTCTCCCCTCTCCTCAACATAAATTTGATAATCTCACATTGAAATATTCAATATTATTTATAAAATTAATAATTAAATAACAGATTAATCATATAAAATACCTACTTAAATTCAATGTTATAATTGCTAGCGTCCATGATGTGTTCAATCAATTTTTGGATATCATAAAAAACCTTGACACTTTCAAAGCATGCGGACCTGATCTTATCCCTGCTTTATTAATATAAAAATGCTCTGCTGAGCTGGCATACAACCGCTCCAAACTCTACAACCAATGCCATGCTGAATCTTGCTTCTCTGATAGCTGGAAAACTGCCTCTGCGGTATGGTACCAGTTTTCAAGAACTCTGGTAAAAGAACTGACCTTTTAATTGCCCCATAAGTCTCTTCCCTCTCTTCGCTAAAATCTTTGAATCATTAATCAATCTAGTTATAGTCCGCCACATAGAAAATGCTAAACTTCTTTCTGATCAATAGTATGGATTTAGGCAATCTCGTTCTACTGCGGATATTATAATGGTCATCTCTGAATGCATATAGCATACACTGGATAAGGCAGGTGAAGCTAGGGAAGGTAGCGCTTATTATATCCAAAGCCTTTGACAAGGTCTGGCTTGAAGGTCTTCAAGAAAATTAATTAGTACAGTATCACTGAACGAATATTTAATATAATTAAATCCTTCTTAGCTAAAAGAAAGATTCAGATTGTCCTCGATGGCTGGACATCTAAACAACATCACATTAATGCAGGTGTGTCCTAGGGGTCGATCCCGAGACCTTTATTCCAGATTTTTATAAAAGCCCTCCATGATGCAATAGTGTCTGAGATGGGTATATTTGCTAATAACACCATGCTATATTCAACATGAGTGCAAATTGAATGCACACATATCCAAGGCAATGGCTGAATCCTTAGAAAATGACTTCCAGTCTGCAGTGAAATGATACATTCTAACAAACTTTATACTGTACAGAAAAAAAAAAATTTAAATTGGATATTTGAAAACAACATACAATAAAAATGTTCTATGAAAAACAGGGCATAGAAGTAATTTTAGATTAAAAAATATTAAAGAAATTAAAGAGATAGATTGCGTATTAAGTGTGTATTCAGTTTTATGAAGGTTTTAGTTTATGCAGCCCAACAAGCAAAATTATTTTATTTCTCTTTCTTTTTTAGTTTGCTTTTTTTTGCTTTTTAACTTCCTTCTTTAGCTTGACAGGACAAAGATCTACTCCAGCCTCACGAGGCAACTTAATTTTATTTTTTCTTGCTTTATTTCTTCTTTATTATAGAGAATGTAAATGAAATGTTAAATCAATCACTTTGTGATCAAACTGAAGTGACACATTACAAACGATTTTGTTGCATAAAATAGATATATTTGAATGACTAATTACCCAATGAAGAGAGGAGAGGGATTATTTAAAAATGATAATATTCATAAAACAAATTTAATATTTTTTATAGCTCCCATCTGTTAATTATTTTTGTCCAATGTGTTTTATTTCTTATTTATTCATTAAGGTTTTAAAGCAATATCGTGGGGTTTATGTAAAATGAAAGTATAAATACTCCCGGTCAATGTCGGGTCAAGTCAGCTAATATTATATATATATATATATATATATATATATATTTTAAAAACATGGTTCACCCCAAACAAGGCAGGCCGCCACTGTAGACGTAAGGGGCTACTGAGAAAAAAGAAAAAAGGAGAAGGTTTGGGGGGGGGGAGCCTAAATTGGGATCTGCGCAGCGAGATGTTTGTTTACATTAGTTTTAAATTTCTGCATGTCAGTACTGTCGGGGAAACAGGGGCAGGGAGGGAGTTCCAGAGGCCAGCAGCACGAGGAAAGAAGCTATTTGAGTAGAAGGCTCTCCGGCATCTGGAGACCTCCACAGTGAATGAATGAGATTTAGTTGATTGTCTAGTTAGTCTAGTGAATTTACGTCGAGGGGGCACTAGAGTAGCCAATTCATCGGAGCATAATCCATTGAAGTATTTGTAAAACAAACATAAGGATGCTACATTGCGGCGATTGGACAGGGACTGGAGCTGGGTTGACAGTGAGAGACCCATTAGGTTGGCGACTCTTTTTTGGACCTTGTCAAGGAGAGAGAGACTAGTAGATGATGCACCAGCCCAGATGTGGCAACAATACTCCCTGCATGGGCAGATGGTGGCTTTGTAGAGATACAGGATAATGTCAGGTGTGAGGAGTTTACTAGCACGGTAGAGGGAGCCAACCTTCTTTGAGGTAGCCTTGGCAATGTCTTCAATGTATTTGTTCCAATTCATGTTACCTGTGAAGGTTAGGCCGAGGAGTTTGAATGATGAACTCTCAGGTAGGGTGTTATTTGCCATGGCAATCGGTGGTTGGAGAGGCTTCTTGTAGTTGGTGAAGGAAAGTAGCTTTGTCTTTGCGGCATTAAAAGTTACCAACCATTTATGACCCCAATCCACTACAGTCTGGAGGTAATTTTCCAAAGATTCAGCCATTGCCTCGGATATAATTGCGTCTGTTTTACCAACATGGCGAGAGTAAAGCGTGGTGTCATCAGCAAATAAACCAATCTCCGACTATGTCATCAGGGAGATCGTTTATATAGATCAGGAACAACAAAGGTCCAAGGATAGATCCCTAATATAATTATTTAAAATTCCAACGATCAAAATTCAGTCTTTACTCACATCATTTATTTTTGCAATGACAGAATTGATGATGGTCTTACAATTGTTTCACAACATGAAATATGCTACAATTAAACGCTCTTCAGAAACCAAAATAAAAAGCATTTATAAAGATGTTATATCGTGCAGAAAGTTCATGGAACCCCCCCCCCCCAAAAAAAAAACAGAAAGCAGACAACACTCACACATGATCCCTATAAGAGGAAGTTAGTTACCAAAATCAATATGGTAACAGAAGATCCACACATGGACCAATCGGGATTACACAAGGAAGTTAATTGCTAGCATTAAAAGTAATGCTCAAGAACATTTGGAGAGACTTGTGACCAGTTATTATCGGATATCGTAGTAAGAATGAGAAAAAAACGAAACCTCATTTTGGCAAAATTCGCAAGGAAACATTAATTTCTGTAAAAATAGAGAATAGAATAATTTCCTAATGAAGTATGTTAGTTTTTTTTCCCTGTGGTTTTGCAAGATTCCAGGACCAGAAGTGGGCTGGTCTGGTGGAATATCCAGCTTAGTGTTTTTATCTGTGGTAGTATCACCATCTAAAAAAGGTACACCATTACTTTCCTTGTATGACCCAGTGCATAGACATGTCGAGGAGGCCTTTTTTATGGGTGTATTGACAAACCTTTATACAGAGAGACCAAAGACACTTGAGGGTGGTGTCTAGTAAGCTTTCAAACTCTCAAACCTGTGTATGTGTTTAGGTAGGCATTGTGATTATTTGCTAGCCTTACAAATGAACGAAGAGTTGTTTAAATGGCAGAACTGTAAAGTAGACATATAAAAAGTTGTTAAATTCAAATTTTTATTTGAATAAGGGAAATTAAATATTTATTTTCAACATCAAAATTTAACTTGTATTATTTCAATTTATATGGAGTCACAATCGAAATCAATAGGTTTTTAAGGCATACTTAGTTCAATTGAAATATATACACTTGGTATACTGGTGGCTCATGCTCAACCTGATTATCATCCACTTATACGATTTGGGTTGGAGGATCAGAACTGAAGAAGTTAAATACTCAAAGTAGATAATTGGCTGAGGGGACCAGGTGGGATAGAAGGAAAAGGCAGCCACAATCAAACATTCATGCAACAGAATAAACAAAAAATACAAATTCAGGAAAAAAGTATACAAAAGCATTTTTATATAAAAATTAGAAAGAAAAATATAAAAAGAAAGAAAAGGAAAGATTGAACATTCGGAAAAATTACGCAATGATAGTATCTGACTTTATTCCAATCCTATCACATGGTTTCAAGTCTAAACAATAAAATAAAACTGAGGTTTCCTTGAAAGAAATTATGAATCAATTATGGTCTTTTTTAAAATAGAAATCGCTCCAGACAAGGCATGAAGCCACTTGATGTAAGGAGCTAAAACAAATACCATTTCAAAGTCAAAAACATGCCAACGATAAGTGTTATATGGATAAATTCCGATCCAGAAAACAGCAATTCTTCCCCCTTTGTCAGAAACACCACTCATGGAATGTGAAGACTAAAGGATAAAATAAGCGAGAGTTACAAGGCTGCCGAAAATAAACCCAAGGTCCACTTTCTACTACAGGGATGTGAGTGGCTGGTTGGCTGATGGCATATAAAAAAAGAAAGAAACAAAGCTCATTGGATTTCCCAACCCTTTTAAGGTTTTAGGAAGTAAAAAAAAAAAAAAAATGCTGATTTATTTGGATGAGTTATTAAAAGAGAAGTTGTTTTTACTATTATTTTTATTACTATTCCTATGATTGTCAGATATTAGGAATTTATTTATTGCTAATTGTTTTTCTTATAATCTAGTTCGAATAATAATAATAATAATAGCTGAAATATTAAGGAAAATTCTTGAGTGCAGAAATCAACCCATATAACCATGTAACTATGACCAGCTACAGATAACTTTAAATAGAAATAAAACAAGAACTATAGAAAGAACATTATACGAATCCAAGGAATCTGAAACTGCCAGAAATCCCATAATCTGCCCCCCACCCCTAATGATGGCACCAACCTCGGTTGGTACCACATAAAATGGTTGTAAAGGGTCAAGAGAGTGGAAAGATCGAAGATGAAAAGCAACATCAAGACCTGGAAGAATGTGAAGAGTACTGAAATCTTGGGGAGGCTTATTGCCACTCAAATTCCAGAGAAAACCATCAGTCGTTATCAGAGAGAAATGATTTGCAACGGTTATCGAAAGAGGCAGAGAGTGCTGGAAATCTGGGGAGACTTGTCACTCAAGAGAACACCACATTGTATTGCCAGTGAACAATCACTGATAATGCCTTGTGTGTAAACTTGTGAGTGACTAATAATACCATTGTTACACATATTTTAAGATAAAAATCCATTGCTGTGAACATGGTAAGAGAATCAGCAATAATAAGGATCGCCAGAATACATAGCGAGAATCACATTATACACTGGTTACAGACGTTGAATCGTAAAGTTTAAGTCAACTTTCTTTAGATAAAAAATAAAATTCGAATCGATTTCATCATTTACAAATTCTATCCGACACAATAATTCTTTCAGTAATAGAAACTTACAGAGATTCACTGTTAATTTTCATTGGTTAATCAACAGATATGACTGTTTGTTAAAATTGCTAGACAGACTTTAAAGGTGCAGATGTCGACTAACATAAAATTCTCAACTTCAAATATAGGGTTACAAAAACATTCATACATTATCATCTTTATTTATTTTTTAATAAAGGTAGCATAATACTTTTAATGCACATGTATAAAAACAAACTATTACTAATTTCTTTAATTGGTTCTTATTAATTCCAATGGCTTGTTTTTTTTTCATGACTGCTCCATTTTTTTGCCCTTCAGAAATTTTATTTATTTTAGAAACATTACCCAACCCTTCATTTAAAAAACAAACAAAACAAAGACTACGATAAGGTTACCAGTTTGTGTGTCGACTAATATATGTACAAAAGTATTGAATGAAAATAGCTTCCAAAATTCAAAGGGTCACAAAGTAATTTTTTTAAACAAAATATTAAAATGGCTCTTTCATTTACGCAAGAAACTGAAATGCATTCTAGTTTATTTAATTTTGTGATGAAATAATTTTTTTTTGAATAGGATTTTAAAACTTTGGTTTTGGTTTACGTTACACATTTTTGATTTAAAATAATTTAAATGTACATAAAAATATAATATGCAAGTCACAGAGATGTGAGAAATACACACACACACTGAAGAAGTGGTCACACAAATTCATTAATATAGATTCTAAATCAGAAAAACAAAGAACCTTTTTCTCAAACACACATCAACTTATCTCAATTTTATTAATATAAATACAACAGGAGGAGGAGGAAGAGAAGGAGTAGGAGAGATTGCTGAGAATAATAGTTAGAAACAAACCAAACTAATCTAAAAAATACTTAACAGATGTTAAAAAGTTCAGTCTTTTGTGTTAAACTAATTAAAACTCAGAAAATTAACATGGATAAAAAGAGGGTGAGAATGAAATGCAGGAAATATATATTTATTAATTCGTAAATTAAATTCAGTAAATTTGAGAAATGGAAATATTTATTTCAAAATTTTTTAAAGTGGCAGGGTTTCACATTTGAATAAATGGTGAACACAAAAGTTGATAAAAACAAAGTGTCTGAATGAACAGAAAATTTACCAAACAGAAGAGAAATAAAAGAAACTGGCAATTGTTAACGCCAGTCTCCACCACTAATTACATTACAAAAAAAATCAAATTTTTAGCAAGGGGTTCAGTTTACTTTGCAAGTTAAACGTAAAATGATCCTTTCTGCTCAAAATTCATTGGTGGCGTTTGTAAATAAGATTTTGTGGCTAAACACTGATTGAAAAATGAAGTACGACGAAATTTTACGTTAAACTTAAATAGTAAGCGGCATTCCTACTCTGAAATTCAAGAAATATGTCTCAAAAGTATTTTTTTTATAATCTGAAGATTTTGTGCTCAATCGACAGTTTCCTGAAAAATTGATAAATAAAAAAATGTTAACAACATTTTTAGAGTGGAAGGGGGTGTGCCGTAAATTTCTGGAAAAACTATATTGCAAATGTGAAAAAAAAAAAAAATGAAAATGTGTATAAAAATGAATAAACATGCACACATTTTTTTTACAATCGCGCAAAACAGAAAGACATGAATCAAGATGAACAAGACAAATACCAACATTTATATTTTGTAGCAACGAGAAAATTGACAAATTAAATAAACTGCCTCCAAGAATAGTAAACCTGCACATTCACTCATACATTAAGGGTAAAAAAATATATTTGCACATACATCAAGGGTAAATAAACAGTTGCACATTCACACGCATATCAAGGATAAATATACATTTGCACATTCATGCATACATCAAACGTAAAAAAATCTACCCATTTTGTTTATGTAAGCAGTGTTTGAAAAATATATATATATATATATTTTTTAATTTTCTGATGACGTTCATAAAGAATAAAAAACGTCAAAGGAAAATTTATATTGTTTATTCACGTTTTATTGGTTTCTCGATCGGAAAAGATAAAAATATTTCTAAACTTGAGTAAATGTTAACAAATTTTGCAAAGTTTCAAGATAAAAAATTCCAGTCAAAATTCCAATGTGAAAAAATTGGAATTTAAGTATTTAAAAATTAATTTTATGTGTGTGTTTGTTTTTACTATTGAAAGAAAAATATCTAAAAACTAAAAAGTTATTTTTAATATACAAAGGGAATCAGGTTTAAAATTTCAAGAGAATTTAGGGATGAGGTAGCAAGGAATTTATTGATGTCCATAAAAGAGACCGGAAATTCAAAATGTTGGCAATGCAATAAAAATTTAAATAGTCGTTGAAACTTGGAGTAAATTCAAGCTCAATTTTCAACTTAATGATGAGTGTTCATTCTAATAATATTCACATTCCTGTATTTATACATTTCAGATTGCTGTCCTCATTTTGTTATTTTTTGTGTTTATGTATCGGCTGTTGTACTCTCAAGTGCCTTTTGTCGTGGTGGTTCACCTTCCAGGAATTGAAAACTGAGCCCTTCATTTAATCCACAGGGGTAGACTGCTTTTACTCCATGATCCATGCCATTTAGAAACTTGGTATCAATGAATTCTTTTAAGTTCCTTTATCAGGAATTAAACTTGCGGAGATTACAACAGCCGAAATATTGCAAATATACCAACCAAGATGAGGATAAGTTCAAATCATGGAGTTCACATAAACAAGAATACTTCATCTAAGAAATATCGCCAAATATAATTGCTGTATCGTGAAATAATAAAAGGATCAGTTTTTCATAATTTTTCCTAATTAAGGGAGATAACTAAAATGTAAATTTGTTTCCAAGTATTTATTTTTTATTGCAACAGCAATATTTTCTAAAGAATTACACAAAAGCACTTGTAAATCTTAAAATTTAACAGTTTAAGAGTTTTTAAATGCTTGGAAATAATATTCAAAAAGGGAAAAATGATAAAATAATCATCTTAGCAGAATCATAATTCTAAGATGAATTGTTTTTCCATTTGAAGCTAAATTAACAACATTCAAGTACTACGTTTATTGTATTGTTCTTTTATATTCCAATTATTTTGCTCTTATTTCTTTGAAATGTTCTCACATGAAAATAGAAATCATTTATTTTGCATTCAAAACCTATTTTTATTGCAATATACATATATATATATATATATATTAAGGATGTGAGTGGCCAATGGCAACACGGGGGGGGGGGGGGGGGGGGGGCATGGCCAGTACCAATTTAGCAACCTGGAGCCCCCTCTTCCCCGCACATATGAAATTTAACGTAAAATAATCCCGTTTCCGGACCATTCTAGCTTTTTAGGGTAGTTAAAAAAATGTTTGCTATACGAGATAAATTCTATGCATTTTTTATGGGGAGGGTGGGATTTTCATTCCTCGGCCATAACTAACTTTTAAGTTAGTTAAAGAAAATTACTAACTACCATTAACCCTATGGCCGAGTGGCCCTACCTAAAAAAAAACTACCTTAACTATTACTAACCCCAAGTTCGAGTTGTAAGCCCCCCCCCTCCTTCAAAACAAAAAAAAAACTCCTAAAACTACACATAACCTCCTAAAAAAGGTAGAGCCACCACCAAAAAGAAAATTGCAAAGAATTTATCTTCTATAGAAAAGAAAAAAAAATTTGGTTAACTGCCCTAAAGCACTAAAATGGCACGAAAATGGGGGATCATTTTACATTAAATTCATATGCAAAACTGATCACCCCACTCTAAATTCTAAAATAATTTCTTTTTTTCTTCTGTATGTCAAATTTTGCCGGGTGTTCACTCATAATCGCTTAAGAAAAAAGTTGAATCTCATTTTGGGGGGGGGGGGGGGGTTGTAGCAAAGGATGTTGATCTACAATACCCTTTTTTTTTTTCATACTGAAAGTATCAACTGATATGTTTTAAAGAAGACCAGTTAATCATTGATGAAATCAAATCCTTTTCCATCCCCTACCCATGAATAATTTTAAGTATGGCAAAATTGACATTTTCAGAGAGGGGAAAGGGAAGCAAAGCACGGCAAGAGAAAATGAGGAAGAGGAAGAGAGAAAAACAGGAAAAGAGGAAGAAAGTTAAAGCGAGAGAGAGGGAGAAAGAGAAATAAAATAGAGTTCAAAGGGCGTAAAGCTCCAGCGATTTGGTCTTTACTTATATAAAAAAATGCTAACTTCCTATATAAACTAACTGTACCTACCCAAGTCATCTTTACTTTAATTTTATTTTCACTTTCTTTTTAAGTCACATAAATACTTTAGAATTTTTTTATCTCTTAAATTTATAAATGATAAACAAAAGACACAGGTACCAAATCAGCAAGTACATAAAAGAAAAGTGCTGATTTCATGACGAATACAAGGAGGGGGAACCGGCCATATACTTATTGTCTAGTATGCAAGAAGGAGAAAAACCAGTGAATAATAATTAGGCATTCTCCCTCTTTGTTATTTAGTAGTAAACTACGTTAAATTATTTTATAAAATAAAAGTTTGTTAGAGTACTTTATGCTATTGCATTTTTGATTTCAATAAATAATCAATAATAATAAAAAATAGTGTATGAGAAACATGCACGAGTGTACATGTCTAACATATACAATTAATTCAATCGGATTTTAAAAGTTAAACCTAAATAGCATTGTATCTGACACATTTATATTTGGTTCTACCTAGCATTTTTTCTTTTGTTGAATGTTGGTGCATGCTTTTAAGGGTAATACATTTTCATTTCTTTGTAAATACAATCTATCCTCCTCACACTTTCTTTTCAGCAACACATTTTGCTATTAATAATAAATAGTACTGCTTTTCGTTTATCACTACTAAAACCTTTTAAAAACACTTTTATTCCAAGAGAATCTGACGTGGAATCAAACAGGTAATATCAGAGAAATGTCCTTAAACAGTGTCTACAGAAAAATACCTCATAACACTACCCTCTTCGATTACAGAAATAGCTATGGTTAACGCAACAGGTCCTCTATTTTTTAATAATTCAGGTTTGCTTTCATATATGAAATTGAAATATATATTAATATTCTTATTTATACAAACATCTACAACAGCGACACTGACATCATGTTTCGATTTGTAGTCATTAAAACCTATGATCTCAGACAAAGAAAGCCAACCTTTTTTCCTTCTCTCTCTCATATATATTATATATATATATATATATATATATATATATATTATATATATATATATATATTTTACACACAATTTTCAATTCCATATTTTAATTATTTTCTTTTCTTTGATGGAAATGTGCTTACAGAAAAAAATTGATGCTGCGCTGCTGAACACATTTAAACCAACACAGACGCCCATTGGCTAAAATTAACTAACGGACAAGTAAAATTGTCATCTGTTAATTTACCTAATAGACTTTTGTTTGCCATTTTTACGCCCATTACTCTTCCTGCTGAATTCATTTTTTTTATCATGAAATAAATTATATCGACTGGATTTTAAAAGTTTGAATTAAAAAGCATTTTAGCTGACAAAACAAACTTTGATTCTGACTAGCCAATTTTCATTAGTTATTGTTATACCATATTATTGGCAATAAACTAACATACTTCACTACAATTCATTAAAAAAATACTTAATTTGATCTGGCAGTTTGGCATTATTAAATAAACACCTAAAAAGAAAAAAAATCAACTAAGGGGAACAACTCTTTTAGTAAAAGTTAGCATTCCTTATTTGATACTGGACCTAACAAAAAAACATGATTATAGAACATAAAAATATTTACAAAACAAATTTGAGCATAATGGACCCCGAGCAATGTCAGGTAGGTGCAGCTATTTTTATTATAAAGATATTAAATGGAAATTAGTAATTTTATGTTAAAAACACAAATGAAGACATTCAAAAGCAAAATATATTATGTAAGGAAATTGACAACATCTTTGAAGCACACATTAGAATGTATTAAAGTGAAATATTTTGAAAATCAACAATCGTGCAATTTAAATGAAAAATTCATTTATTTATTTAAATTGCACGATTGTTAATTTTCAGAATATTTCCCTTTAAAATATATTATTTTCAAGCATGAATAAGTTTTGGTTATTTACTTTTTTGAAAAGATTAATTTAAGAATTTTTGAACCAATACATTTATATCAAAACATTTGTAAATGTGTGGAAATAGGCTCATCTAAAAATATATTCGTTTTATAACATTCCAGATTTTAAGTTAATTAAATGCAAAATATAGTTTTTTTTTAAATAAGGGAGAAAAAGGATCAACATCTCTCTGCCCAATTACTATATTTTAAATGAGTATTTCCCTGCTACCAAGCAACACAGATAGAGCAGAAGTTTTCTCCAGACAATGCTTCAGATAAATTTTCTTGAGCAGCCATTCACACTCTCTATCTCCCCCCTCTTTAAAATGGCAGCTCTCCTCTGACCAAGGTCATGCAGAAATACAATTGTTCTCAGACTAAGAACTCTGTATGTCTCAACAGAAATTGATTAAAAAACATCTGTTGATCCCTTTTCTCAAAGCTAATCTTTGATAAATAAATAAATAGCTAGTTTAAAAACTTTTTTAATTACAAATAAAATGTATTCAAAATATAAAATTTTAAATACATAAAAGGTTTTAAAATTTAATAAAATCAAAGAAAAAAAAAAATCAAAATAATATTTAACATTTTTTACTTTTAATTAAATTTTTGCTGATAAAATTTTAAAGAAATCCATATTTTCTAAAGTTTCTTAAAAAAAGGCAGACAATAAATTTGAAAAACATTATTTGATTAAAATAAGTCAAAGTATTTTGGAAATTAATGAGTTAATTCAAAAATGTCTTTTTAATGTGTAATTAGTATCAACACAACGTTTCTAGTTTTAATTTTGAAAACTATAATTTGCAACATTTTATAACTCATTCAAAATTAAAATAGTAATTATTACACAAAAGATGTTTATATCAAAAATCAATATGAAGGAAAGATATTAGATAAAGCACGATTTTTTTATAAAAAAATGTAAGATTGTGTAAGTAGTGGAGCTGCATCTACCTGGCGTCGCCCGAGAGATGTTTTACTTTAATTTTTGTTTTGCTCATTGATGCCTCTTCCCAGTCTTTCTCTCAATTTATTATAAGAAAATATTTACATTTTTAGAAAGATTATTTAATGAAGGAATAAATGTTATTAAAAAAAAAAATGTTCTGCAATAAAATCGATCAGACAACTGATATGGTAAAATTCAAATCCCAAAAAATAATTCAAATTTTGGATTGCTTTTTTTTTTAACTCTTACATTTGTCAATAAGAACCAGAGATACATACCCTTTTTTTTTTAACCAAATTATTTTTTTAAATAGGATTTTGAAACTTAAATTTATTCATTGTATTTTCCTTTTTAATTAACTATTTTAAAAGAAATTTTAAACAAATTATTAATCTATTTTTATCAAACATTTTTATACTTATTCATAGTTACACAATATTTGATCAGATAATTTAATAAAGATATATATATATATATAAGCTTTAAAAAAAATGTTATACCAATGTAAGCGGGTTCATTTTAGTAAATAATCCCCTAAGGTTTTCTTTCAATAAACATTCATCAAAATAGTTACATTAGAATTGAACAAAAAATAATCCTGTGTGCAGATCATTACAAACATGACTCCTTAAAATATTGAGTTATGCTTGATCACCTTTCCATTTTAAAGTTTTGGAGGCAATTTACATTTCCCGTCGATAACTTATTTTTTTCCTCTTAATCTTTTCGAAAATTCTAAAAGGATTTCATTGTGTAGTTTTGCTATGTTCAATTCTACTTAAATTTTAACGTTACTCTTTTAATGAATGTTATTTGAAATATCCTAGGAAACTATTTACTGGAAATGAAACGGTTTTTATCAGTTTTTTTTTTAGAAATATATATCTGAAAAATTAAATAGAAAAAAGGAATAAACAACGACGAAATATAAGGTAAAAGAATCACATTAAAGAAGCCATGTAGGGAGAATTAATATTATACTTACTTTATTCAAAGCTTAATAATGAATAAGCTTTGAATAAAATAAGTGAAATATCAATTCTCCCTACATGTCTTGTTTAATGTGATTCTTTTGCCTTATATTTCGTCTTTGTTTGTTTTTTCAGTTACATTCTGTCAGATTCTTATCTGTACACTATTTCAACTATGTATTTTTATATCTTGGTCATAATGAAAGCAAGAGACTCACCTTAATTGGCCTAGAATCATCTTTTCCCCCACCTAATCTTTCTTCTGGGTTTTTCTTCAATAACTGCAGAACAAAAGAATTTATATATGAGCTGAATTCATCACTGTTTATTTAGGTAATGTTGTTGCATTAGGTTTGGCTTTAAAAGTCGGACTTAACTTTTTATTAATTGTAAAAAGGAACCATTTAAGTAATTTCACTAAAGGTATTTAATAAAAGAAATATTTGATACAAAATTTACAGAATTAAAAAAAAAAACAATTGAGAAATTTTATTAGGGGGTAAATTTTAATGCTAATAACATTGGAAAAGTGACTAATAAAAGGATTAAATGATCTTAATTATAAAAATAGGTTGAAATCCTTAGGTTTAACTACTTTACTGGAGAGAAGAAGGAGGACTTAATGGAGACTCAAAATAATTAATGGAATTTTAAAATATAGAAACTTTTTTTTTTTTTTTTTAATATCTATCCTCACACTGGAAATTTATTGGCATGAAAGATTTTAAAATCTAAATCTACCAGACAATTTTCTAATCTATTTTTGGAACAAATTGCCTAAATGGGTTTTAAATAGTAACAATTTTAGACAAGCTACTGAAAAAACAAAAGAAAATCAGAGAGCTGCAAAAATAAGATATATCAAAAACAATACTCAATACATAAAAATAAAAATATGCAGAAATGAGCTATTAGTTTCACAAAACCAGGATCATAGTTTTAATTATACATAATTTTAAATATGAAATGAGATTATTGAATAAAATGAGATGCATAAAGTAAAAAATTTAATAAATTGTGACAAGAATCAAATGAAAATATTGTCAAAACTTTAACTTTTGTGGATTGATTCTAAAAAAGAAGAAAACAATCTTTTTGAAATATGTTTCTTAGATTCGGCAGTAGTGACTCTAGATCATCAATTTTTGTCGGATCCATTTTAACAAAACATATGATAGGCATGAAATTAAAAAAGAACACTGTTATTTTAATATTAATTGATAAGATTCTATAAAAATAAACATTTTAAAAATAAATTCCGATAGTGTATGAAAAAGAGCGAGAACAAGTCTTTGATTTATCTATTTGTTGCACCCTTTACATTTTCAGTCTCTTTTATTTACTAAAAAATGGCAAGAGTTGGGTTTAATTCTTTGATTTTGCCGACATCTGTAGAGTTTATTCTGAAGAGCACTCATGCATTTAAGTTCAAGTCTGACAAAATTTAATTGTAGGAATATATTATTTAAAATGAACATTTGAAAACAATGTTGTAATAAAAATCTGTTGTTTAAAAAACGGCATAAAAGTCATTCTAAATTTTTAAAAGATTATGAATTTAAAGCCATGAATATATTTCATATTAAGTGTGTATCTAGTTTGATCAGGGCTTAACTTTATTTTTTCCACTTCTTTCTTTAACTTGACAGGGCAAAGATCTACCTCAGCCTGATCAGGTTAACTTTATTTTATTCCTTCTGGTTTCTTTATTATGAACAATATAAAAATGAAATGTCAGTCAATATTTTGAAACAATCACTTTTAGATGAAAATAGCACATTACAAACGATTTCAGTGCTTAAAATAGATATATTTGAATGTTGATTTTTAATGAATGACAGTAAGAGTAGTTCCCAGTGTGCGAGTGAGCCCCCCCCCCTTTTTAATATCACTAATCCAAAACAAAATATCTATAGGATTAAAATCGATGAACAAAAACGATTTTTTTAAAAAACATACTCGTCTGAAAACCATATGTCTATATCAAAACAGAATTAAGTATATACCTTGTATTAAAAATGCCAATCACAAAAATCCGAGAAACAGATTGGCTCTACTTTATATATTAGATTAGTCATGGAGACTTTAAAATGTTTTACAGGTCGTATTATCTGTCAAAAAATTGGAACTATTAATTTTCTTAATAGAGTAAAAGTATGTTTTTGTCTTGATTTTGTTACAGTTGCTTCAACCATGGATGAACCTATCTAACCTTTTACTTTTCTTTCTTACGTATGTTGGCCTAATTGGTCATCTAGTATATTAAAAATCTTTATTAAAACAGCATTGTTTGCAATTCATTTGACAATAATGCTGTTATCAAGTTTGCCAAATGTTACATTATTTTCAAAAATGTTTAGCACTTAAGTAAATAGTATAAATAATTATTTTAACAAAATGTAAATTAAATTATTTTTACTTTTGTATAATTAAAAATTATCAATGAGTGTAAAAAAATACCTTTAACTTTTAATTGAATTATATTTCTTTTTCTAGAAATAATTGAAATAATGAATATAAGATCGGTTTAAATCTTTTAAATTGAGAGAATGATAATTATTTTCAACCTATGATAGAAATATGACATAACTTATGCAATTGAATTCCAAAGAGTTTGGTTGAGTTGAAAGAAAATTCTTACTAAAGTGTGAAGATACCAATAGAAACAGAAATCTTTTTGCAAGGTACAAAGAAAAAAGAAAGCAAAGTTTTAAACTGATTTAATTTTAAAAACATTTTAAACAAGATGAAGTTATGTTAAGCATTTTTAAACAGATTTTTTTCAAACACAAAAACGGATTCTGACCTTTTTCATGAGATTCCGGGCTTCATTCGTCAAATATGGAGGAAAATTTAATTTAGATTTTAAAATCTGAAAAGTTAAAATAAAAAAAAAGGATATAAGTCTCATCAATAATTACTTTCATTATATATCTAAAAAAAAAGAAACTTTTAATCAACTATACACGTCCTCCCCCAACAAAACAGAATATATATGTATTCAACGTTAATAATACAATGTAAGCCAAAAAACACCAATTTATATAGACCATCCACAGAAACAGCCCCCACTTCTAACAATACAGAAGCATTTCCCTCTTCCATATTCCTAGTGACAGTAGTACTACCCTAACATGAATATAGGGGATTAAATCCTTGGGATACTAACTAAATCTGCACATTGCAGACTTAGAACTTATATATATATATATATATATAAAAATGTAAAAAAATGAAAGAAAACGTTTTATTTAGTAATATTCAGACTACTCTTATCATGGTTGTTATTTTCAGGATGTATCTTCAGACCTTCTACACGTGCATCTTTTTGAACTTAGTAATCTTTATGTCGAACTCAGGAACCTATATACAGAACTACAAACAGAACCCTTTATTTAATTTAAATTGTTCTTGTTCCGTCAGCCATGACCAGGTAGAAGTGCTAATTAATTATTATGTTATTCTTGCCTGTAATAAGGATTGAACCTTGCACCTCCAGAAGACTGTCACTTAGAACTGATTGTTAATCAATGCCTTTAACTGTTGCGCCATGTGTCCGATTTTAGTATGAATTTTGGCAGAGCCTGTTAAGAGATCCCATGTCAGCAACTAATTATGCAAAGGACAAACGGAGTGTTTAACGACCTTTCAAGCATTATTAGGTCATCCCAGGTCAAACAATTTATTTTCCCTTTCTCTTTCCCCCCCCCCCCAGAATCAGACAGTTTTTACAATATTTCTTTTTTTTTTTTTGTGAAGGTGGTTTTAGAGTGTGGGATTTGACTATTCACAATGTGTGAGTGATTTTGTTTGATTTTTAGATTTTAGTATGCTGCTTTAATTCTTTTAGGTTGTTTAAGATAGATGGCAAAAGATGTACCAACGTCGTTTTCGGAAAGGGAAGGCAGCGTTCTCTGTCCGTGTTTCTCCTCCATGGAACAACCTACCAGAGGAGGTTGTAACAATGACTACCATATCCAGGTTTAAAGCAGCCTTGTTTGGTTATTTTGTTTTATGGTATATCAACCCTTTTCAGGTTATTTAATGTCAAATCAGGTCATTTTAGTAAAAGTTTCTATGCTTCAAGTTCTTTATATCTTCAAATATTTATTCATGGTATTTGGTTTGGTTTGGTTTGGTTGTTTTGTACAGGAAAAATGTTTTTGCTTTTAGCTTTGCAGAACATGATTGAGTTGTGAAAAGGGTAAGGAAAACAAAAACAATAACATCAATGTTTGGTGCATTTTAAGTCAGGAAGCCGGTATCATCAGACAGTCTGATCTGGTAGCACTAGAATAAAGAAGCCTGGACAAACATTTAGACTATATGTGAATGCAAATAACTTCTACCTGTCTCTTTACATGGCTTGTTGCACTTTGCTAGTTTTTGCCAAATAAATTAAATTGAATTTTATTTGGGCTATTCTTTTGAAGAGTTTTTCAAATTGTTTGCTTGTTAACAAGATAATTAACATTTCTATGCACGTTAATTGGTATTTGTTTCTTGTCAGATGTGATTATTTTGTTAATCAAATATTTTTTTTTTTAATTAAATATGTTTTAACAAATAAGTTTCTTTAAGAAACCCTATTTGAGAAGAAGCTATATTTTCAAATAAAGTTTTTATATTTGTTACTTTCTAATATTTGCTGCCTATATGTGTGTATCAGTCTTGTGTGATCAATACGGATATGTGTTTGTGTCAGACGTGATGATCCTGAAGCAGGATCGAGCGGTGTAAGTGGTTCCAACTTGTCTCACCCCTGCCATAAACAGGCTAGTCTTTGCCTGACGTGCAATGTGAAGATTAGAGAAATGCTTAAATCAGAGGTTGCGAGTGAGGATTCAAACACTGCCCCATTGATTATGAATACTGGCATTAGCAGGGTCGATCTTGTGATGTCTTTATTTTAACATCTGGGACAACGCGTCCAGATATGTAGTTATGCAAATCAAGTTATTTTGCATATGTTGGATTTAAATGAATAAAAGAAAGCACATAATTCGCATTTTGTGTCGGCATTGGATTAATCTGAACTTGCTCCTGTGAAGAGCAGAACGGGGAAAAGAAGGCGGAAGAGAAAGGAGAGAAAACGTCGAGTTAGTTGTGAGCCGGATTTTTTTGACTGAGGCAGCAAGTCGATTATTTTCATTTAATTCCGTGAGATTTATCTTTAAGGGTCCCATTGAAGTCAGAGTAAAAACTCTTTCATGATAGACTTTCAAGCCCACTTTTGCAGTGTTGATATGGTGTCTTCTCTTCAATTGGTCATCATGTTTATGTTTTCTGTTCCAACTATGGGTTGATGTTCATACAATTTGTTTTGAGGAAAGGTGTTCTACATTGCTTACCATTTTAATTTTATGTATTCTTTGATTTTTCTTTTAAAATATGTGTGGTATTTAGATATTATTTATATCCTTATTAAAGGCTTTTTTAGGCTAATTTATCTGCCTTTTCATTTCCTTTAATAACAACATGACTCGGTATCCAGGCCAAGATTACTTCCTTTTGTGCTTTAAGAACATAGGTACATACAAACGGAATTCAGCTGTCTCATGTCTCATATCTGCAGCAAGACTGCTGAGATATTTGCATGCCCACAATCGAGCAGTGAAATTTTGTAGAAATAGCTTCCTTCTGTAAAAAAAAAAAGTGCCAATCACTATATTTCTCCCAAAATACAGAAATATATATTAAAATAGAAAATAGAAGCCTTTTTCAGTCCAAGATTTTTTTTAACTTCAATCTTATTAATTTTGGAATAAAATTCCGTCATCAGAGTTGACCAGTATTGTCATTTAAAAAATTTTTTTAAAAAATAAACACACTTTTTTTTATATAACACCCGTGTAATGGTTGTGATCTGTGGGGTTGTTCTGGCGGTTACGAATTCAAATTGTAGTTGTTGATACTAGCATGTCCCATGCTTCTTCGTTCAATGACCAGAATTTGAATTCATAACCACCAGAACAACACCACGGATAACAACCATTACAGACGTTATATAAAAAAAAAAGTTTGTTTATTTTTTTTTTTAATTACACAATACTGGTCAACTCTGATGAAATTTTATTCTGAAATTAATAAGATTAAAGTAAAAATAAATAAATTAATCTTGCATTGAAAAAGGCTTGTATTTTCAATTTTAATAATTCTAAATTATCAATGCTTTTCTAATATATATATATATATATATATATATATATATAAAATTCTGCATTTTTGGAGAAATGAAAACAGCATGCTCAATTAAGTGTAAAAGCAAAAAGCATATATTTATTACAAATGATACTATACAGTAATATTTCGATTAGCCATTGATACCTGTGGTTTCAATAGAAATGGGAAATCTTGATCATTGGGCTAAATAATACCACATGTTCTCCGTCGGTGGCTTAATGGTAGTTATTAGGCACCGTTGAACTCTTCACTTCTTCAATGTCAAAAAAAAAAATATATCGTAATTTGAAAAAAAATAAAAGCAGATAGATTAAAATAAATTTAATAAAATTAAAATAAGTAAATAAATAAAAAGTATAAAAATATAAACATGTATTTAATTTATTTTTTTATTGTTTAAGAAAAATATGCTTACTTTTTCAATGGTCTTTTTTCTATTGGTTGAGGTGAAAGGAGGCTAAAAATAGAACAGTTAAAATTAATTGACAAAATAGATAAAAGTTCATGAATGCAAAGACACTTTAAAAGACATGCAACAAAGAAAAATGCACAAAAGCCAACACAGTAAAAAGGACAATACGGATTAGATTTTTTTCGACCTAATAGAAAAGTTTAGATCATTCAATGAACATTCCTGACCTATTGTAACATGTTGGAGGCCAAATTTCCAATTTCCTTGTTGATCCAGTCTTCACTTTAGGTAAATTCTATTTTTTTTTTTTTAAATTTCATTTACAAAATTCCAAAGACTTATTTTATTATGAGTGAAGCTTATCGCTTTCATCCAAATCTCTACCTCTTTTAGTTTCTACATCAACAACATTTATCTGTCCCTCCTCCCTATATAGACTTTAGCAATGATCTCCAAGCCTCAATTTCATCTGACTTGCTACTGTTTAGTCGAAATTAAAAAAAATATTCAAGAATAGACTAGCCCAAATTCTTAGAAAATTGACAATCACCATATGTATATAAAAGTCAATGTTTGTGTGCTATAGATCATTCAAATAAGTTTCAATAAGGGTTAAATATTTCAAGAAATCTAAAGACACCATTGAAATTTTCCTTAGATTCCATCTGAGGTCACTGGGAACACTTATCGGTTAGGTCCATAAAATAACTGAAATATATTAGAATGTAAAGAAAGTTCATTTTTTTAAAATAGATTTTCTTAGTTTCATAAAATTAAAATAAATTTAAACAAAGAATATCTCAGAAAAGAATGCATTTAAAAAAGGTTTAAACATTTAATTATTTTTATTGGTATTTTTAATATTTAAAATAAGTATTTTTTAAAACTACCGGGCTGACAATTTTTTAATTTTTTTTTATTACTTGATCTCATATTAGAAATATTATTTTTAACATTTCTTTCAAGGCTAAAATTGTAAACATGACGATATTTTGAAAAAAATTTCCGAAGAAACCTACTGACCAGCAATATATCTCCACACAGGCAATGCTGGGTGAATACCGCTGGTTTACTAATAAAAATGTAAACACTTTAAATTTTCTTCACAAACGGAAACAAAGACAAGTATTTGAAAAACAAATTTGAAAAAGATTCAAATTATGCTCTTTGTTTATTAATGCTAAATCTTTTATAAGAAAATTGTAAACATTGTTGAAAGAAAAAAAAAGTTTGAAAAAAAAAAAAAATTATGAATCGTCTTGGTTTTATGAGCCCCCTCTCCATCGCCATTATTCGAGGGAGCGCTTCAAGCCTGCCAAGCCAGCAGGACATCCGATAAACCTTTGTAATGTTCCCATTATATTATTTTTTAAAATTTGGCAGTTGAAAAAGATTATTAGAATAGTACAATAACAAAGTAAACGTTTACACGAACTTTTAAATTTAAATCTAATAATCGTATTTTGTCAAATGTTCCTCATGTCAGTTTGTGTCCGGTATTTCTTATTAGATTCATTATTTATTATTGAAAATTTCAGATTGTGTTTCAAATTTACAATTCTGTCCACGATTTTGTGATCAGAGAATTGTTCCTCTAAACATGGAAAAATCTTATTTCTAGTGCATCACCAAATGGGAGGTAACTGCTCTTAACAAATGCCCAATGTTTAGACTGGTTTGATCTAATAATTATTGCTTTCATCTATATAATAACATGGCAAAAAATTTCATGTTCATACATATGCTATCACCTTTGACACATTTAAAAAATGAGATTGTCCAATGAGCAAAAATGATGATTAGTGATTAATCTGATGTCGCTAAGGTAAGCAATTCCAACTTTATCCATTTTCCCAGACCAAATTATCGGATTATGTCACCCCGCTGATTAAAACAGTACAATTTTAAATAAATACATTTCAAAAAGTGACATTCCTTTTATTGATTTGAAGAATATTTAGCCGACAATTATTTTCATAGTAAGGCAGAGGATATTTATTTAAAAAAAAAAAATTAAATTGTTACAATTTTAAATAAATAAACGCAAGCCATGTTTGATTTATTTCTTTAAAGAATATTTAACTGTTAATGACAAGTATTCTTAGGGAAAAAAAAGTCATTTTTTCTTAATAGTATTAACCCTGAGAGAAAAAGTTATTTAAATGGATTATTATTATTAACAGTAAATTATATAGAAAGCACCATGGAATTTCCATTTTCTACATGATGACATTACATTTTCAAGGATTTTTCACTAAATGCAGACCCGTCAGTTTTAGTTATACACTGAAAATTGGCTTCTGGACCAATAGCACACAAGACGGCAAATTTTCTCATTTTCAACAAACTTTAAACGGTCATAATTTGATGGATAATTGAGCTACCAAAATAAATTGTTTTTGTTTTGCAAAGATCTATGTTCCCACATTAAAAGTTTTTTTTTAGATATAATTAAAATAACATTTTTGTTTGGGATACCTACTAATAGGAATGGTTTTAGCATGATACCATATATAATTTCACCTAAATGTCAGATATTCCGAAACATAAATACATATTTTCGAATAGACTTGGTGTCAAAATAATACTTTTCTACTTAAAAAAAAATATATATATATATACATTGACTTCTTACATATTTTTTATAAAAGAAATAAAAAATATTTTTAATTTTTCTAACTTAAAAAATTAAGAGCAATAAAATATATAGATTAATTTACCCACAATCCCTTTTTTGAGGAATTGAATGGACAAACACTTGTTTTTACTCAAAAATGTCTTATTTCATTAAGATAATGGTTGGGTTGTATGAAAAAATAAAAAAATGTGCAAGTGACCAACAATAAGCAAACAAATATACACCTTCCATTTTCTGTTTTTTCTTTTTAATCTTAATTGCTGATGGTAAAATACTAAAAGAACTAATCAGATAGTAAAAATTTCCTTTACAAAAAAAGTTTTTTCTTCAGAGATTTCTGCATTTTATTTTTATTTTAAAAATACTTTTTTGCTTTTTGACTAAATTTGACAAACTGAAATGAAACAGCCTATTTCTTTTTTTTAAAGAAATAAACGTAAATGTATATTTTTTGCATATATAAAAATCTCAATTTAGAAATTTTTGTTCGTTTGGAAAGCATGGCATTCAAATGAAGTCAGATACAGTAAATACATAAAAGTGTCACGATCAGTTTTATTAACAAAAACGAATAAATTCACTAATCAAAAAAAAATTATGACAATCAGTCATAAATAAAAGAGAAGTGATCTAACGATTCCAAATATAAAGAATCAATACTTACTGAACCTGTTAACATATCATACATTAATGCTCCTAAACTCCACCAATCAACAGCTTTTCCATGGCCTGTCCGCATTAAAATCTCGGGTGCCCTACAATCGAGACAAAGTTGATATCATGAAATAATAAAAAATAACAAAAGCTGAACACTAGACACATTCTCAATGTATCCTCATTTGAAAATATCTATATATTAATATGCGTAAACATTACCATATATATATATATATATATATATATAGTTACAAATGGAGGGTGGTTGAATCAAAATTATCAGAGAAATAAAATATATTTCATAAACATTAAACCGAGATGAGCCAAATCTATTTTATACTGCATCTTTCCTATTTGTCCTTTGAACCCAAACAAGTTATAAAGGAAGAAATGTTATTCCGGTTGGACTGACACCATTAACCTGTCCCCTATCATTGCACTCGAGAGAAGTGAATCGTGTGTCCAATTAGCGACACCCCCGTCTATCCTGAACCTAACCAAAAAGAAATCGTCTCTTAAAACATTTACGAACGTATTGACCTCACATCAAAGTGCAAAGTATTGTTGCCTTTTACCTCTTATTTCCGGTTAGCGACACCCTCTCTCCATCCTAAACCTTTAGCCGAAGGGAAGTCCACGTCAGGCAAACATCTGGTGTCATCTATTAACATCCATGAATGCCTTGACCCCAAATTAGTGCTAAGTTAACTAAAGAAACTTTCAAAACACCCACCTCCCACTAACGCTTCTCAGCAGAGAATAGATATAAAAGGGAGTTGACGAATCGACCACAGAGTTCCTGTCAGCCAAAGAGTTAGCTGTTGCCGGTCAAGGACCCAGTCATCACCAGCGTGCGCACTGTGAGCTATGGAAAAGAAGAAAAAGAACGAAGCAGAGAAAGAATTTCACTCCATAATCGGGCGAATGATCCTGAAATTTCTTCTATGCCGAAAGTTAATTTAATGGATAAAAGCTTTTGAGAGTACTTCACCCAAACCTGCCATTGACTGTAAATATATTACGTTGTCGAAAAAACGAATATACATCCTATGTGAAGATTGCATAGCGCCAACTGAGACTCCCATGATTACACCCGTATATATATATGATTCCTGAACATTTACATCTTGATATCTGCCGATGATTTTTCCATCCAAAGATCAGTGTGAATCTTGGATAAGTGTGACTTGTGACATTCTGAGATAATTGAACTTTTCAATTCCCGTGGGGAGTCTTGTAACAGCCTTCCACATTCTGTGAGTGAGTAATCCTTTTTCTTCCATGATTTGTTTGGGACACTATTTTGTTCATAGATTTTGCTTGTCATTATTTTAGGGGAGAGGGATAATGTTTAACGTTAAACATTATCCCTCTCCCCTAAAATAGTACTTTGTTTTTCTTGTTGTTTGTTTAATATATGTTTATCCTCTCTCTTACTATTCTATAAATAAATATTGTTTGAATCTTAACTTGGTGTTTTAGTAATCTTTTATCTGCTTGTTATTCTTTCTTGTTTTCTATGTGATGTCTAGAATTGGAGAATCCCGTTCCCCCTGTATTCTGTTGATGCTATTAGAACCTAGGGACATACGAGCCACTTCCGGACACTTTTACTTTTTTTTTTTCATATTTATCATTGTCACGTGCTCGCCGCTGTGGTCCCAACGAAGGCTGTATGTGACAATATATATATATATATATATATATATAATGCAAAGATGTGTGTATGTTCAGGCATCAATTTTCAATGGTTAATCTAGCAAAGCTAATGACATTTGTAATCAGCAGATCACTGCAGATTTTTTAGTTATAGTTTGCATATATTTTTATGTTTTTTGTGGGGGGGGGGGGAGGGGTAACACAGCATCTCTCCATAAAATTCAAATATCTCTTATTTGCATGAAATCAAAATAGGTATTAGACACCAATTAAGAATGATTCCCAAAATTTCAAGACTAGGGGTGTGTGAAGGTGTATAAAGGGTGCCCAACTCCTGAAAATTCAAATATCTCCAATTTGCATGAAATTTGAATAGATATTAGACACAAATTAAGCAAGATTCTCAAATTTTCAACATTTTTGAAGAATTTGGAGACATGAGGGGGCAGGGTGTTTCCCCCGTCAAATATTTCGATTTGCATGAATTATTACATAAGAACTCTATTTAATGGAAAATTTGCGTTCTAAAAAATATTTTATTGAGGTCAAATTTACCTGAGATAGAAAAAAAAGAATTCATAAAAATGTTAAATCACTTCAGAGAACTTTTTTATTCTATCCTACGCTGTGCCCTTTTAATCGTTTTTAAACAATTATTAAATTAAATTTATTTTAATCGTTTACCTTAAATTCCCTGGTATATTCAATTCTCCTCTGTGCTTTTTATTTTCATCAATAATATTTCTCATTCATTTAAAACTATCGATTTTCTCCTGACGAGATGATACTTGTTAATATATACGTTCATGAGGCAGATACATTTCTCCAGTGTGGAACGTGAATGAGACACACTTAAAATGATTTGAACTTTCATTTTCACTAAGTTATGAACATCTACAATCGTTTTCAAAATAATCAACTGAAAAGGAGGTTTTGATTTGTTTTATTTGTATATATCAGAGATATTATCTCTAAATACATAAAAGAGAAAGTATGTTTGTTTGGCTCTTATAGAAATCGATATTTTAACAGAAATTTAAAATTAGTTTCCATAAGTTTTAATTTGTATTCTTTGGATTACTACTATTTTCATCTTGGATGTTCGACTCTGTTTTGGCCGATGTCACCTCCGACCTTCTTCAGGTGCATCTTATTGAACTCTAGAATCTATACAGAATTTTGAACTGAACCCTTTATTTAATCCACAGGGCTAGATTGTTCTCGTTTTTTCAGCCATCACCAGATAGAAGTCTTAAGCAATTTTTATTTTATTCTTAGTATCATCTATAGTGAGGATTGAACCATCAACCTCCGGAAGACTGTTACTTAGAATTGATTATTACTTTATCTGTTGCTGCACATGTCCATGATACAAATTATCAATCCTCGTATCAAAAATTCTAAAACATGATAGGTTTAAATTTTCCAAGAAATTTTATGACAGCATTCAAATTTTCCTTTGATTCCATCTGGCATCATTAGTGTCCAATTAATGCTTCCAATGAGTGCTCACTTGGAATGCAATTGATAACAAGATCAAACGAACCTTTGAGTAAAATTTTACAAGAAATGGAAGTAATTTTATATTCAGGATGTTTTACAATAAAATCATTGTTTTTATGTTCTTGCCGAAAGTCCATAAATAGTAAAGTCCAACCTTTTCTCACTGTGGTAGGGACAGGTGATAGCAACATAGTAGTGCCAGAGCTACGTGGCTAATAGGGCTTTGATGAAAATCCAAGAAGAGTCAACATCAGGATCTGTCATCCTCTGGTTGTCTCTGCGTCTGTGGTAAACAAGGACATGTCAGGCTCGGAACCGCTAATCTATGGAGTGAGAATAACAATGTTGCTTCTGTGCATATGCAACTGTTATTCCTTTATTAGTTCTGGACCAAAACTTCCGACTTTGTATGCACTGTGCTTTGTTGCTCTGGTGGTAAAAATCTGCAATCTTGCAGGTATAACAAATATATATATATATATATATATATATATATATATATATATAGTCTAAAGAAGCTTTGAGTCATTAAAAAAAAAAAAAAAAAAAAAAAAAAATGTAAAATGCAGTTTAAATTCCCAGACAAACAAACTAAATCCAAGATATTGCAGACTTAACATTCGTTGGAAAATTAATAAAGGAAAAAATATAAGTAAAATAAAAAAAAATAAAAATAAAAATAAAAAAATATATAATAAAAAAAAAATTTAAAAAATGGGGGGTTAATTATCTAAGAGTGAAACAAAAACAGGAGACCTTAAGCGTCTAATATTAACACGGGGATCATCAGCTGTTATATATATATACATACACACATACATACACACTAGAAGAATACCTGTCCCAGGACGGTTAAAATTAATTTCCTGAACAGAACAGTTTTGCACCAATTTTATGTCCTCTTACGAAGATTAAAATCAACATATAATGATACTAAACCTTATGTCTAGAATCCTGAGTCCAATTTTGATCAAACTCCATTACATGATTTTAATTCTTAGGATTAAGCTTAAGGGGTCTTAAGAAATTGAAATTCAGAGAATTTTGCTTAATTGGTGTCTAATGACTATGAATCAAATTCAATGCAAATTTGAAATTTTAATTTTTAAATGGGGGATTGCGCCCATATTATGCACCCTAAAACCTCCTTTAAAATACTTCTAAGAAACTAAAATTTGGGGAATATTTATTAATTGATACCTATTGTAAAAATTTCACAAAAATCGGAGGTATCTGAATTTTCACGAAGGGCTTCCATCCCGTTTTACCCTCTTTGCATAAACCTAAATATAACCCACACTATGACCGATTACTCCTAGCAGCTTCATTCTAAAATTCATAATGATCGGTTAATTAGTTAGGAGTAAATCCTGTACATAAAAATTAAAAAAATATATATATATAACATAAAAAAACAATGCTAAAATTATTTGTATTTTCACAAAATATATATTTATGAGAGGATTTGTGTCAGTCAAACAACCGTTGGAAATCGCATTTTTATTGCTAAACATGTTGATTGAATGGACACCTCTTACGAATATTCACACTTATTTAAAACGAAAACCTAATTGTTCAAATAGAGAAAATAAACCACCAGAAAAGAAAAAGGGTCCTTCGCATAAATACGTATTTTCTACGCTATTCTTATGATAATTAGAATATGTATTACTTTGGTGGAAAAAGATGTTTTAGTTGCAAATCAGGTTAGAAACTTATCACACAATAAAAATAGTAAAGTTTTTTTGATAGGATGACTTGAAAAAAGAACAAATGAACAGCTGTTTCGTTTGTTGAGACGAAAATACATTTGCACTTGAAGTGACGACAAGTGACTAAATGCAGCTTTTAATAGAAGTATCTTTTCACTTTCTTCATAGAAATTAACTTAATTCAAAAAGAGAAAACAAAGTTTATTAATAGATTTATTAAGAAATTGGTAAGAAAGCTTTAGAACATTTATTCTTAAGATTTGTTCGAATAGTGAAACAAAGATTTGAAAAATTGTTTACTTAATCACTCATGATAGAGGAAAATTACAAATGTTGGAAACAAGCTAATTTTTAAAAGTAAACAAGTTTGCTTAATTTTGAAGATAATTAATGACATCATTTTTTTATGCTTCGAGGTATTCCAATAACAAAGTAACAATCATTAACAATTGATCAATACAGATATTATTTAAAAAATTTTTTTTTAATTTTAATTTTTTCTTCTTTACATCTCATGCTAAGGTTAGACGTTTTGTGAATGATTTCCAACTTGTCTGTTGCCATTTCGCTTTTGCCACCCGCTAGGATCAGGTCGTTATAAACTGATCTCCCCATGTCTTAAGCAATCTACCACGCGACTTTGGGCCATCGATATTAATGTGAGACACTTTAGAGCGTTTTGGATTACTGACGACAGGTGACGTGACCGTACCAGTTGAGACGTTGCTGTGCAAAGTAATTTCTTATGAAAGCCTTTACAGTGAGACCAGCAATTTTCTCCATTTGATGCGCTACAGCTAGGATCGTGTCGTTTTGACATTTTGTTGTCGATCACATCTTGCAGCCATACAAGAGTACAGGTTGGATATGTGTGCTGGACATTACATACGATGGGATCCCTAAGTTTTGTAAAATTGTTAACAGCTGTTTGAAGACTTTCCATGTTGCAGATATGTCGTCTTATAGAAAAATTAAAAAAAAAAGTCTTTGAAGCATTTACATTTTAATATAGTGATTCTTCTTTTCAATAACAACTATCAACCTATTATCTATTGATTTCTTTTTCACTTCAGCAGATTTGTTGTGACTTTTTATCTCATATGTGGAGTCTCAGATCACGTGATAACAGGGCAGTCGACCATTGATTGATTTAGCCATGTGACCACCCTCATAAAAGTAGTGACTCAGAAATCCACTTCCTCTTTCCTCCCTTTCCAACCTGACCATTGAGGTGGCAACATGTTTGCTAAATCTTTCTTTCCTCTTTTTGGTTTAAATAACTGAAGTGATAGCATTCATTTGTTCACCGTTCTTATTTCATCTCTGCCAGTTCTGTAACATATGGTCAGTCAACTCACAACCAAATCAGCTCCGGCGAAATGCTTCCGAGACACATGATCAGTTGTTGTTACATCCATACGAATTATGTTGACGTGCCCCTACATATATTGATAATTCTCTGATTTCATATATCCATGTATTAAGATTTGACATATCTGTATATTTTGGTGTATTACTTGTAAGCACAAATAAATCCTGTTATATTTTTTATAAGTAAGGTTCTTTAGTTGCTTTTGTTTGTGTGCAAAAATAATAAAGAACCTGATACTACTTATAGATCCTTTTTAGAAAAAAACGTATCTTATATTTATAACGACCCTTATTCCAGTAAGTTTACCGATAAAAGAATTGATTAAAGTTAAAAATATAAATGTAAAAAAAGTGAAAAATGGAAATATATATTTGAAAATTAATCTTACATATATTCAACAGTTCCACAAAAGGTATGCGTTACTCCTCCATCCTGAATTGATTCTTTACATAAACCAAAATCTGTAAGTTTTATGTGGCCTGGGGAAAAAAAGAAATAGAAAAAAATGAAGTAATGAAAGACATTTTGACAAAAACGTAAAGATATATTTATAAAGAAACAATAATACTTGTTGACTGGTAATAAATGTACAAACAGCAAATATTGAAGCAGCAAATTTTTATTCAAATATTTGTTGTAAGACAATTTTTGGAGCTATTCAAACTATTATCATCTTGCATGTTATTCTCACAATGTTTCGGCCAGTGTAACCGGCAAGCTTTTTCATGAGCATCTTTTTGAACTCGGGGATCTATATGGAATTTCAAACGCAACCCTTTATTTAAGCCATGAAGGTAGATTGTTCTCGTTCTGTCAGCCATAACCGGGTAGAAGCATTAAGTAAGCTGAGAGAAAATCCTTAAATATGAATTGAATAAAGACATTAGCAAAGACAGAGTATGTAAAATACTTGACTAAATTGTTATCAGATCTGTTAAACTTATCTTCTTTATAAAAAAAAGCAATATTAGAAAGATGATGCTACAAAATCTTTTTTTTAGGTGCAGACTTATGCATATTAAATTTTATTAAAGTGTAACTACCCCGAGACAACATTTACTTACACCACTAGACCAACATGTGAACTGGGATAAGTACAAGGTGAAAATAAAGGAGCAAGATAAAAACTTCACAAGGAATACTAAAGTTAACTATTAAGTTGCTATTAAAACCAGATAAGAATTACGAAAACTAATTTGTACTTTCTCAACTCACTTGGCTTTCCTAGCAAATGATAGTAGGTGACCTCTGAGGTCAGATGGTCTGTGAAATGATATTGCAAATTTTTGGTGAATGCCATTCTAAAACTGAATTCTGGCCAAGGGCAAAAATTTAGTTATGATTAAATGATAATGCATGACCTCTAAGGTTAGACAGCTGTAGTGTATAATTAATCATGAGTGAGATATGTCCGGATTTAAAAAAAAAAATTTATAAAATAGGTGGGAATTAGAAATAATTAATCCTGTAAAGGAGGGGGGAGGGGAGTTATGTATACCGTGGGCGTAGACCACTTTTTTTATATAAAATATTATTCACTACTGAAGAAATAAGGAAGAACTCGTCTAGCTGCCAACACGGCAAAGAACCTTCCTTTCTTTTCTGTGTACCTAAAACCAAACAGAACTTCCATGAACAGAGGTTTTTTTTCGAAGAACTTCCTGTATGTGGAACACGTTGCCATGTAACTGATTCCCTACTGATTACAACATGGCTGTTTTCAAGTCCAACATCAACAAATATATTGTAAAAGAAAAACCCTGCAAGAATTGTTAAACCCCAAATGATTGTGTGCTGTCATTATCAATAGCCATTACAACCGCAGTTATTAAAAAGAAGAAGGAGCATGTTAACAATGATGGAAAAGAAAGATGTAAACAGAGAAATTTCTTCTACTGTATCTCCACTACGACAACATGTATAACAAGACGCTAATACCAATTGAGCGAACTACTTATGTGTCAGCGAGATGACACCAGTTTATAATGGAGTCAAAGAATTCGTCCACCGTAGCGCTACAAAGCATTGCATTTACATTTTATTTTTACTTGTTGATAAAATAAGCTTGAAATATCTGACACATTTTGATTATTTTCAGAGATATGAAACGCATGTGAGAACGGCTGATTAAAAAATAACCCCAATGGACAAAAGTATTTTAAAAATCTAAATAGAATCGCTTATAAGATGATTCATGTCACACATGTCATGCATGAGTGTTCATTAATTTATAAACAAATCTTACAATCATCAGTTTGCAAGAAACTGTGTACACAGAAAAAGCCTCACTGTACACACATGAATAATATAGCTGAAGACCTGAGAGCGCATCGGCCAAAATTTAAAATAGAAATATCAACATTGAAGAAAACAATGTAAATTATTAATATGTTAAGATGGGATCTGGGGGAGTTAAGCTCCAGTGAGTGTGAAGCCCATTCGGGATCATATCTCCTATTAATGAGACTATGGCCCTGCATATCATTAAACAGCAATAAAAGAAAGACTGTTGGAGATTCATGACTGAAATTTGGTGGACAAATCAGACAGAGACTGAAGTTTATTTGTAGCAAATATGGTTGGATTCCAGAAAAGATTGAATTTTATCAATGATTTCATAGGTGGCATTTTTTTTTTTGGTTACCATATATTTAAATACGTCACCATACATAAATGCACAAAACTTAGTAGAAATATCAATATCAATATAATCAGAAACATATTTCTCCTGGCTCGATATTGCTCAAGTCCAAGACGACCGGAAGTAATGTTGGGATAAGCAGAATATAAGCTGGTATTATGTCAGAGTTTTCCTTCTGGAAAAGTTGCTCAAACAAGGCTTGAGAATCTAGTCTACCTTTAAGCTACATTTTGGTATTTCTGAGGACATTGTTGTATTATTGATTTGAATAACAGAACCCTTTTGATGGTTAATATGAAAAAAAAAACCTTTTGCATTTATTCATTTAGACTAGCAAGGCTACCTGTTGTCGCATGGGTCCTAATTTCTATAGATTATGTAGATTACAAGAATAAAAAAGCAATCTGCTTAATATTGTAATTTGAAATGCTTTAGTTTATTTTAGACGAAATCAGGGTAAAAATAATTATATCGCTAAGTACAGTGCGGCAATCGACTGACCCACTGGGACTAGTATGAACTATTGATGCTCTTAAATACATAAAACAGACTGTCCCCTCCCCCTCCTTTTAAAAGTAGAATGTCAGTCAGCCAAAGGCAACAGAAGAAAAGAGAGCAAGAAAGTGAAAAGGACAAATAAAGACTTCCTTTCCTTGTTTTCTTTTATTTATGACTAATAAAAAAGTATTGATCAGGATTCAATATAAAAATCAATCCAATCGATTGAAATAAAATGTTTTCTTTTAACAACATGAACCAATATTTGCTGTAAATCTGAGAAAATTTTTTTAGCTTGTAGTAAAAAAGCTATTCACAAAAGTATGGGAGTGAAAATCCACTTCACCGTATCTATAAGATTAGCTGTATCTACACAGAATTTCCCCGAGAGTCTTTACTTCTTTTGTGAAACAGGATTTTGATCAGTAAATTTAATTATTACAATATCGATCATTAAATTATTAATTGAACCAAATTGTTATAAAACTATAGTTTGTTAAGATAATGTTTTTATCTCTATATAATCATTGGATGTAAATAGCATCCAAAACTTTCAATCCTTTATACATGAGGATTAGCTAAGAATTTTAAAACCAGAACTTATTTTCTATTCGACAGCTTAAATGCTTCCAAATTCCATTCAAATTTCGAAGGGTTACAAAGTAATTTATTCTTTTTTTTTTTCAACTATTAACAAAAGATTAAAATGGCTGACATTTTTTTCTTTTATGAAGAAACGAAAATGTATTCTGGTTGATATAATTTGGTAATTTATTAAAAAAAAAAATAGGATTTAAAAAATTTCGTTTTATTTTATGCAATTGAATTTTTAATTTCAATTAATAATCAATTAATAGTAAATAAAAGGTGTGTAACGCATAGACACATGAGAAGTGGTCACATAATCTTATTAATATATTTTGTCAAGAAGATAAACACCAAAATGACCACCAAATAACCAAGCTGAAATGGTACAATAAATTTGATGCATGAAAACATTTGAGATCCATTCAAATTGGACAGACAATCAGATTTTGTGGTTGAGGCAAGCTGTTGATTCTTTTATCTAAAACACAATGAAAGTGTCCACCTTTTTATTCAGAAGATTAAGAAAGGAAGAGAAAAGAAGAAAGAGAAGTACACTTCCACCAGATTTATGGAATTACTTGTTTGCCGGTCATATTCTCTCTACCTGCGTGCTGAACTTGAACCGAATTGTTGTAAAACTATAAATAATTTGGGTAAATGAGCTATATAGCTTAAGGCCACACATCCTCAGGTCTCATTAAATAAAATAAAAAAAATTACTGGCTGCATTTAGTTTTCTATGTATATAAAATAACAAGTCAAGTTGCACACCGTTCAATGAAATTATTGATTTTCTGAGAGAAAAATCACAAATAAAAAGGTTTTAAATAAAAAGGGGATTATTATTAAATTTAATTTGGTTTAAATATTTGTACTGAATATTTGTTAATTGTTAAAGGCGGTAATTAGGAGAAAAAGGAATTTTTTAAATATTTTAATTTTGTAATCTCAATATTAATAAAATTGTGTACCCTGATGATGTAAATATTGGTTTGTGTTGTTATCTTTCGTTAATAGTTGCCCCCCCCCCTCCCAAATGAATTACTTTGTGTGACCATTCAAAATTTGAAAGCAATTTGGAAGCATTTAAACTATTTTGTCAGTGACATTATATATATATATATATTAGGTACGTGCAAAATCAATGGCTGATTTTCAAAATGTAACCCCCCCCCACCCCACCCAATTAAAAATTCACCACAATTCAGGAAATCAACCAATTTTAATTAAATTTTCAGTATTTATTAATCAACGATCACAGAATATAATGAAACCATTATTTTTCTTAAAATCTTAGTGAAAATTTATTATTTGTTGAAAACAAAATACACCTTTACTAAAGTTATATTTTTAAGTATTAAAAAAAAAAAATGCATGATTTTTAAAAAAATTTTTTAATGAAAATAAAGCACTGTAGATGTTAAAAATTAAACATTTAAAAAAAAAAAATACTTCATATATATTACGAAAAAGGCTCCTAAATTCTGTGTTAAGAAAATCACTAAACCTCGAAGAAAAATTAATTTCTTGAATTAGCGATGTCATCATTGAATAAAGCATTGTTTAATCAATATTTTCACACAAAAAAAAAATAATTGCAAAAATATTTTATGTGATTTTAATGATTAGAGTTTCTGGGAAAATTAAAAATGCAATATAATTATATTTCCCTTTTGCACATGAACGTGTGATCAGCAGTGTAAGAAATTATTTTTATATTCTTGAAAATAAACAAAAAATTGAAAAAAATGAGGATCACGATCATTACGAAAAAAAGAATTTAAAAAATTGGATAATTTCTAACGATTAACTTGGATTGGTATGGTGGCCCTGTTCTGTAATAAACAGGTGGGATTAACCCTTCAACCACCACTCACTTTTACATCGCCCTCAAAATTTTATTTTTAGAGATTCAACAATTTCGTTAATTTTACAATTCATCGCTAATTATTTGGAAAGTTTGTATTTGTTTTGTCATTTTTTCATTAATAAATATTTTAAAAGTTAATTATTTATTAATAAATAAATAGAATTCAAACATGACATTTTCTTTCAAAATTGAATTCTATTTAATAATAAATAATTGTTTTAACTTTTTTTTCAATGAATAAATTGTCAGTGTAGTCATTGACTTTAATTTACTTTTTCACACTTAAAATTAAAAAAAATACACTTTATTTTAAAAAGAATTAATGTAATTGATAAAATTGACGCAGTTCGTAACGTAAAAATAATTTTAAACAACATTTTAAAAAGTTTCATTTCAAATTCTAAGGAAAAATATTGGTAAACAGATGTAATCAATAATTTCAGAGTATTACTGAATCTTTTTAGTTAAAAATAAATCAAATCTTAATTGCGTACATTCACAAATATTTGAATTAAATAAACATTTCCTTTTTTATTACAACAAAATAAGGGTACTTAAATTAATTAAATTTCTTTATAATCTTAAAAAGAATAAAGAAATTAATGGATAATAATTTTTTGATTTCTATAAACTACAACAAAACCATTTTTATATATAAAGTTAAGACTTATAAACAGAAATATTATGACATTTTTGCCTTCCATATATTCTGCATAGCGATAGTCAATCGGTAAACAAAGTCGTTTACCGATTGACTGAATGCCGGATTTTTTTTACTAAACTATGACTTGGGGGGGGGGGGGGATAATTTTGCTAATTTTTAGTAAAACTTAGGAAAGTTTTGTTTTAATTCAGTATCTTATGACTTTAATTTAATAATTATCTTTGAAATAGTTTCCAAAAACTTATATTAATTTTTCAAGGGATTTTTACAAGTAATTTCTTCGAAGTTAAAAATTCACTGAATCTTTGGGTTTTTAGCCGTTGTGATAACATTTTTCATTATAATTTCTTTTTTCACACGTAAATATACATTTTTTTCCTTTTAGAGATTAAGTTTAGGCTTTTATCTTTCAAACACAATCAAAGTTTACACAGAAACTAATTAAATAATAAGCGCTATTTAATAAAAAATACTCGCTAGCAGAAAAATCCTACCTCTTTACAGTAGAGGTCCCTTGAAGTTGAAAGATTTTCTATTCTGAAAGCTTCTTTCATCGAATTGCTTGCCTTTGCAAATTCCATCCTGCTCCGTTTTTCCAACCATACCAACATGCAGAAATTTAAATATGTTAACAAACGTCTTGCTGCCAAACTCCCAACCCAAGTTGCCTTCTATAAATCTGACCCCTACCACAGTAGTCTCTTATGCTACAGTGACAATATGCCTTGTTCGAAAATAATAATATATTGTAATGTACCAACGTTGACCAAGCATTATTTAAAATTGTTTTTAAAAACAAATTTTAAATAATTTAAAATAATGTTTATTTTCCCTGTACATGTTCTAAAGGTTTCAAACTAAACAATAGGAAACAAAACCATTTTGTTGTGTTGTTGGGTCAAAAGGCATTGAGAATGTTTGTCATTTATCCAGATGCAGAGAGACTGGAGATAAGGCCTTCAAAACAAAAACGTAAATGTAATATGGGACAGCAGAGCAGGTAAACAACCTGGTTTACTTAGGGATGTAAACAAAATTGACCTTCATCTGATGTTATTGTAAACTGGGTTTTATTACAGTAATTTGAGAAAACAAACTTGTCTTGTAGACAGACTTCAACATGGTCGCCTTCAAGTCCAATGTCAACCAATACTTGTCTTAAGTAATTAAATTTTGTTCATTTCATTCATCATTTTCAATCCTCTCATAGTAATGTTCATCATCCGACTGACAATCTATCCATATGTTTAAGTATATGTGTGTATTTTTTATTCATATAGTTATATTTGACACTAGAGCAACACCATGTATATCAATTACACACACACACTGTTTTGGGGTATGCTGAAAAGAAATCAATAAAGTGCTCAATTGTAAGAATGCGAGAGCTAAAATTCAAATTATCTATTTAAAACCTATACATTACAGATTCTAGAGATGTACCATGGTTTCATTGACTTGGGTAGGCTTTTACTGTTTAGAAAATCCTCTTACAACCTATCTCAAATCATCAGCTTCTCGAGGAAAGAAGACAGTTCGAAAAATGAAACAGGTGACAGTGAACACCGTTTTGATCATCCAGTGTTTTTTTCTCAAGGGTATCCCTTATGAGGGAATTACTCTGTTTACAGAGGCGGATTATATGGTTGTTTGGGCCTTAATTGTAACTTAGTATTACTTAAATACAACTTAATTACTGATTACGGAGGTTGTATGTTTATCTGTTTCTATTGTGTATTCGTATTTAGAAGCTGACGATTTGAGATGGATTGTAAATGTTTTTTCTAAACATTACTAACCTACCCATGCCAATGAAACCATGGGACATCTCTGGAATCTAATATAAAGTTTTTAAATAAATAATTTATGTATATATGTGTGTGTGTGTGTGTAAGAGGGAGAGAAAAAACTAGCATCACCCGAGGCCCTATAAATAAATCAATGGATCAATCGTAGTCGAGGGCAACCTGAAGGCTTTTTTTTCATTGTTACTACATGAAGATGTAGGGGAGGGTGTTACTCTTTTCATGCTAAAATGTGAATAATTATTATTAGTAATACAACCAGTTACAGAATATACGTTAATAAGCTGTGTAATGTATGTAGTTCGCAATTACATGTTTGTCTATGTGTAAAAGTAACAAACTATACTTTGCCACGCATGTTCATACCAGAAAGGATATTTATTTTATAGCATTCGACAAGCGAAAGTCAATTGAAAGTTTAGGTTCTGAAATGTATGAATGAAATGTTTTGTAGTTATGTATTCAATTTCTATTATTTATACGAGGAAAACCTTTGAAGAAAACAATATGATGGATGATGTAATTTTTTTTCATCAGCCATCACCATTTGCATTTTCTAGTTGTAACAAAATGGTGAATAATGTGCAGTATATGCTACTGCTGAAAAAATAACTGGTCAAATAGAAGATGTAATTGACAAAATCGATTTGAAATTCCTTTTCATTATGTGAATAATGAAAATTGTAAAATTATGCAATTCACTGGCTAGTAGAATCAAATATCGATTTGGCATACGCAATGCTATTTAGGTTTGATGGCGAGAAATCCACAAATATATATATATATATATATATATATATATATATATATAATGAGAGTGAACTATACTCTAATCGTGATGCTATATTTTAACTTCGAACTTGGTGTCTATACCTTGTGCTAATGAAGAGACTTGATATCAATAAAAATCCATATCGTCTCAGAAACAATCGTACACGAAACTGTCGTTTATGTTGAATTCTTGGAACGTATATAAATGAATGCGTCATAAATTTGTTTACCTCCGAACTATAATATTTATATATTGTTTGTATGGTTTTTGGTTCATAGATGTTAATCTAATGAAACCATGGTATTTATAGCAAGTCGAGCTGTATCTTAGTATAAATTTTTATTCATACAAACATTTTTGGCTACACATGTGCATACATGTTTCACCTGCGACTTTATATCAAGTCCAGTGTCCTCAGGGTATATTTACTGCAGCCAGAGGAAGCTGGACTTGAAATGAAATCGCAGGTGAAACATGTATGCACATATGTAGCCAAAAATGTTTGTATAAATCAAAATTTATATTACATATATATGCTAGCTTGCACTCCGGTGTTGCCTAGGAAGTAATGAGAATCCTGCGTGCTTTCCATATCATTATTATCGTATTTTTTAATTTCTAAAATAAAGTAAGACATTAACTTTTACTGTTTATGGATATCCAGCATAAATTCCAACCCCACAATATCCTAAAAAAACCTAATAGAAAATTATTACCACCATTGTATTCTTTGTAAAATTTTACTTGAGAAAATTTGTTTGATCTTGGTATAAGTCTTTGTTTTCAATTGCATCTCTGGTAAGCGATAATAGGGATCAATAATTAAACACTAGTCACTCAAGATGGTATCAGAAGGAAATTTGAATTGTGTCTTTAGATTCCTTGAATAATGTAATCCTTATTGAAAGTAATTTGAATTTTCTAACTTAACATATCGATTTCTATAAAAAAACAGATTTTCTCATATATATATATATATAATGCATACAAATCTATTATACATGAATCAGTATTAGCCAAGTAACATGACACTGTCCCTGTTTCATACTAATGACTACTTTCGTACATTGGAATCCATTTATAATCATGGATTATGTAATAGAAGATTGGCTCTTGATATCAAAACATTCTTTTTATTATAACAGGTTTATTATAATCTGACGTATAATAAGTATATTGAGTAAGTACTAGCTGCAAAAAGAGAACAAAATTATAACATAAAAACGTGTCCAGTTAAAAAGTTGAATGAAAAATCTGATCTTAAAACAATACAATGAAAATGTTAAATTAAGCCAAATACTTCATTGCGAAAACGGATGTTAGCATCTGTCTGTCGTAATCTTTTAATGAAAAAAGCTGTCTATAAAAAAATTCTTTCAATGTGATCAAGATTAATAAAATATTTTATTTTAATCACATACTTATTTTAACCTTTCTATCTCTGGTGAAAAGTTTCTCTTTATAGTTACTATTTTTTTTTAATATAAAATGAATGAAAACAAAAATCTCACGAAAACTGAACCCCCCCCCCCCCCCCAAAAACAAAAAAACAAACTACCTTTTCTAAATTCAGTACTACTTGCTCGTTTGTAACTTCAGAAAATAAAAACAAGCAGGAACAACTTAACCATTGACTTTGAAGGTAAAAATTATAGGCAAAGTGAGACATACCTACACACCAACGGAGATATATAGCTGACCATACGTCTGCGACTATTAAATTTAAATCATAATGAGGATACTGAAAATCATTAACCCAAGAAATGTTGTCTAACCTTGCAATAATATCTAAACAGAAAAAATAATAATATTATTAATATTATATAATGCCATTTATGTGACTTATTTTCAGAGATCTTTATTGTGACCAACCGGGTCTAGTCCGTGTGAAAATATCAAAAGCAATGGCAATTTACAATGGAAAGTCAGAGTAAGCAAAAATATGACAAAATATCATTGATTATGTTGTGTTTGTATAGGTGACTCAATATAACTACAGAAAATCAAGAGATAAACCGGTAGTGTTATAGAGAGATATTTAATTTGCATGAAGCTTTTTTAAATTTTAGATTTAATGAACATTTGTGCTCCATTATTTTTTTTTAAAATCTTGTTTGTACAGAAATAATTCAATTTCACATTCTTTAAAATTGTATTCTTAAAACAACAAAAAAAAAACTCTTGATTTAAATTAAAAGAAAATATATAAAAAGATATACATTAAATATATAATAATAGTTCT
>OY744522.1:73070118-73387618 GCA_963556195.1 Sepiola atlantica
GATAGGGTTAAAAATGTCCAAATTTTTTATGCATCTATGTTATTTTTTTGTTTGTTGATGTCTGTCAGTCTTAAGATTATTTCAATAAATTTTAACATTTTTAAAACTACAAATTCAAGTTTTAGCCAAATTGATGTGTTAATTGTACCAATAGCTCTGAATATGTAACTACAATTTTAATTAAATGATTTATTTTAGGTCACTTCACTAAAAATGCATTGAATTGACACATTTTTCAACATAACTTCGTCAGCTTTTTGTTTTTTTATCAACCAGCTTTAAAAAATTATGCATCAAATTGAAATAAATAAAAGCAAACACAGACAGTAAAGGCTTAAAATGACTCACCTAATTCATCAAGAAGTACATTTTCAGGTTTTAAGTCGCGATAAATGATGCCCAATGAATGCAAATGTTCCAGAGCAAGGCAAATTTCTCCAAGATAAAAACTGGAAGAAAAAAAACAAAAAAACAAATTGAAAGAACAATAAACTTTTTTTTGTTGAATTTGCTTCTACAATAATCTTGAATATGACAAAATCAAATTAACTAACAATTAACTTAAAGAGAAAATTCTATCAAGTGAAAAACTGAGTTATTTTTATTTTTTTACTGGTACAAAATTTTTTACTTTACATTTTAGTGTTGGATACATTATGAGAGTTAAAAAAAAATCAAATAAAAATAACTTATAAAAATATATTCCTGAACACGGCAGAATATGGAAAAAAATGAAAATAAACGGAAATGTCCAAATGATATTAGAGAGTTCCACTGGAGAAAAAACCCAGCATGTTAGTTGAATAATGTAAGCATGAACATAAATTACTTTAGACAAAAGAGAGAGAGACAGAGACTCTCTGTCTCTCACTCTCTCTCTGTCTCTCTCTCTCTCTCTCTCTGGCTTTATTTAAAAAAAAAAAATTATAATGGAAATAGCTTAAAAAGAAATAGGGAAGACAAAAACATTTCAGTTTTCTTTTTCAAATTATTATTAACATATTTCTTTGAAATGTCAGATGAAAATAGCCATTCAAGAATATATTTTATTTTTACTTAAAACAAAAATAGTACTTTCGTTCAACTATATAAAGATAATTTTAAAATAATCTGAATAAATTTATTTTTCTGCTTCTTACCAAATATGTTGTGGCCAATTAAAAATAACTTTCGATCTCTCAGTGCATTTTATTTGATCCTAATGTAAATTTTTTTTTTTTAAATGCTGACTTATTTAAAACAAACTTAGAAGTTGTGCTCCATGTGGATTTTAAAGCTTTATTATGTGGAGCGCTACTTAGGTCTTCAGCCTAATAATAAAAAAATGAACACTGAAACTATTGAATAATAGTTATAAAATATATCACACACATTATGTGTGTACATGAATCACAATATAATTAGAAATATCAATATGAATAACAAAATCATGAACAGTCGAGACATACAAAGAGAGAAAGAGAAAAAGTGAAAATTCGAGAGGAAAAAAAAAAAGCAGGAAAGACAACAAATTGTCACAAATCAATGAAGTGTTGAGTGCAAACACACAATCAATTGACAGACATTTGAAAATCTATTGAGGAAAATATATATACTTTGATCTTCTATTGTTATTATTTCATTAACATAGAGATAAAAAAAATAAGTGCATGAATCAATGGGCTATGACTGAGAGATAAAAGAAACCCCCAAAACAACAAAAGTATATTAAAGTGGAAAGAAGAAATAAAAAGCATTACTCATCGATTTTGCAATATTTTAATAGAAACGGATTTCTTTCAGTTAACGAGACAGCAAACCTAATCAACCATTTCAAAATTAGTAAGAGGGACCACCAAAACGTCCCTCTAGTTTTAGGATTCCAGCTAAATAATTTTTTGCATTTAAAATATACAAAAAAAAGAGCTATTTGTTTATTTTAAGATGTAATGGAGAGATTATTGAATACCGAGTTTTCGTGGAATTTCCTGATTATGTTATTTCAAGTGCGATTAGCAAGGTCTCTCTCTCTCATAGATATATGTGTGTGTGTGTGTGTGTGTGTGTGTATGTACATATGTGTGTGTATGTACGTGTATATACATGCCTGTGTATGTGTATATATGTGAGATGGTCTCTGACCTTGGATGTCTAGTGTCTACTCTCAAATCTTTTCTTATGTCCCTCCGCACCCCAATATACTTCTTTAGTCGTCAGACAGTAGATGTCACTTTCCAAAGGGCAGAGTTAGGGTTTAGAACTGGTGATTTTTTTGACACGCGGACCTGATTTCTTGAGAGACATTGAATACTCTACCTGCCCGCTTTTTACAATTTCCCAATTTCTCTTTATATATATATGGCTTCTTTTTCCCCTCTGTCATAAATCATGTAATTTCACCCTCCCTATAAAATGATAGATTAAATATGCTTCCAATTTCCATTAGTGCGTCATTATATTTTAAGGATATGTATCTGGTGACAAAGAGGACAGCAAAAAGAGCAATATACAAAGCCAAGATGGAGGCTGAGCAAGCTAGGTTTCCAGATATACCCGAAGGATGAAGTATTCAGAATAGCTAAACAGGTGGCAAAGACAAATATGGATATTGTTGGAGATAAGTGTATTCGAAATGACAATGGAGTGTCGGCAACAAATGAACAGGACAAGAGGGATGCTTGAAAATATTATTTAGAGAGATTATTGAATACTGAGTTTCCGTGGAATTTCCTGATTATGTTTTTCCAAATGCGATAGTTCAACCAGGAGTTTTTACCCCGCCTAATAAACCGGTATTGTCCGGGCCTTCGGGTCTGGATTTACGCCGGTCTATTGGGGGTTGTCGGTCCTGTGCAGCTCTAGAAGGTGCACCCTCCCAGGCTTTGCCTCTCCTCCTTGGGGAGGAGTAAGTTTATTGCTTACTGTCTGAGGCGCCCCTACCGGGGAATGCCGACGGAGCTGCCCATGCAATTTTTAAACAGCCAAAGTGCTCAAATTCTCGAGCGCTGGTTCTTTCCCACTTTCCCGACCTTGTGTCACATCTTACCTTGTGGGAGGAAGATAAATAGAAGCATGGTCATTTTATTGACTAATATTCAACATATATACCTATTATATATTCTAAAAGATTTTAGGTAATATACATATTATATATATATATATATATATATATATATAAACATATACACACTGGCTGTACATACCCAGCATTGCCTGGGAGTGTTATTATTGTATTTTTGTTTGGCTTTCTGTTATCAACTTGACTGAAAGATACTGTAATGTTTTACATTGAACTCTGAAATCCTATGCAAATAAAAAGCTAACAAAATGAAAATTTGGTAAACTTTCAAATCACTATCCACATTTCATTTTGTAAACACCATACGCTGATGGCTCTCTTTTGGGGTCGCACTCACAGATGTACCCACTCACTAAAAAAAAAAAATTTTTTTTCCTCCCTTATTTAACTAAGCCATAATCCATTTCACTTTAAGTAAGTTAGGTGAGTGAATTAATCTGTAATGTTTTAGTGTTAAAAATCAAAATAAAAAATTCTAATGTCTAAAATAATTGAATGTTTTGAAAGTTATTTACATCCAATAATAGTATAAGATTATGTTAATTGTTTCACCTTCTGCGGCTCATTTGGTAAACATACAAGTTTAAAAAAAACGTGACAATGATGTATTAGTTTGTCGATGAAAACTGTGCTTCTTTGTTTCACCAAGCAAATCAAGTACATGGCAGTATTTAAAAAAGAAAATAAGTATTCGTCTAAGGTAAAAGAAAAGTAGAAAAAACAAATGCAATAAAGAAATATATTTATGAAATTTACATTGAAAATACTAAGTAAAGGAAAAAGTTTTCACAGGTAAACTTTACTACCTGTGGCTCATTCAGTAAACCTGTAAGTATAATGAAGCATGTGAATCTGTCGCGGCTATTTCCTGATGAAAAAGGGTTTGTTATTAGATTTCTGTCAGCAAGCTATAAATATTCTGTTCCATTTTATATTTTTTCCTGTGTTTTAAAAATATTGACATTGTATCAACAGTATAAATTTTTTTAAAATGTAAACGTAATTACATGTACAAATGGAAGTTAGAATGAAGCATATTTGACCTATTATTATGATAAACAATTAATTTAAAAAATAAATGGTTTAATAGAAGGAACAGATAGGGGAATGTCAACACTTTTTTTATTCAGGGTATAAGCTCATGCTTCTGTTTAGGTGAGTAATGTCTCCACTAACAGTATTCTTAGCCGGAAAAAGTATTTTCTGAAAAAAAAAAAAAAAAAAACCCCAAAAAAAACTTTAGCAAAATAAGTTATATTTGTGCCCATAACATAGTGCAAGGAAAAAAAAAGAAGAAAAATAAGCTAGTCTGAATCAAGTATCGATATGTCAGACAGGTTACTATTTAGTCAACTGACATAATTTTATATATCTCTATTTATATAAAGTTTCGTATGTGTATATGTTAATATATTTGTATGTACAGGCATAAGCTGCTAGGTGTAAGGGGTCGTAATGTGAGTTTAATTTAGTTTTATGCAAAGGAGGCAAAGAGGGGAGGGGAGCCTTTCATGAAAATTCAAATACCTTCACTTTTAACAATAGATATTAGGCACCAATTAATAAATATTCCAAATTTCAGTTTCTTCTTTTAAAGTGTCTTTAGGCAGCATAATATGGGCACAGTCTTCCATTTGAAAATCCAAACATATTAGATTTGATCCAATAGATACCAATTCAGTAAGATTCTCTGAATTTTACTTTATTTTTAAGACCCCTAGAATCAAAATCATGTAATGGATTTTGATAAAAATTAGAATACAGATTCTAAACATAAGGTTTAGTCGCATTATATTTTGATTCTAATCAATCTAGGGGCATAAAATTAGTGCAAAACTGTTCTTTTCAGGAAATTAATTCTTTTTGTTAGATATATATCGATATATATATAAATCTCAATTTCTGTATGTATGTGTGCCCTATAAAAAAAAAAAAAGTTGGAGAATCTAGATAAAATCTAAAAGTGTATTCTAATGTAAAATTAACTGAGTAAGATCATGGTAGTATTCCCGGTTCTCTAAATGCACACCTATGGGGGCTATGAGGCAGATTTCGTCGGGAGGGGGGGGGGCGATTATTTCAAATTTAATCATGTATTAATTTAAATAGAAAACAATATTATTTAGTAATTTGTAAAAAAAACCTGCAAGTCATTCCCTAAAATTCAACCGGAAATGACATCAGAGGGGTGGATTAAAAATTAATAGACGCTAATTCTAGGGAAATTCTGGTACCGGCCTTGATTCTGTCGGTATGAGACAAGTTCTAGGAAGGAGGAGGTCCACTCTTCCAGGCTTTACCTTGATACCCATGTCATTCCCACAACTAATCCAGAAATGACGTCATTCCCACAACTAATCCAGAAATGACGTCATTCCCACAACTAATCCAGAAATGACGTCATTCCCACAACTAATCCAGAAATGACGTCCTCCCCACAACTAATCCAGAAATGACATCCTCCCCACAACTAATCCAGAAATGACGTCCTCCCCACAACTAATCCAGAAATGACGTCATCCCCACAACTAATCCAGAAATGACGTCATCCCCACAACTAATCCAGAAATGACGCCATCCCCACAACTAATCCAGAAATGATGTCATTCCCACAACTAATCCAGAAATGACGTCATAAGAAGTTGGAGGGGTGCGCCCCTAAACTTTTAGTTCTTTGCTACGACAGGGGTGCGTCCCTAAACTTTTAGAGAAGAATCGGATGGGAAAATAAGAGAGGGTTGGGGGAGGGAGGGAAAGAGACGGCTAGAGAAAGGAAGAGAGATTGAAGTTTTTATATAAAGATGTTACACACACTATTTAATTTCTATTTTTTTTTTTTTTTAAATTTATTTTCATTTATTTTTTATTTTTGTTTAAATTTTATTTTTATTTTTTTAATTTTATTTTTATTTATTGATTTATTCGCCCTGTGCAATGCCGGGTAACCTTGCTAGTATATAATATTAATAAGTTTAAGAAAAAAAAGGAACTTGAAGAATGATTACAGTACACAAATATAATCATGTTTATCCTAGCTCTTGTCAGATTTTATATAATTCTTCTGTGGAAATGAGATAATTGATTTAAAAAGCGGAATAATAAAAACAAGCTTTTTGTTTTTCCTTAGGCAGACCACAGTATGGTAGTTTTTTTAACATTTTTTCTTTTCAGACAAAAAAAAATGAATTAGCTATGAATAAACTCATTTGCGAAACCTTCAGCTGTCAGTGAACCCATCTTTGTCAATTGTAAATCATTTTTAATAATACACTGAAATGACCTTTTCATCAAAGGTTTGTTTTGAGATGCATCCTCGGATCTCTGAGATCTTTCCAGTCTGTCGATCGAGCTGTCACATTTCAGGGTTTTTTTTTTCAATAAATCTTAATATTAAGCTGAAATAAGTTAAATGCTAAACACACAGATTGAAGGAGAGGGGAAGGGGACAGGCAATAGAAAGAGACAGGAGGTAGAGAGAGAGAGAGAGAAAGAAAGGGGGAGAGAGAGAGAGAAAGAAAGGGGGAGAGAGAGAGAGAAAGAAAGGGGGAGAGAGAGAGAGAAAGAAAGGGGGGGAGAGAGAGAGAAAGAAAGGGGGAGAGAGAGAGAGAAAGAAAGGGGGAGAGAGAGAGAGAAAGAAAGGGGGAGAGAGAGAGAGAAAGAAAGGGGGAGAGAGAGAGAGAAAGAAAGGGGGAGAGAGAGAGAGAAAGGGGGAGAGAGAGAGAGAGAGAAAGAAAGGGGGAGAGAGAGAGAGAAAGAAAGGGGGAGGAAAGAGAGGTTTTAAAAGAAATATGTTACCCTTTAACTTTTCTATTTTGTTGTCCATGTCCCCCAGGCAACGCTGGGTAACCATGCTCGTATCTTATAAATAACCAATTGTACTTACCAGGCAGTCTTTTCACTTGTTTTTTTTTTTTTTAAACTAGGCCATTATTTTTATATATATATATATATATTTTACAAAATTACTTTTAAATAAAATTTTTGTTTTTCTTTCTTTAAAAAATTTTTTTTTTTAATAGAATTAAAATTAAATTCAATTATTACGGTATTGTTTAGTCATTATTAATTTAACCAAATTGTCAAAACTACAAAAATTTTGTTCAGGTGTTTTGATCTATTTCTAAAATTATTGGATGCAAAACATTCAATCGTTTAATGCATGAGGTTTTGCTAAGAATTTTAAAGCCATAAATGACTTTCTATTCAACAGTTCAACAGCTTCCAAATCCATTTAAAATCTTGAAAGCTCACAAATTATTTTTTTTCTTTCTTTTTCAACAGGTAATAAACATTAACTGACTTGTTTACAAAGAAACCAAAATACATTCTGGTAGATTTAATTTTGTAATTATTTTTTAAAATTATTTTTTATAAAAAATTTCATTTTATTTTAATTCTATTGAAATTTAAAACAAATCTTAATAAACTGGATTGGGTGACACAGTGCAAGCAACAATCATTGTCCATGCCCACATGTTACGTTCCCAAGATTAAATTCTTCCCTTTTGAAAAGACAGCTTGTAGAGTGGGCCCCAGTATGAAGGAAATATAGACTATGGGTCACATATTTGAATTTACCAGGAACCATGCTTACAATTAAAATGGAAAAAGAAATGGATGTTTTGAGTGAATCTGGATAAAAACATGGTTAGAGAACATAACATATGTACAGATTTACAAGATATGGTATTTTGTATGAGTGAATTGTTTGTGTAAGTTTGAAAAGTTAATTGTTTTCTTGTTTGTAGAGTTGAAAAAAAAAGCATTAGTGTGTCAGAAATGTGTACGTGGGTTTGCCTTCTGTCTCTATAAATATGCATGTGATATAGTGTGTAAGTTCAGTAGACTATATAGACAGTGTGTGTATATATGCTTGCCTTTCTTTAGTCAGTGTGAGAGTATATGCATGAAATTGCGTGTACTTCAGTTTAGTAGGCAGTGTGTTTATGCTTGTCGTGTGTGAGTGTGTTGATAGTAGTCATTGCTTTCCCTGTCTCCTAGTAAGGGAAGCACATTGTAAATGTCCTCACTGTCTTCTTTTGACTCACTATGTGTCGTATGGGAGAGTGTTGAAATTCTGATTTTTATAGGCTGACAATCGGATCAAAGTTGTTTTTCGCAGGGAAAAGTAATTTTGGCCCGTGGACATAACTGAGAATAAATAACATGACTGTCATTTTTGTAATTTTGTCTTTTTCTCATTTGAAGCCTGTTAGTATGAAAATGTGATCGCTATTTAGATATTGGATTAAAGGCATGGCTTGTGCATTTAGCTCATACTGCTGTTGTTGCAACGACATTCATTCTGATCGGGTTGAGTCAGCTTCTTCCCAAGCCTGCACCACATCTTAAACCATAGTGGGCCATGCACAACAATCTTATGCATGGTCGCACGAGATGGCTAACCAATCGCAATTCCACTGTCGAAGGCTGACCACTTGTGGACCTGAGAGCTTAGCCAAATCCTCCTTGATCATTATTGTCCAAGTCGTCAGCTGTACACTGATAAGCTGGCACCCCCCAGGCAGAAACGTCAAGGAATTCATTTTCCCTCTGAGCTGCATGCCCAAACCATCGAAGACACTGCGGCCGCAAGCCAGATGGCAGAGACGTTAGTGTTTTTTTTAGTGTTGGTGGAGAATAACTGTTGAGACATGGTCAGTCTGCTGACAACACAAAATGCAGCAGAGGCGATTATTGCCAAAGATTTCCAACTTTTGCCGATCGACCACCCTCACTGGCCATTTCTCACAGCCATAAAGGAGCATTGACTAAACGACAGATTGGTAGACACAACCTCTTTGTTGATATTAAGATCTCTAGACGTCTCCGCGAGGAGGGGGAGAGGGAGAAATACAGAAAGAGAAAGAAAGAAATGCAAAGAGAGGGAGAGAGAGTTGCAAAGAGACATAAATAAGCACTTACCAAGCACTGTCCTCCATAATAATTCCCTCCTTTTCCAGCTGTGTGAAGAGTTCTCCACCAGGAAGGTACTCCAAAATGAGGTAAAGTTTACCTCCAGTTTGGAATGCATACATCAATTTCACAATAAATTCATGCTGAAATCAAAAGAAAATAAATGTCAAACGTTTTTTGTTTAAGATTAAATAATTGGGTATTTTTTTTATAAAGTAGACTTTTAAAAAAATGATTTCCTTGCACTCGAAATTTATTGGCAAAGAAACATTAAATAAAAATACTTTTTCTAATAGAGTATTCTATTTTTAGAAAAGGTAGCCTAGTCAGGTTAAAAATAACAGAACTAGTGTAGAAAATGTTAAGAATAAATTGGATGAATTCAGAAATAATGGTGAAAGAATGGATGTATGTAGGGGGGGGGGGGTCTTGATTGACCGGATACCATCTCAGATAATAGAATCGATTATGCAGAGATAGCATCCTATTGGATCTATTGTGGTCAAATACGCATGAATATTGTCGGGAAAGGTATGAACTCATTGCATTCGCATATGTGTATATACCCCCCCCCCCCTGCAAAAAAAATGAGGAAAGATATCTAGTGAAGGTAAACAAGTTAGTTTTTTTAAAATAAAAATTCTTGCAAGAAAATGTGTCCCTGCTTCAGAAAAAAAGGAGTCACTACTTATTAAGGCTAAAAGTCACTAGAGGATAAGGGTTAATGAATTATGAAGACAGTTTATAACAAGTGTTTATTGACTTGAAGAGGACCATGTTATAGCCCTGGGGGAAGCAATCTTGTGGCAATGTGTTCCCCCAATTGGAAGTTCGTGGAAAGAAACTGTTCATAGATAATTCCATTTGATGTTCAGCACACGGAGGAATGTATGACAGTTTCGTGTTTTTTTAATCTGGGTTTTTTGTCTTCAATAATTCAAACCAATTAAAGCTGTACCTCATAAATTGTATCAAAGGGGAGATGTAAGGGTTAATACTTGATGTCTGAGGCATCATCAAATAAATAATTTGCTTTTACTTGGTTGCTTTACGGACTGTAAATAACCTTTTGTGTCATTTAGTGTTGAATTCAATCATTTTGGCAAAAGAGATTATGCTTCAAGTTCTTGATATTTTAAAATATTTATTGGTTTTGCAGATGTTTATTTTGTAGAAGAAAAAAAAACAAAGTTTGCAATGGGACCCTAACAGGTACTACAATTCCAGGTCAGAGTGGACCTGGGAGTAATTGCAACTAAGAAGTGATTTCACACTCACCAAAATTAAGGTATCACTATTGGATGTACTTTCAGGTCAAAAGTGAGTTTGAGAAGTTAGGAATATAGAAGAAATATTTTTTTAATGTATAAAGAGCTGGAAAAATGAATTTGGGAATGGTGGGACAAGGTGAACATGTTTCCCAAGTGTGCCAAATATATTTTAGTGTTGTGCCTGGAACCATTCAATAACCCCCCCCCCCCCCCCACAAGGACACTCACCACAAGTTTAACCTTGTGTCATATGTGCCTGTCGAAAGTCAGATTTCCGTATTGTATATATATTGGTATTTATCAAGTGTCTGTTATTGTACAAATCTCACAATAGCAGTCATTTTTGGGTTTCTGTTTTTCTCACGAAAAGTGCTGAAGTGAAAACGCCTTTTTTTTCATACGACACAATGTGTGGCCTTTTAATTCCTTTTTCAATACATCATTTTTCAGTCAACATTTCTTACCGAGAAGATAAAAACAAAAGCAATTAAGGAACTACTACAAAAACAAAATTGTTGGTTTTCAGAGAAATAAAATATCACACTAGTAGCTCTTAACTGTTTTTACCCAAGGGCCGTATCTAATTGCTTGTAAACCCTAGGCTAAATATTATCAATACTCACCCTTCTTTTGTGAGTCAATCATAATTATTTTTATAGAATGACATAATTAAACTAATGATTCTTAAGATTCCAATAAAAATCTGTCAAAAGTAATTAATAAATTAGTTCAAGAGCACCGGGTAAAATAGAGAATTGTGTTCAACTAATTGAATACAATTAATCATTGTAAATACATATTATATTTCAGTATTATGGAACTCAAAAGGGGGTGATATGCTGTGCAACAGAAAAAAACCCAGCTTAACGCATCACATTGTTTAAATTGAATGTCAAACATTAAATATGTTCTTGGTAATAAGTGGGTTGTGAAGTGGAGCAGTGCTAACCTACTTTTACCCACATTGACTTTTACTTGGACTCGCCCAGTATGTATAAAAGTAGTTACCACATAGGGATCTCTCTGTATAAGAGATATGATATCACAAAAACATGCAACATGACAATGAAGAACATTAAATATAAACATGTAATATAGATATATATATAATTTCTACTATACAGACCATGTATGAAGTACTATTGCCATATTTAGACAGGTGAATCTGTCCCATTTGAGGGTTCTTGATAAGGTGCAGAAACGTATCTGTAATTTGATTGGCCCTACCCTTTCTCTCACAAACGTGATGTTGCTAGTCTTAGTCTTTTATGGCATGTGTTTATCAGAATGGTGTGATCTATTCCCTGCTTCCTTTGTTCCAGCTCGTTTGTCTAGTGGTCTCCAATTCGCGGTTTTGATACCTCATTGTAATACAGCTTCCTATTCCAGTAGCTTCTTTCCAAGAACTACAGGCTTGTGGAACTCTCCTCCTGCTGATTGTTTTCCTCCTATCTATAGTTTGGACTTTTCAAGACTAAGACTAATAGACATCTGTCTTTGTGATGATCATCTTTTGTTCTTGTTAGCTCCTTACATCAAGTGGCTTCATGCCTTGTTTGGAGTAATTGCCATTTGAAAAATAAATTAAACATGGACGGTGGTAAAAAGCTACAAATTTTATATCCTATTTTTTGTTTTCAGTGACAACGTGTTCGCCTATTTAACAGGTGATTGCCATTTTATGTGTAGAGTTACCATGAATAATACATGTGGATGTCAGGAAAAAGGGGAAAGGAAAATAGTGAAAAAACAGTTAAATGCACGTACGTTTATTCACAGATAAAAGGGGTTACAGAAACATGTAATATGATAAACGATATAATACACAAAGGAAAGAACAGATATTAATACTAAAAATAGAATACATTGATATCCCAAATACAATGAGAAAGAACACATTTTGCCAGGGTCGGAGATAGAGAAATATGGATGAGCACTGAAAGTAAATATTACTTTATTTTGTTTGTGTTCTGAGAGTCTATGTAACTGCTACCTGGAAAGGTGCCTGACAGACAGTGTTAGCGTTTGTAAAAGTCATGCAAAGATGGACAGTCAATCGGACAACATCCAACAGCATCATGAACTCGTCAGGAAAAGGGTAAGATTTTGTTTTAAATTCCACACGTGGAAGGAGATTACATACTCATGTAAGAAAGCGCATTCTATAATATTGGCCAGAATAAATCCAAGGAAGATAACTCAAATAATTCTGCCGCAACAGTGGGATACATTTATTTAAAATGTACTGTTATCTTTTTTGTTAACTTATTTTATTCATTTTACTGTGATGGTCTACTAGCTTATTTATTGGCAGATAAGGGAATCACCCCGCCGCCAGCGAGTCCTCATAAATCTTCAGTATGTCTACAGTTACTAGGCCAATATAAAATCTGTCCCCTTTTCTTCTATGCCCCTGTGCAATTTTGATTTCAAACTAAATTCATGACATTGTAGTAGCATTTATTTTTACATGGTAGGAAAAAAAATACAGTCACAAAATACATTGTTCAGGAAGAATAATATTAAAATAAATGAATAAAATCACAAAATGCTGACAGCCATTTTCCTTGAAGGATTCAGTGAAAGAATAAACCCAACAGAGAACAAATTATATTAAAACAACTCTTTAAAAATGATTTCTAAACAGAAAACAAGCTTAGGAAAAGTATAAAACCAAATAATATTACCCAAAGTTACTCTAAAATGCCAAAATTATCCCAGATCACAGTATGACATTTAATAGGAGACTTGGCATTGCTTCTTGGCAACCAGATCTTCAATAAGTAGTCAATTATCAGAGCAGACAGTAAATTCAAATCCTCTCCAATTTGCAATTTTATTCTAAAATTCTTTTTTAAAACATTTTATTTTTTAATATACAAATACTAAAAGAAATTTCAAATTTAATCTTCTCTTTCAGTTTGTATTTTGATTGGAAATTAAACATGGCATTCTTGCTTATTACATCACTGTTAATTGCTTTGTTTGGTTTAAAATGAATTAGTTTCTCGTAAGACATATTATGGTGAAATATTGACTTAAAAAAAAATTAGGTGCATTTCTAGCCATTATAAAAAGTATGTTTTCGTCATGTCTCCTGCTAGAGGAACAAGCAGATGAAACTGTAAAGAAAGTGTTTTTAATTTTGTTTAGTAGCTTAGTACTTAAAAAATAGAAAGAACTTTGTCATGAATTTTCTCCAAGTGTTATATTCTCCTTATCAAGTAGGAAGGTGTTCTCCTGATCCTCTTCTTGGGGCTGGTATCTTTGAAGATATACTTAAAGACTTATCTTCACATTAACTAAATTTCATTAAAAAAAAATTATATCAAGCTTGCTAAAAATAAAAACGAGACAAACCCCTAGTGGTCAACCAAAAACACAACATAGGTCAGTAAAGTTATGAATGATATCATGGGAAATACAAACAACATTACACTAGTGCAAGATAACTTGAAAAAGTCTAGACAAACTTGGAATAAAAAAATTTGTTTAAACAGAAAACCTTTTGAATAAAGTTGTTGGCAGTTAATATTGTTAACCAGGTTACTGAATAGGCAATGATAAGATTTTATTTACTTAATGAAATTGATCTCCAATTCCTTGACTTAAAGTTGTTCCTGAATTATCTTCATAGAGAGTACAAGGGGGCTTATGTCCCTTATTTCTCAAGACGTGCACATAGGTTAAAATTCTAATCTGACAAATAATTTCATTTGTCATTTTAAATTGAAAGATATCATATTCGGTTTAACGTCTGTTTTACATACTAGCATGAGTTGAACGGCTTTAAGAAATTAATTTGCAAACAAACCTATCTCTGCCAGGTCTTTATCCCTTTATCTCAAGCCCATTTTTATCACTTCCCCTCATGTTTTCCTTGGCTGAACCTGCTACCTCAACTGCTCTACATTTTTTTACTTACCAGTACATTAGTCAAATAATTTTAGGAAATGAATTGGCAAATATTTATGTAAAACAAATATAATTGTTTATCTTACCTAAGCGGATTTTTTTTTTGTGTGTGTAGGGGGGATAATGAAAAATTTCTCCATTTTATCAATTATCCAGCAATAATAAATAAAAATAGGCAAGTTAGAATCAAACATCAATGTGTCAGATGCATTGCTCTACAGATCTAAGTAAGAGAATCCGATTGACTAAATTTTATATATTAGATAAAATAAAATTTCCAAATTCCTGCTTTTTGGAACTTTATTTCTTAAGTTTTCAACTAATTTTTAGTCATTTTCCCTCTGATTATAAAGAATACATATGCCTATTCTTAGATTAAATGTGGAAGACACAAATGTGATGAAAATCTTTTAACCTTTTAAAGAAAAATAAGATTTTAATTTGAGATTGTGTGACAGTCATTTCTAATAAAACACATGTTTTAATTGGACGTAAATTCCTTCGAAGATTTTTCGATCTTTTGATAAATAAAGATATATTTGAAAATGGCTAACGATAAAGCTAAAGTGCTAGACAAATGAAAATAAAACCATTAAAACATAAATTGGTAATTTTCTTTATTCCAACGTGTGAATGAAAACTTAGTGAAAAAAAATAAGAGTTCCTTATTATTTAACAATAATTGTAGCATCCTGTTTTTTTCTTTTGTTTCATTCCTTCATCATCTCTTCTTCATCCGGTTTTGGTGTTTAGAGTGCTGAGAGTGTCCTGGACTCCGAGGTGGGCAATACCAGGTAATGTCTCACACCTGCTCTTCATGCGTTCCGATCCAAAGGTTGCATGCAGTCATATTGCTTCTTATGCACTCAAGCCAGGTCTTCCTCAGTTTACCATGCTTCCTAGTGTCTGGGATACCAAGATGCATTATGGAGTTGATGCATGTGGTGTCATGCTGCACGTGGCCGAATCACCTGAAATGCTGAGCGTGTAAGGCATCCGTAATCCAACCAATATCAAGGTTCTAATGAGGCATCATCATCATCATATTCGGTTTAACATCTGTTTTACATTATGGCATGTGTTGGACGGCTTTTAGAAATTGACTTATGAGACATTTGTGCCTTCTATCAAATTAAATGATCAAACAATAGGTTACTTGACTTATCGACCGTAAGATGGATTTTCAACTCCTCCTTTTCCTCCTCCACTGGCTTGATAGTGCAACTGCTTTTATATCAACAAAAATCATCCTCAAAGTATTTTGACCTCTTTTCAAGCAAATGACAATGGTTGGCAGTAAACTGTAACACTTCATTAAACAAGATTAGAATGGACATTTTAGATTTTCAGTTTTACTGCGATTCTTAAAAATCACGTTCTTTATCAAAACTTCTTTGCTGGTGAAAGTTTAAATAGAATAAAATCCTCTACAGCAGATGCAGGACTGTAGATTCTGAGCCAAATTGGTGCTTTAGGATAGTCGTGGAGCAACTGTTGGCATTTTAATCTTTTTTTTTTGTATAATTATTTATTTTGTATAAGCTTGGTTCGGTTTGTTTTACGGCATATCAACCATCTATGGGTTATTTAATGCCGAATAAAGTCGTCAAATGCAATCCTAAAGGTAGGACAATTATTTTATATTGTTTTTGACAAATCTAAAATTAAAAAAATTGTAATTAAACTGTTTTGAAGAGCCCAGCTAAAATTTTTGTTGAGTTTGTGTCTTTAAACAGGTCCTTTAGATTTTTCGAGTTGTAGTATTTTGTTCAGCTTTGTTGCAAATCCTGACAGTCTAATAACATCTTTCTGACTGTATACGATTCTTGACATGATATACACATTAGAGACTCTTCACCTTCCAATAAATGTTTGTGAGTAATATGTGTATGTTCTATATGGAATCTAGCTATTACAACCTCTTCTCATCTTGCCTTTCTGTCATCTAATGGCCACTCATCAATATTTGGTCAAATCTTGTGTAATGTATCACTTCAGCATTCATCCCAAGATTCCTGCAATTTGTTATTTATTATCCAATTTATAGAAAGTCAAAGATCAGTGTATGGAATCCTAGTATTGGTAGGTATCACGCTCAGCGATTCTTTTGCTGCTCTATCCACTTTTTCATTTCCACGAATGCAGATGACTCTGTATCTAGCATAATTTCATTTTACTCTGCTTCTTGTTATAGATAAGTGATCTTGTTTAAAATTTTTGTGATTAAAGGATTATCCATATTTTTGTTCTTCAGTGCTAGTAAGATATAAAGGGCATCCATTCGCTTTAATATATAAGCTCTCCACTAGAGATTTGTGAAAAGCCTCCAACGCAAGTCTCAGTCCCTGCTGATGAATAGTTTCCAATTGCTTCAGGTATGAGAGTCTTGCTGTGCCATAGATGAAACTTCCACAATTGTTTAATATGGCTTAAGTAGGGATTTCTTATCCGCTTTCCAATCAGTGTGAGCTACCACTCTGAGTAGGTTAATTGCCTTGTTGCATTTTTGTCGTAGATACCTTATATGAGGGATTAAAGATAATTCCAAGGAACTTATTTGTATCTCTTTTCTATTCAATTTCAGACATGGATCATTATGCATTTTGTGCAAATTGCAAAAATAGACACACCTTGTCTTTGTTTCAGAGAATCTAAAACCGTTTTCATCCGTCTATTTGCTGATCTTATTTAAGACTAGTTGTAATTTATGTTCTGCCAGATGCATATGTTTTGCTCGGCAGCAAATTAAAAAGTCATCTTCGTACAGTGAGCCATTCACTGCAGTGTCAAGGTTTTTAGCAATGTTGATACTTCCGTGAGGTACTCCATTTTCTTGCTCTTTTATATCAGAAAGTGTAGTTCTGACTCACTTTAAATCTTTGGTTTTCCAAGAAATTTTGGATAAAAAGGGGCATGCTGCCTTTTAATTTGAGGTCTTGAAGATCTTTCATTATACCGTATTTCCAAGTGGTGGCGTATGCCTTCTCCGGATCAAAAAAGATTGCAACCAGGTGCTCCTTTTTAATGAATGCCTCGCTAATGAATGTCTCCAATCTGATCAAATTGTTAATAGTACTTCTTTTTTTTACCCTGAAACTAGACTGTAGGTTTGACATCAGATTGTTCGACTCCAGGTACCAACCATGTACACATGCTATTTATCATCCTTTCCAGAGACAACTGGTTAATGCTATCGGTCTATGGTTTGAAGGATTATCAAAGTCTTTTTGCAGCTTGGGATGGGTATTACTGTTGCTTGCCTCCAGAGATTTGGAATTTTTCCGCTAATCCATATTTCGTTATAGATCTCTAGAAAGTATTTGGAGGATACCTGTGGCAATTGTTTTAGAAATTCATGGGATATATCATCTGGACCGACTGCTGTATTGTGTTTTTGTAAGTGATTCATTGAGCTCCGATCTTGTAAAGGGCAGATTATAACTTTCACTATTTTTGGAACTAAAATTTAGTTTTTTTGTTTTTTTTAGTTTGTTTGATTTTAAAAACTTTTCAGTCAGACCCTTGGAGCCAGAATTTTGAGAAAAGCTGTCTGCTAAGGCATTAGAAATAGCTTTCCTGTCCGTGATCTTGGGATTAGATGTTTTATTGGCATGCTGCCATTCTTTCCAGCTATTTTTCCCCATCATGCTCCATATTGCCTTAGACTTTGTGCTCGAATTTATTTTGAATATATAGCCTTTCCATGAATTTCTTTTAGACTCCTTAATCGTTTGCAGAGCTCTGGCTCTCTTGATTTGAAACGAGTCCAAATTCTCCCCAGTGGAGTTCAAATTGAATCTTTTCAGGGCAGAACAGCGTCTCGGATAGCCTTTAGGCATACTTTATCAAACCAGAGTTTGTGTGGTTTAGTTTGTAGTTGACTTTTGTACACACTCTTCAGCCAACTATTTCTACCAGTTTCCCTGTAAAGTAAATAGAGTGATCTCTCCATTGACATTGACTGTCAGTTTTTCTTGACATTGCTCTTGGAATCTCTCCCAATTGGCTTCCTGCAAATTCATATAAGCAAATGAATAAATTTTAAATCAATCATACTACTTTACTGTACATTTTTATCACATATTTTATATTCTTCTTTCATTACTAATCAGCAGAGCATTACCACTGTCTATCAAGGGAAGGGCCCAGCTACCTAGTATATTTCACCATGTTGGCGTGATCTCAATCATCAGCATCACAAACATTAAACCAGCTATCTGGAGCAAGTAAAAACTACTACTGCTGATAAACTCAGACACACCTCTTTACTAGTAAACTTTTCCGCTTACATAAAGCAAGCATGAGAAACACACACACACACACACACACACGCACACAAATCTTGCACACAAAAAAAAAAATCTTTCTCTAAATAAAATATTGTTTTGTTTTCTTGTAATTTATTCGTTTGTTTGGCCATTTGCATTTTATTCCATTTTTTTGTCGTGTATTTTACAAAAACTACAACAATCTCTATCAATACAAAAACCTAAACAGTTCTGAGACAGCAGGAAAAAAAGCTTGTCTCAACTGATAGATAAAATGTTATCAACATATTCGGCTGGGATTATAAACAGCTGATTTGAACATGATTTTAATCAACAGGTGAGAAAAATTATGTCATGAGAGCAAACTATTCTAGTAGCTTCTTTCCAAGAACTGCAAGCTTGTGGAACTCTTCCTGCTGACTGTTTTCCTCCTACCCGTAGCCTTGATCTTTTCAACACTACGATCAATAGGCATCTTGCGTCTTTGTGATGATCATCTTTCGTTCTTGTTAGCTTCTTATATCAAGTGGCTTCATTCCTCGTCTAGATCGATTTCCATGAAATTTTTTTTACTAAACGACCCACTTTACAATAAAATAAGTACACCTGTGTACTTTTGATCTTACCCCACAACCCCATAATACGATTTTCATTCTTTTTTTTTTTTTTTTAAATGTTTTTTTTTTTTTTATTTCAATCATTTTCATGTTATATCTAATCTAATATATAAAAGGAAGTCCATCTATTTCTTTAACTTTGTCATCAATAACCTTAAATCTGACAAATTGATATTTGATTCTGTTTAACCGACTTATTTTTTCTTCATTCCACAATGTTCTTTACAACAAAAGAATGCATTTCACTTAAGTTTCTTTTAAAAAGAATACTTATTCCAGCTAGGAATATTTTCCAGATGACTGCCATCTTTGTTACAAGCATCAAATTTTAGTAATATCAGTAAAATACATAATTGCATCTATTATTAGGAAATACTTAAATAATATAATATTATTATAGAAACAGAGGTGCATAAGTATGGGAATTCTCTGGGAAATTGGAATATTCACTATCATATCAGGTGATGTCACGCCTATTTTCTATATGGTGTCAAACAAATTATTACCTTAAAAATGCATTCCAGTTTCTTCGTAAACACACAAGCAATTTTACTCTTTCCTTAATAGTTGAACCCAAATATGAATTACAGAGTTTGCTCAAGAGTGATCTTAACATCAGTAATTATTATTTTTATTATTTACTACTTTTAAATATGCCCATTTTGTATTTGTTAAGAAATAAATTATTGCCATAAAAATACATTCCATCTTTTCACGTTAAAATATGTCTTTAAATTTTTTTAAAAAGGTTCACAGCTATTTATTTAGCTTACAGGAAACACCAAATATTTGTAAATCTTGTATTTTTTATTACATCTTTGTTTTTAATTCCTAAAATCATGAATACTAATACATTGTAAATTGACAGAATAATATTCAACTATTCTTATGCCTGTGTCTCCTCCTTTCATATGAACATTATTGAATATGTTTTATATCACCAGCCAAATAGCTCAGTTGGTTGAGCATGGGATTGACTAACTAAAGGTCACTGGTTCAATCCTGGTTTTTGGCACCAGGCATTTAATTTTTTAATTTTAATTTTTATTGAATATTTTTTCAAAAAGGCAACAGCCTAAAATAAAATGAATTTCGTAAATGTAGTAGCATAGAATTAAATGTATTTTTAAATTTCTATTTAAAAGTATTTTTTTTATTACAAATTTAACAAATATGAATTTCGGTTTATTCAGAAAAAAATCAGCCATTTTAATAAAACTATATATAGAGAGAGACGCCTTAACGTAACTTACTATTAATCAATTATACTTTTGAATACAAAAAATGGTCACGTTCTGTCTATCAAAATATTTGTTACAGAAAAAAACTAGGAAATTACCTGGAAGTTAAGTGTCTGGATATTTTATTGACAATGTTGGACATTACTTCAAAACAAAGTCATGACTGCGACTTTCACCCCACCTCTCCATCCATCCGACTACCCAGATTTGACAATCGACTTCCATTTATTTCCAAACATGAAAAAAAATCTAGCAGGATGCAGCTTCACTACAGATGACAAGGTTAAAGGCTGTGGAAACCTACCTACAGAACCAAAATTCAGAGTTTTACAGTAAGCGGATAAAAGCCCTTTAGCACTGATGAAGGAAGTGTGTGAACTTAGAGAGGGACTGTGTTGAAGAATAAAATACTCAAAATTTGTATTGTTTCCCCAATTGTCAGAAGTTTTCATTCACTTCATATAGATTTAGCTTTAGTTTTCAGATTTATATATTTTTTATAAATGGCTCCATTAGTTAACAAATGACGACAGTGATACCATCATATCAAAAACAAAAAAAAATTTTCTTAGAATTTATTGAAAACCAGGAATTTTAATTTACTTTATTTACAACTAGATTGAGGTCTTCATCTCAATTATTATCACCACAATATTCCAGCTGCCATACACCGTGAGTTGAGGAGGGTAACTCAACAGAAATCTTTTGCGCATATTTACGAAGGTGAGGGACACCAGTTGGATGATAAATAAGAGAAAGGCTCATAAAAAAATAAAAATAAATAATATAGCATATTTAGTTAAAATTTCAAAACATACTCATACCTTCAAATGAGGTCAACTGGTTAAAGATCAACAAAGTTAAATAAATTCAACCATTAATAAATTTTAAGTAGGCACATTGGCACATCCTTGTATCATTAGGCTTTTGACCAAGAGCAAAGTGTAGTATCTGTTGTAGATACTACATGTCAGCTTTTCTGTCTTCAGTCAGTGATGAAAAAATTCTTTTAGACTTTGGTAATTTAAATTTTTGTCCCAATCTAGAGTGCCTCTTTTTTGGTGGAGTTGGATTTTCTCCACATTAAAAACCGACCTTGTGTCTAACTCTGCCCTAGTGGGGAAGCAAGTAAATAGGGACACATTGGCATAAGAATAAATATTAGGTTGCAAAGATGAAATGCAAAATAGTAATTAAATAACTGGTGTCGCTGATGCCAAGAAAATTTAGATTTTACTCATTTTAAAATGAATTGTTCCCAAAACAAAGAAAACTTCATAATTAAAATTCTGTCGTAGACTTATAATTAACATTCATTTTATTTATTTAAAGGATATTTAGCTGATAATTACTTTTACAGTAAGAAGAAAGACTATATTTCAAAGATTTAGATTGTTACAATAAATACATTAATTGTTTTATCTATTTAAAATTTCTTATAAAAGGGGACTTTACTGCTTCAGTCATATGCTTCACTGACCCAGGTGTCATGACACATGATCTGATTGCTCCGAAGCGAAAAAGATAGAATAGTAAGCTGAAAATGTGTCTCTCTATAGTCAAATTGGAATTTGAACTGATGCTGGGCCCTTTGGAGTGGGTTGCAATCAGGTTTAAATGGTCATACATGGTAAGCAACGATATGGGCCTTATAAAATTGAAGAGAGGCAACACGGGGTGATAGTTATTACAAGGATAAGAATTAAGGGAGCTTAGTTACCAAAATCTAATCTCAAGAAATCATATTTATAACCATAAATAATTTACGTTTGACAGTGCATTTCAAACCTTGGTCAACCACCTTTTTTACCAGCTATAGAGTAAAAAAAACTAAGTCACAAAATTCCTACAATATGATTACTACTTCTACTATTACTACTACTATTATCATTGGAAGGATATGTGGTGTCATGTGATGAAAATAGAGTTTGGAAATAACATTAAGCAGTGAATAAGATAGTAAAGTATCAGGGAAAATGGATTCATACCTTCCAAATAAAAGGTCATTAGGATAAAGTAAGCAGATCCAATTTTACAACTAAATTACCAAGTTGCTTTTATTTAATTTTCAAAGTCAATAAATTATAGTATCCCTTACCACACGCCCCCCCCCTCTCCCCGCAATCATCTACATTATATTCTGCATTTTTCTAACTGAAAATCCGTGACACACACACACACACACTGATAGAGTACATTGTGAATACATTTACAATTGAGTAATTATGGCGACTGCAACAAGAGAATTCTGAAATTTGAACCCACAATGAAAAACTATACCTTAACTGCTTCCAGAATATTCCTCTCCGCTCTTGTATGAGCCGTGTCTTTGGCATTTCGTGCAATGGTTGCCTGCAAAAAGACAGAAAAACAAGTTTTAGGGAAACAAAGAAAATGTGGATGTAAATTATAGAAAAAGCAAACATGAATTTTGCAGCATCTTTAACCTACAACGGCCAACTGATATTTTATGTTTACATGTGTAATTCAATTTAAATAAAAAAGTTGATTCTCTAAGGAACACATTTATAAAATTTCAGCGCAATTTTACAGTTGAGTCGGCTTTAAATAGTTACCATACTTGGTCAAAAAGTATTTACAATAAAATTTGTCTTCCGTGCACGAAGCGGTGAAACTTTGTTACCCCAAAAATGATATCAAACACTTCTTTTTCTATTTGTGAGTAGCTCTTTTCTGCCAGCGAAAGTGTATGAGACCGATGCGCGATAGGCTTCAGCAAAACGTTGTCTATTCTGTGTAAAAGACAAGTTCCAATGCCGTATGAACAAGCATCGGTAGCCTCAACGATTTTTCACTCTAGATCATAATGTGTTAAAAATAATTTAGACGTGAAAATGTTTTTTTTCCTCAAATGCCTCCTGGCATTCTACCGTCCATATCCAGTCTTTCTCCTTTTTCAATAGTTCGTTTAGAGGCGTCCAGAAGTTGTGCATACTTGGGATAAATACATTGTAGTAATTCGCTAATGTAAGGAAACTTTGCAATGACGATATGTTTTCTGGAGCTGACATATTCTATATTGCACCTGATTGCTCTGGGTTGGGTCTTCTCCCATTCTTGTTTATTATTTGTTCTGGATATTTAATTTGTTCCATAAAAAAAATCGGTTGTATATTCGGTTTCAACTCAAAACTTTACAGTTACTTTTTTTGTATCTACCCAGCTCACCAGAAAAAAAAAAAAACTTCTGAAAAACTTTTTCTTAAACTTTTCTGCTGCTGCAGCATCTAAAGTTTCTATACTCTGGCAGAAGGAATTTATAGGTAAATCTCAGAACTTTTCCATCCAATCTGTGCCTAGTAAGCTACTTGAATTGTTCATCATAAACATCTTCAATTTTAAAGGTTTTTCTTTGTAAAAAGTCCTCTGGTCCATTTTCCAGTTTATTAAGGATCCTTCTTCTGATTTCTGCATTCGTGTTCGATACTAATCCTAGCGCAAATATAAGGCATTTGAAATTGTTAGCACTAAACTCGGACAACTTGAAATCATCACAGTGTTTATTAACTATGCTGGCAAAAGTCGTGTAGTCTTCGTTGTCTTTCCTTATGTTCATGTATTTCCACCTTTTGTGAAAAAAGACGTTTCAGGGCTAAACAATTTCGTAATTGCATCGCTTCACCAAATGTTAAATCACTGGTTTATTGTGGTAAGACGTAATTTACGAAATTTGTATGTTCCACCGTATCCAATTTCCTTAAGAGCAAACAAACCTATTTAAAATCAGTTTAATTAGCACAGTCTGTATTATAAATATTCTCGTATCATCTAGAGTATAAAGCAAACGTAACATCATTGTCAAAATCAGTTAATGTTTCAAATAGTGTTTTGTGAAAACACTTTCATTTTCACCATTTTGACACCCATTTGATAATTCAATTTTTTTCTGTTCCTGGTGTGTATGAAGAAACACCTTACATCTTTTCATTTGTACCAGCTGTTCCTTCTCTTCTTGAAATTTCTCTTCCATTTCAAGTTTTTCTGCTTCCATTTTCTTTTGATATTCTACTTGTTCTGCAATTCCATTTTTTCTGCATTCTTTTTTTTAATATTCTGCGGTGCTTCTTTCGTTTCGCCACGGCATGAAAATATTTAAAGAAATGTATCAACTTTGTTATGTACTTACGTGTTAGCTGAAAATAAGATTGTACAGAAAAAAAATTATGCAAATTCATCCAGTATTTATTAAATCATAAGAAAAAGAAAAAACGATCTTACATATCGGTAGACATTTTGTAACCAGTTCAGCTTACTGATTAGGCAAGGGAGATAATTTTTTTTTTAATTTGCCGACTGATAGATACAATATGACGGCCGACCTATAAAATCGTTTTTTTATTTTTAATTTAATAAATACTGGATGATTTGCATATTTTTGGTGTACAGTTTGCTATTCAGCTCCCACATAAGTACATAAAGTTTATACATTTCTATTGTTAACAAATATCGAGAGCATACCATTAAATTATTATTATTTTTTTTTTTTCTTAAAAAATCCAACATTACAATTGTAGACATAATCAGAGTTTTCGATGCCAGTGTTGTGTGCAACATACGTCCGGGTTATTTTCATGTCCGAATAAATAAGAATTTCTTGTCGCCAGAGTTGTGCAACATACATTCGAAAAAAATGTAGGTCCAAATAAGTCCGAGTACCTTGTCTTCAGTGTTGTGACCTTGAAGGGCCGATGATCATTAAGATACCATGGTGATATATTTAAAAGCGTATATTTACAGAAGTATAGAAATGGTATGTTACAAAATGTCTGCGTCTATGACTGCCACAACACTTAGTCGTAACTCTATTCCTAGTGTCTGGAAGAGTCCATCTATTCCCAAAATAGGGTAGATCAACTTACACCATAACTTTTACATTAATTTATTTTTTTGGTATTTAATGCCAAAACAATACCTATTGTAAATGCTGCACTGCATATGATTTCTTGAACACAAATGTGCTATTTTACTAATAGCAGACGTGGAATTGTCAGGTTCATACCTTTCCCAACAGGATTTGTACATAATAGCCACAATAAATCTGACTAAATTTGAACTCTGCATAGTCGATTTCACAGTGCACGTTAGTATCTACTTTGCCTAATTATGCACACCCTGCTCTTAATTGAATTATAACAAAGAACATTTACCACTGAATGTTGTTTATGAAATCTCTTGAGTTTGATATGTTCACCTTTAATATAACTAGAATGAATAAATCAAGATCGACATTAATTATTTTTATAATGAGAAAAAATATAACATTTTTCTAAATGTTGTTCAATCATATTGCACCCCCTTCCACTTTACATTTTTTGTGTAGAAAAAAACAAAAACATCATGGTATGTGTTTTAAGGAATAATAATTAACTGATTTGGCAGCATGTTTAAGTTGCAACTTAAAGTATGAGAAATCAATTCCGTTTTCATATGAATATATCTCAAAATATGCATGTGTATATATTTCAAAGGTTTAAAACATTAATTATTTGAACTATATCCTGGAGGCTTGGTAATGTGATTTTTAATTTTTTACTAAATGTATATGAATTCATCTTAGTCAAAATAACCCATGAATTGTTTTAGTTCAATATCTTAAACTTTTCCTATTTATTTATAAATAGGATATATATATATATATATATATATATATATTTATATATATATATATATATATCTCTGTAGCAACAAAATTTATCCTTTTGTGCCCAAAATGAAAGTGCTTAAACTTGTTTCTGTGCACACCGCTTTGCGCACGCATCCACCAAAATTAATAAAAACAAATAATATTTTGAATTAATCAGCAGATTTTTCTGAATTTATAGAAATGGTCCTTTTGGAGCCACCTCAACCGCATATAAGGCCAGATTTTTCCTTTAACAGGATGTTTAGCGCAAATCCATGAGAGAGCTAACATCGACGTTTTACCAGCCCCCATCAGCCTTCTGTCGGGTCTTGGGAATGCTGAAAAACGCCTTTTCTAAACTCACGCACACATAGCCACACTGACACACACACCGCATTAACTCTTTCACTGTCTTATGCATATGCACACTAAAGGCGACACACACTGCTTGAATCCTTATTTCAATGTCGTCTACTGATTGAAAACAAATTTATAAACTTTACCATTTTAATACTTCATACATTTCTCTCTGAACTTTCTAATATGAAAATAAATGATGATTGACTATTAAATAACTTTCAATGAAATGTAATTAATGTAATTGAGTGGGGAAGTTTTGATTACGACTTTTCAGACTCGTGGATAATTCACAGCCTTTAAATTATCAACTCAGGCTTCCTTGATATCTTAACTAATGAATCTCCCTTGCAAGGACACTCAAAATACTGAACAATTTTTCTGTTTTCTTACGTAGGTTTCCATTTTAAACATATATAAAATATTTCTTTTGTAAATTTATGCTTTTGAATTCATTATTTTGTTTATCATATAACATTTCTGTTGCTCTCTCACATAAAATGTTTCTATAAAACTCGGCTCTCCCCAAATCTTTCCCCCAAAACTGGAACCCTAAAAAGGGTCCCCCAAATATCTAACATGAATTTATCATGTCTGATTTTCAAAGTCAGACCCAAATAGCAATTTGTCTGATGAATTACTACTTTCTTCATACTATTCTTACTTTAGTATTTTTTCTCCCACTTTGTCATTGACCTAAATATAATTTAGTTCTCTTAAGTTTCTTTCTGTCAATAAATAGGCAATTACTTTTTTGTGACAGTTGCCAGCAAAAATACTAGAGATAATTTTGTTGATGTAGACATGCGGCTACCTACTTGTAAATATGTAGAAATTTATATAGTCATTCATATTAATTCATAATTGATTTTGAATAATTTATTGGCAATTAAATTGTCAGGATTACATCTGTCTCATAATCGTTTACTAACCCAAGTAAACTTTGCAGGGAGTGAAAGTTTCCTTTTGTTTATAGAAACAGTTTTAGCTTGACAGATTAACAGGAACAGATAGCACATGCTAGAGAGATAGAGAGTGAGGGGGCGGGGTGACATCGCAGGTTGGAAGTGAGAGTCAAGAGGAGAGAAAAATGGAGAAAGCAGAAAGATAAAGATAGACAGGGGAAAGTTATATAAAACTAGCTGGCACTACCAGGTGTGACCCAGGATAATGTTCTTTTATATATATATCACAATAAACAGGTGAAAAAATAAAAGGCTTGAAGCTTTTTTTTTGTCATAATTGGATTATAGATGAAAAATATTTTTAAATTAGCCTTCATCTCCTCAACCAGAGTGCTCTCCCTCTCTCTCATATAAGTCAGGTTCATATTATATTCCAATAACCATGTTTTTATTTTATTATTTAACATTTCCCAAAAACATAACATTTCTGTGAGATATATTTTTTACAGTCCGTTTCATTTGTCTTGTGCCAAACAATATTTTTATGTTAATATCGTCTCTGCAACATTACAAAATCATCAGAAAAATTCACAAAGAGTAAAAAGTTCTTGGATTAAAGTGTATTGAAAAAACCTACACTATACCGGGGTTCATTTTTGAGTGAAACCAAACAAAAAACAGAGAAAAGAGCAAACTCACACGTGGGGGAACCCATTAATACGCCATTGCTCTTTTCTTTGTTTTTTATTTGGTTTCACCCAAAAATGAACCACTTTTTACTCTTTGTGAATTTTTCTGATGATTTTGTAATGTTGCAGAGACGATATTAACATAAAAATGTTGTTTGGCACAAGACAAATAAAACGGACCGTAAAAAATATATCTCACAGAAATGTTATGTTTACCATGTAATACCATACTTCCGGGTGGCATTGTACGCTTTCTCTAAGTCAAAATAGAAGCAACCAGGTGCTCTTTTTTAATGAAAATCTCTCTAATAAAAGGTTTTTAGTTGATCAAATGGTCAGTAGTGCTTTTCTTCTGAAATCTGATTGTAATTCTGATATCAGATTGTTTGATTCAAGGTAGCAAGTTAACGTAGCATTAATCATTCGTTCCAATGATGTAACATACACAACTTGTTAATGCTATCAGTCTATGGTTTGTAGGATTTGACAGATCAGTTTTAGGTGCATGAACGTTTGATTATTATTGGAATCTTTTCCGAGCTTGGGGAGAATAATATGATGGATGTTTAAAGACAATCTTAGATCTGATGACCTCACAGGAATATTAAATCTGGACAGTATAAGGAGATGCGTGCAGAATAGAAGAGTTTGTTGGTATGGTCCCATTGAAAATAAAAATAGGTGTGAGTGCTTGAGTTAATAGCTGTAGAACAGTGGAGCTAGCAGGGTCAGTTGACTGGGGAAGGCCAAAGAAAACATGAAAGCAAGTCATAAAGGATTTGAGAGAAAGACCAGGTCAGAGATAGGTTAGTTTGAAAGTCAATTTCTAAAAGCTGTCCAATACATGCCAACATGTAAAACAGATGTTAAACCGAATATGATGATGGTTAAAGTGCAGTGTTGCATTAAGTTAAACAAAATGTTACTTATAAACAGACATGAAAAATAAAATAACATAATGCCATAATATTAACACAAGATGCATCCAGTAAAAAAGTTGAATGGTAATCTGATCTAAAAATAAAATATAATGAAATTTGCTTCTTTTCAAACATGTGTGATGTCCTCATCAGCCGCCAACCAGTTTCAGTTGCTTAAGCGGTACCCCCCCCCCCCTCCACGACACCATCAAAGTTTGCCACTGGGCAGGGTATTTAAAAACTATATAAATAAGCATACATACATCTTTAGAGTTTAATTATAAATGCAATTTGAAGGTTCTTAAAACGCATTTACTTTCAGCCGTTAATAACATTATGTCCTCGTAACAATTATCACTAACTAAACTTGATATCATGGGGTTACTTGTGTTGCATGCAGACAAGTGATGATGTTGCACACATTTTGTAAAATATTAAATTAAGCCTAGCACTTAGTAATAGTAGGGCATACCTTCACCGAAATGATTCATTTTATTTATTAAAGCAAAAAAGCAGATAAGTTTGGCATCTGTTTGCTCTAATTTTTTTTTTTTTTACAAAATTTCTGTCTAAAGTTAAAAATTTTTTTAACGCTTCCAAGATTAATACAATATTTTAATCTCATAATAGTAAATATTTTTTTAGTTTATATATTTTTTAAAATATAAGATTTATGAAAAAAAAAGATCTTCCAAAAGGTCAAACAAAATTACTATATTTTCTAAATTAGTTGTACTCATTTGTAACAAGCAGCAGCATAAGCGATCTCGATTTTCAAAGTCAAGTTTAAAGGCAAAGTTAAGAACTAAGTGAGACCAATGACCAAAGCCAGTAATCATGTCCATATCTAAAAATAGAACTCACCTTTTTCAACACTTTCATAGCAAAGATTTGTCCCTTGTCATCTCCCGATACCTTTCGTACTTGAAACACCTGGGAAGACAAAAAAATGAGTGGTTAAAGAAAAATGTACCCAAGTTTACAAACCAAAACTTCTTTTAAAGTTATTTTTACTAATGAATTTTGAGGGGTTTTCCGCATTTAAAATTTTAATTCCAAGCTAAAGTAATAACCTTAGGTTTAACTACTTTACAAGAAAAGAATGAAGAGGGTATTCAATTGAAACCTTAAATTTTACAAACTAAATCTATCAAACCATTACATTTTTTTCTCATAGTGATATATTTTATTTGGAAAAGTTTATCTAATTGAGTTAAAAATAGTCCCACATTGTCTTAATAAATATGGGAGCAAAAAATGAAAATATTAATTTTAATATCAATTGGGAAATCTTAAAATTATCTCCTTGCAATATACATAGTAGAAACTGTAAATTATGTTTAGAGGGAAAATACAAAATTATAAACTTCAAAAATCAAATTAAATTATTAAATAAAAACCATGAATTTATAGCTAAATGTAGACATAAAAATACTTGCTTTGCTATTTAAACTCCCATTAAATAAAAATACTTATGTGTTCAATCGAACTTGTTGCATAGGTTATGTTAAAACAAACAGAAAAAAAAACAAAAACAGTATGTGCACTAATGCATAAAGATAAAAAACGTTGAACGCAATGTCACTTATATGAATACTGCTAATTATTCATGTTTTGATTGATGCCAGTCACTTCTGATGATTGGTGATGCTGTGAAAATGCAGTAAACTGTTAAGCAATCAATTTTAAAGAAAGAAAGATGAAGATAAAAAATTGCATAAAATTACATAAAATTAATACAAATTAATTGTTAAAAAACTTTCTCCAATTCTGCAAACTTTTGCTTTTCTGCACCATAGCGCCCCCTTTTGTCTTCGAAAATGGCTACTCAATACTGCTAATTTTTCCTTCCTGGCCATTTATTTCTTTATCCCCAACCTTTCTAGTTTTATTCATCAATTTTTCAAAGTGAAATGGAACTAGGTAATATTTATTTATCATATATACCACATTACCAAATTTTATCCTCTGACAAGAACAGTTTTATCTTTGAAAAACCATGGTTTAAGGATTAATGTAACTTCTTGCATCTGAACTTTCGATGTAATAAAATTTGTATTAATTTTATGTAACTTTATGTAATTTCATGTAATTTTATATCTTCATCTTTCTTTAAAATTGATTGCTTTACTCAACGTATTGAGCTTTACTTTATCGAGATAGATCACTTTACGATACTTCACTTATCGTTAATTCTATTATCATTAGTAAACTTAAGTACATTTTATTATCGATATAGTTCTATTCAATAGGATTATTGAGCCATTTGTTTGTCAAAGATCTGTTGTCTTAACTTGATTCCATTCCAATTGCGATTGTTTTTTGTTTATATATATATATATATATATATATTTATTTTATGTACTAATGAGTCACTGCTTATCAAGGCCCAAAGGCCATTTGAGGATAAGGATTAATGAGTTTGTCAGGTGAATGGTGAGACAACACTGAGGATTGGTAACGATAATTGAAACTGAGCAGAATTTGATTATTAAAGAGGACGGCTCAACAAGAATTTATAAACATTGGACTTGAAAACGATTATGTTGTAGTCAGCTGGGACGCAGCTCAGTAGTATCGTGTTCCACAGACCGGTACGTCTTTGAAGGAAACTTTGTTCATGGAAGTTCCGTTTAGTTTTAGGTACATAGAGGAAGAAAAGAAAACTATTTATAATGTATTGAAAATAACCAATCACCTTTCCCCGGCCCCATTGCACGACGTGCTCCAGGTTGGAAAAGAGAAAATCAGAAAAATCTTGATCATTAATGTTTTCTGAAGTGTTGCCATAGATGCTTGTGTTATCTTACAAAGTGATTTGGGAGATCATTGATGAAGATCAGGAAGAGGGTTGGGGCCAGAATGAATCCTTGAGGCGCATTCTTTTCAAAAGTGGATTGGATTGGATTGGTTGGTTTTGCGGCATATCAACCTATGTGGTCATTTAATGCCGGAGTTTTTTTGTTTTTTTTACAAGCTTATTTTGGTTTGGTTTGGTTTGGTTGTTTTGTTTTACGGCATATCAACCCTTTTCGGGTTATTTAATGCCGAATGCAGTCATTTTGGTGAAAGTTTTTATGCTTCAAGTTGTTTATATCTTCAAATATTTATTGATGGTGTTTGGTTTGGTTGTTAAAGTATATTTGTTTTCTTCTCTTTTTTGTTTCTTTCCCCTTTTAATATCTGTTTCTATTTAACCCATAGTTGGGACCCTAACAGGTACTACCACTCCGGGTCAGGGTGGACCTGGGAGCAATGGTAATTAAGAGGAGGCTCCACATTCCCCAAAGTCCGTAAGCCGGATCTCACCATCGGATGTAGTTTAAGGTCATATCCAGGACCGGGAGTAGGGTAGGAAAAATAAAATAAAAAAGGGGAGGGAGAAAGGGAGAGGGGCTGTTGTTTTTGTTTTTGGTTTTGTAGAACATAATTAAGTTTTACAAAAAAAAAAAAAAAAAACGTCAATGTAGGTGAATTTCGTCCCAGGGAGCTACAGGGCAGCCTGATCTGGTATCACCAGCTTTTCAAAAGTGAAATGCAGACAAATTTATGATATGAAAGATCTGAGGCTGTCCCAGTCAGCCATCGAGTACTGATACACTCTGCAATGGAAAGAGACATCAGAGGTTTTATTACACTTTGTTTTGATCTTAATTGAAACAACCAATTGATCGGAAGATCCCAACGCAGACAAAGCAATGGATGAGCACTGTTCACGACAAGTTGTCAGGTAAAGATCAAATAGACTTGAAAAATGTCCATCAGCATCGGGTATGTGAGTAGGTTAGTCAATAATCTGTGTTAGATCATAAGCAAGGAAAAAATTGTGACAAAACCTCCCTTCATTATTAGTCTATTCAATAGTGTGAACATTAAACTCACCACAGACATGAATGCTGGCAGGAAAGTAAACAGACAAGACAGTCTATTTTCTAAATAGTAACTGACCCCTTTATTTAATCTAGAGGTAGATTATTCTCATTCCTCGTCACCAATGACTGGGTAGGCGTGTTAATTTTCTATTATTCTTAGTTACTATTGCCTGTCGTAGGGATTGAACCTTTAACCCCCAAAAAGACCGTCACTTAGACTGATTCTTAACTAACACTGTTACATCACATGTCCTTGTGGATTAAATAAAGGAGTCAAGTACGAAATTCTGTTCAGGTTCCTGAGTTCGACAAAATTTTCCCAAGTGGTTTCCAAGTTCGGGAAGATGCACTTGAAAATGTTTTTGTAGTTTTCTTCAAATATATGTACCTACATTTTCTGGTGAGAGGCAGGATACCCAAGAGCCACCCCACCCATCTACATTTACCTACCAAATGTAACTTTCATGTGGCTAACAGCCTAAAAATAGTTAGCAGTAGACACACGGACAGACGTCTCTTGTATTAGTACAGATACACTTAAAAGTAATTAATGTGCTAATTATATTTGCAAGAGAAACAACTATTCGTCAATTTTATTCCCTTTAAAAAAATCAAAGTTCATTAAGATATTTGCTGATGCATGCCAAAGTGAATTTGTAGAACAAATCTTAATCAGTAGAAAACATGATTCCATAAAGTTGGCCAGAGTTTTCAAGAACTTTTTCATAACACTTTGAAGGCAGTGTCTCTATTAATGCCAGATAAATAATTATAAACCATAAATTTATAATTTATATTATTCGGATGACTATCCTAGCTTGATTGTAATATTCAGAGCATTTTGGTCGATGTAACATCTGACTTTCTTCAAGTGCATATTTTCGAACTTGAGAACATAGTATTCGAACTTGGAAATCTTTACAGCAAACTAGAGAACCTGTATGTATTTTCAAATTGAACCCTTTATTTAATCCATGGGAGTGGATTGTTCTCATTCTGTCAGCTATGACTGGATAGAATTGCATTCATTTTATGTTCTTATTTAAAATATTCTTATTTAAAAGGTGGCAAGATTAATTGTTTTAAAAGGTACTGAAAACACGTTTCAAATATTTTTAAATATTACCATACTTCAAAATATTTGAGCCACAAAATAATGCTTTAGAAATATTGAATTCAATATTTTTTAATCATCATAATAGAGGTTTAGTGTCTGTAATAAAAGATTTTTACTGGAATGTTTTGCTTTTTTAATTATGTCATTTATTAATTTACTAACTGTATTTACCTGGTGGAAGGCTTAAAGGAAAATAATCTTTAGAGTAAAAACATTTTGTGACCACATCTCATGCATCCGTATGTGTGTGTGTCATGACTATGTGACTTACACATTTTTATCATTTTCTATTAATTGATTACTTAATGAAAAAAAATGCAATAGCATAAAATAATTTTTAAATTATATCTTAAAAATATTAAATTACAAAACTAAATCCACCAGAATACATTTCTTTTTCTTCATAAACAAGTCAGCCATTTTAATACTTCGCTAATAGTTAAAATAAAAGAAAAGAAAAAAGAATGAACTACTTTGTGACTCTTCAAAATTTCAAATGGATTTGGAAATATTTCAACTGTCGAATAAAAAGTCATTCCTGACTTCAAAATCTTTAGCATGTCTTCATGTATTAAAAGACTGAAAGTTTTTAAAGCTATTTACATCCAATAAGTTTAGATGAGAAATAAAACATTACCTTTGAAAAAAATTAGTTATAGTTTTATAACAATTTGGTTCAATTAATAATTTAGTGAGCAAACGATACTATAATAATTAAATTTTACTTTCAAAACCCTATTTTTAAAAAAACTTGCTTTGTGTAAAAAATAAAAATAAAATAAAAGCGAAACAAAAATGAAAGTAAAAGAACTCCAGGGCAACACCGGGTATTTATAGCTAGTTAAACATATACTCATGTTTACATTTTGTTTTTAAATAGGATTTTTTAAAATTCGTTTTTAGTTTCTCCTTATTTTATTTCAATAAGTATTTGAGTAAGAGTAAATACAATAAAACAATAATTCAATGTGTATTTACGAAAGATCGTGTCCGATCGTTTTATTAATAAATTAAATTTAAATTATATCAATGAATGTGAAAAAGTAAATAAATAAAATGGAATTTACAATCATTGATTTTAAACAATTATAAAAAAAACAAAATAGATTGCAGAAGTTTTTAAGTTTTTTTTATCTATGATACAAGTTTAAATAAAAAATAAAACAAACTAATTGAATTAAATAAAATTTAGAAAAACGAATCTATAACTTTTATCGGTTTAAATTATATCTTTTTACATGTTTAAAAAGACTTAAATATTTTCACCCACAGCACATAATGTACTCACTAGTATACTAATATTAAAACAATAATTGCTAGTATTCCACAATAACTGGTATGGTTGAATACAAGAAATGTTTTATTGATATTCGTTAAACTTATTACAGCCATTTCCGTGGAGTGTCGGCACAGAAATCAATTAAGGAGCAACATTTACAATCAATCTACATCAAACGCGGCTCAGTAAATAATGTGTTTGTACTTAAGTGAAAGGAGTGTTTTTTGAAGTGAATAAACATAGATAAAAATAATCTATAATAATAATAGATTTGTACATTCATTTGTATGTACGTTATCACCTTCCACACCTATTTAAAAAATGAGATCATCTGATTGGCAAAGATGAAATGCAAAAAAGTATTTAAAAACTAATTAGTGCCGCTAAGGTAAAATATTCAGACATTACTCAATTCTTCCAAAATCAGATTCTTTGTTTCCGTCGACAGTTTTAAAAACCTACTCTTTATATTCTTTTTATTTTAATACACATCCAATTGTTACCATTATAAATAAATTTGAAATGACATTCGTTTTATTTATTCAAAGAATATTTACCGGATAATTATTTTTTATGGTCATAAATAGTAGTCTGCTAAATATTTTTGAAATCAATAAAACCAACGTTTTAATCTCTTAACTTATTCAAATTAAAAGATTAAAACGTTGGTTCCATTTATTTAAAAAATATTTAGCAGACAATTATTTGTCCAATAAGAAAATATTTACCGTTTTAAAAAGACTTAAATTGTTATAATCTATAAAATAATGTCGATTTTTCCCAAGCAACTTCAGTGATTATAGGAAAATAACCGACCACTTCCTATGATAAACTTTTCCACTAAGCAATAAGCCTAGGTCCTCATGGGTGTTTCCAGAAATTATGCATTAGTTTTCCATCCTTTCAATATTTGTTATATTTTATCCAAGAAATTCGACTCAGAGAAAGCAGCTACATTTTTTACCCACTTAAAATTATCTACTTTAACTGCTACTTGCAGCAGGAAAAGTTATTTTCCCTGTCGTACGTTTAGATGCCAGTGTTTGTAGCAAAAAAATCTCAACGACGGTCGAAAACGCCCAAGAAACTCTTTTTAGTAGACACCGGAACAACACTCGCAAGGGACTCTGGATTAGTGCACACCACCTTCTTCTCCAACGTCTTCTTCTTTAAAAGCGTCGTCGTCGTCTTCCGTTGACTACGTTTTTCCTCGCCCATCTTACCTCCAGCGACCCGCTTTTATTTAAAACCGGACTCTCGTGTGCGCGAGAGAACACGAGATTTCACGTGATCACTTGGTAATATTAAGCCACCGACGCCATCTTGCCATTTTTGGGGCGGTCCAGCCCTGCAAAGCGTGCACCGAGACCGTTTGCCAGGTAATCCCATGTTTTCGCAATTTCTTACACACTACTCAAATCACTGTGTCCTTTGTTTATAAAAGCAAAATTCTGTTAAGCCACCACTACATTACCGATTCAGCGAATATAATTCTGTTATTCTGGCTGCTTGAAACTTATACGTCTTGGGTAACTGGATTACGTTTTAACGAACAGATCTTCATCGGCCATATAAGGAACACACAAACACTTTTGAATAACTACATCTACATTTTTCTTTGACATGTAAGTTTTTTGATTTTGCACAAAAAAAAATATTCAACTCACATAAACATTAACTCTTCTTTTCATTATCACCATTTTAAAATCGAACGATTTTTATTCATAACTTATTAAAATAAAAACAAAATCAGTGAATTTCATTCAAAACAATGCAATACCCATTAGCATTCCCGAGAACAAACAAATAGATGTCCACTACGATTTCAAATGCCTCCTTTGGTAAACTTTTTCGTCTATTTCTTCCTTACATTTACTTACTAAATTTATTCTAATTTCTGATGTATTGACATTAGCATATTCATTCATTTCATAAGTGACATTAGCATATTCATTCATTTCATAAGTGACATTAGCATATTCATTCATTTCATAAGTGACATTAGCATATTCATTCATTTCATAAGTGACATTAGCATATTCATTCATTTCATAAGTGACATTAGCATATTCATTCATTTCATAAGTGTGTTTCTTTCAGATTTCATACATCTATTAATAATGGAGTTTATGTATCTGTCTGTCTGAAGCCGAAACTCCAGTATGACTATTTACTAAGTCGGCCAGCGTTCATAATATTTGTATACCTTTAGAATTAGGAAACTATTAATCAATTAATTCAGATTAGATAACATACAATAATAATAAACAAATAAGAACAAAATTTCAAGACGAGGCTGCGATTAGAACGGAAAACGTGTCAAGAATCTTACTTAAAGTAATACTTTTTCAAATTCCTTATATACTGTTATTAAAAGTCGTTCAGATACTAGACGGGTTTTGTCATTTACATAAGTCATTCCTTTTAACCTTCAATTGAATTCATATTTACAAATATACACTTATAACTGCTATTATCAAATTTACATATGTATTTACAATATTTTCCGATAAGGTGATATTAATAAAAATTATTCATACAATTAATTAAAGCCATTTTCTTCATAACCGGCGTGTTTTCTAAACCATACTTTCAATGGCGAATACTGTTAAAATTGCAAAGTCATCCTTTCGAAAGTGACGTCATTTTGAGAGGATTTCTTTTCACATTATAATTCTTCATTTTCATTAGATTGTCAAGATGAGGTATTTTGCTGTAAATTAAAATTAAACGAGGCATATCCCAGCCATTAGTAAATGGGTAACCATTTTGGAAGAATAACAAAACTGTTTTTTTGATATGACGTAGGCGCCTTCAATAGCATATTTAAACATGAGTTCTTTGATATGACCGAGGCGCCTCCTAATTTAAAAAATTTTTTTTCAACTATAAATGGGGGAGGGTAAAAAGAATTTTTCTAGGGGGCGGGGAAAATTTTTTTAATTTTTTATTTTACTTTATCTAACTGAATATATAACTATTCATGGGGAAGGGTAAAAAAATTTTTTTCTTTGGTGGAGGGGGGGTAACTTTTTTTTAACTGAAAATTAGTAGTATTCATGGGGGAGGGTAAAAAAAATTTTATGGGGGGGTAATTTTTTTTCTTTCTTTTCTTTTTCTAACTGAAAATAGTAGTATTCATGGGGGAGGGTAAAAAAAAAATTTTATGGGGGGGGGGGATTTTTTTTCTCTTTCTTTTGGGAGGGTAAAAAATGTTTTTTTTTTCTTTTTTTTTTTTTTTTTTCTTTTTTCAACTAAAAACATTCTTGGTTAAAAACAAAGACAATCAATGTCTACCCACCCAAGAAATATGACTGGGGCTCCATCGGTTTACGGGTGAGCGTTTATTTCTTTCTAGGCAGACGTGCTAAGTGATTCTCCTTGGTAAGGGAAAACGTGTCGACTTCATAGTGACCCGACGAATCCATCCTGTCACTGAGTGAATCCAGATCAGTCCACATGTTTACATAAAAATATTCATGTCTTCAAGGATCTTTGCTCGATATTGTTTTTCACCATTCTTAAAAACCACCTCTTTGATAATTGCCTCAGTCTAAAAAGATTTCTCTTTCCCTGACAAAGCACAGAACTTCTGTCTATTAGCCAGGCGCTGAGTGACCAGCGCTGGGACGTCTCTAAACACCCAGTGTCTGGCCTTGTTTCCTTAGTAGGACAATGGATGCCGTTTCTCTTTCTATTTGGGCAACTTGGGGAAAGTTTCTTTTGTCACTAAGTCTTACATGACCAGTCTGGGTCGCTTTTGTTCCGACAGGTTACGGGTACAGGTTAGACAGCTTGTCCGGCTGCTGTTTCCAACTGACAGAACAGGAGTCCAAACTCTGAGGTAGCGCTAAGAACGGCTGCTCCATCATCAGTTGCATAATACCGTGGGTAGCTGTACGTGCCATGTCGTGCATGGAAAGGAACCCTACAATTATCTCAGGTGGGCTTTACCGAGACCACAACCCCCATAGACCAGGTCATGACTAATGGACTGGTTGTGTGAGCTTATTGGCACCTAACAAGCACCCACCTTGCCCACCCCACTCTATATCAAAACAAACATGTCATTGCCAAAAAAAAAAAAAAAAAAAAAAAAAAAAAAAAAAAAAAATCGAACCTAAACCAGACACCCAACAATATACACCTTCGTCTCCGCCCTTGAGGCCTGCATTCACAAATATCTGGGGACTTAGAACCAACATCAACGACGTAGAAACCTTTCATCTGACGAACTCCCCGGATATCCTAGCACTAAGTGAAACAAACCTTCAATCCTCAATCTCCTCTCACCACTTTGACATGACTGACTACCTCCCACTCTACCGCGGTAGTCAATCTAAAGCACAAGTAGTCTTGGTCATCTGATTCTAACCTATATTCTCTAGTCTAGTTCCGAACATAAACTCCTAACCTGTGCATATGTTTGTCAGTCTTTACGGTATACCGTAAAGACTGACAAACTAGAGAATATAGGTTAGAATCAGATGACGAAGACTACTTGTGCTTTAGATTGACTTTACATTACAGCGTTAGTTACTTATATTTCTTATACCGTTCCCCTTCGACCCAGAACTTTACCCTGCTAAACTGTCTCTGAAAGCATAGATAGGGCACTTGACTCACTTGACTCGAATGACCAGATACATGTATTTGGAGATTTTAATGCACACCACCGTGACTGGTTGGGATTCTCCAGCCTTACTGATGCAGCTGGCAACTCTACGTATAATTTCTCCTTAGCTCAGTCCCTTTCTCAGACTGTTGATTTCCCAACCCGCATCCCCGATCGAGTAGACCAGCAAACCTCACTTCTAGACCTGTTCTTAACCTCACTGGCCAAGGCTTTTGTGACGAAAGCTCATAGCCCACTCGGAAATGCTGATCACATTGTACTAATGATTTATATATCCCTAAAAAGTCGTCCAAAAGCTGATGAGCCGTTGCTCAAAACGAGATTTTGAGTCCATCAGAAGATCACATCAGCGACGCCCCATGGAGAGAAACCTTCTCACTCCCTGCTGATCGGTGTGCAAATGAGTTAACTGAATGGGTCAAAGCAGGCATTGAAGCCTATGTCCTCATGCGAAAATTCTTTAGCAAGCCCCACTCTCCTCAATGGTTCACCTCGAAATGGACAGCTGCTATTGCTGAGAGGCAGCAAGCATTCCATAAATTCGGTCGCCATAAGTCAGCTACTAATAGACAGAAATTTATAGAGTCAATAAATAATTGTACGGCCGTGATAGGTTAAGCAAAGATAAGGTATACAGAGATAACCAAAAAACGCATTCAGTCACAGAAACTAGGTACTCGTGATTTCTGGAAAATCTACAATAGTGTGATGAACAATAGTCAATCAACTATTCTCCCACTATCAAACCACAATGATGTCATTTTCACAGCAACTGATAAGGTTGAACTACTTGACCAGCGTTTCGCCTCAAACTCCACTTTGGATTCGACAAACCACCCCCTCCCTAAATTCTCCTTGCAGACCGAAGCCACACTTGAAAACCTGGTCATCACTCCATCCCAGGTCAGAGACATCATAAAAAACCTTGACACCTCCAAAACTTGTGGGCCTGATCTTATACTTCTAATAGTAATAAAGAAATGCTCTGCTGAACTGGCCCCTGTCCTCTCCAAACTCTACAACAAATGCCTAGCTGAATCTTGCTTCCCCGATAGTTGGAAAATTGCCTCTGTGGTACCAGTCTTCAAGAATTCTAGGGATAGAACTGATCCTCAGAACTACCGCCCAATCAGTCTACTCCCGATCTTTGCTAAAATCTTTGAATCCTTAATCAATCTAGTGATAGTCCAGCACTTAGTTAATGCTAAACTTCTTTCTGACCGCCAGTATGGATTTAGACAAGCACGATCTACTGCAGACATCATAATGGTCATTTCTGAACACATGTATCATACACTGGACAAGGCAGGTGAAGCTAGAGCAGTAGCGCTCAATATATCCAAGACCTTTGACAAGGTCTGGCATAAAGGGCTTCTCCTGAAAATACGCTCATATGGTATTACTGGGCAAAGATTTAATATAATTAGATCCTTCCTAACCAAAAGAAAGATCCGGGTTGTCCTCGATGGCCGTTCATCTAAGCAAAATGACATAATTGCTGGTGTACCCCAGAGATCTATCCTGTATCTCTACAAAGTCACCATCCGCCCATGCATGGAGTATTGTTGCCACATCTGGGCTGGTGCATCATCCACTAGTCTCTCCCTCTTGGACAAGAGTCCAAAAAAGAGTCGCCAACTTAATAGCTCCCTCACTATCCACCAAGCTCAAGCCCATGTTCCATCGCCACAATGTTGCATCCTTGCGCTTGCTTTACAAATACTTCAATGGATTGTGCTCCGATGAACTGGCTACTCTGGTGCCCTCTCGATGTAAATACACTACACCAACTCGACAATCAGCTAAATCCCATCCATTCACTGTGGAGGTCCCCAGATGCTGGAGAGCCTTCTACTTCAATAGCTTCTTTCCTTGTGCTGCCGGCCTCTGGAACTCTCTCCATGTTCCCTGTTTCCGACAGTACAGAAATGTAGAGGTTAAAAACTAATGTAAACAGACATCTCGCTACACTGCTCCCAACTTGAGATGATACCCAAAACCTACACCCTAATTCTCAGTAACCCCTTACGTCTACAGTGGTGGCCTGCCATTGTTTGGGGTGAAATATGTTATAAAAAAAAAAATTAAAAAAAAAGATAACATGCAGTATCGCAACAGAGCACAAATAGGCCACAGTTCCGTTGTTTTTTTACTAGAAGGACCCCTGTGAAATATAAAAGAATGATTTAACTTAAATAAATTTTTAAAAAAATTAGAGTATCACTTCTGAAAAACAATCCACTGTAAGTAATGTACGTGACTCAAATAGGATTTAAATTGCTGTAAAGAAATTTGTGGTAAATCTTTACTATCACACCTGGCGTACTTTACCCCCTACAAAAACTTCAAATTTTACTTGTTTTGTTTTTTGGCAATTATATATAAACAGCCTGAAAAAAAAAATCCACAGAAAAGGAAAAAAAAAAAAAAAAAAATTTTAGATTTCAAGGTTGGGGATCACTTTCCTATATAAATTTAATGTAAAATGAGCACTCACTTCTAGCCTAGTTAGCAGTAAATCTAGTCGTAAAATCGAATGGTTTTTCAATTTTGTAACGAGAAAATTGGGATGGGAGGGGGGGGGGGGTTCTTTCTTATCCAAATTATTTTTTTTCTGTTTTAAATATAAATGAGGGGTACTTTTTTCTTCATTCTTGGAGGAGGAGGGAGAGGGGTCCTCTTTTTTTTTAATTATTAAATTAGCAACCACTTTAGAAAAAAAAAAAAATGACCATGATGAAAAATACCTGTGTTTGGTTAAGTAAAAGTGACAATAACATTTGTTAACGAACTTCACTGAATAATGTACACAATACGAACCAACCGTTTTTTTTTTTTAAATTTTACCCTAGCCTAACCCTAAACTAAGTTTTAGTCTGCAAAATCGGAACTGCTTATGACAACTGCAAATTTCTAGATAATTTATTTTTTTGTCAGAAAAGAAATATATCCTAAAACATTAAATATTGTTTCTGCACTTTATTTTATTGGAGGAAAATAATAAATAAATGAAGAGACATATTCGTTTATTTAAATAATATTTAGATGATAATGACAAAATATTTTTATGGAAGAAGAAAGAGACAATTGTTTTCTTAATATTATTAAACCTTACATACATTTATTGTTTCAAGAGATATATTATTATTACCAGTAAATTATACAGATAAAGAAAATCTACATAATAATGCACTTTCGTTTGTACATACGTTATCACCTTCCAGAGACCCATTTAAAAAAAACTAGATCGTCTAATTGGCAAACATTTTAAAAAAATGTTATTTAAATTTTTATTTAAATTTTTTTTTTTTTTTTACTGATAGTTTACCACTTATCGAGGCATGGGGATTACCCAAGGATAAACAAAAGGATTCGAAATAATGAGTGGAATGGACAGAAGATTACTTGAGAGGAATTGATTATCCAAGAGGACGGCTTAACAAGTATTTGTTTACATTAGACTTCAAGACGACCATGCCATTGGAAGTAATTTAAGGTTATACCGAGGACAAAAAAATAACTTAAACCTGATACTTAGTAATAGTATTTATTTTCATCGAGAAAATAAATTTCATCCATTAAAGTGACAAAGAGAATAGTTTATGTCCTACTATTTTGACAAAAATGCTGTTGGTAAAAATAATTTTTTTAAGTCTCCAAGATTTAAAAAATATTTTAATCACGTAATTATTTCCATTTTTTCTTGGTTGTTATATACACATGTTGGTCGTTATACTCTCCAGCCTTCTTCAAATTGCTTTTGTTTCAAACTAAACCCTTTATTTAATCTGCTGTGGCCGAGTTATCAAACCAATATTTGCGTACCCTGAGACAACATTAATCCGAAACCCTAGTATAAACCTTTAGCATTTGAGAAATTACAACTAATTTATTGATTTAAAGATTGAACAGATTTTGCCCTGTTTAAATTAGCTATTTTATTGGAGGGATGTTTTTGAAATGGCAAGGTGCAAACATGTACTTACCTTTCCATAACCTCCTTTGCCAAGGACTCGCAACAGCTGAAAATCTTGAGGTCCAACTTTGTGTTGACCTGGGTTAACCGTTTCATCAGACAATTCCACAGTTTCCATGTCCCCATTCCTAAAAAAAAAAAAGAGAAAAAAAAAAAGAAAGTTCACTTCAGGAATTAACTCAGTTTCAGAAAGTTCTTGGATTCAGATTTCCTTCACCCACAAAAAATTCTGATCAGCTTGGTTATTCTTTCTCTCTAAGTATTTCTTATTTTTTATGAATACCCTTTCATGCAGCAAGACATATTGCATCAGTCCAGTTTACAGTATAGACTGTCATCATAGAAATTCTATAGAGTTGTTATAATACACCACATAGGTAAGTCATAAAAACATGTGTGAGAGTTATTATTATTGTTATTATTATGAGTGTTCACAAAAAATTCTGACAAAAGAGTCTAAGTTAAAGACCATTTAGTCCCAACAAATGTCATTAAATGCTGTTAAAGTTTGATGATGATAACTATGTTCCTAACATCCTTGTTGACTAAAATAAAACTATGATACATGTTCTAATTGGATGATCCGCAATTTGTCGATCAATTTTGGAACACCATATATAAATATATTAGAAAAAAAACTTACTCCCCCTTCCTCTTTCACTCCTCAGCTACAGATTAAATAGTATTACTAACTAAAATAATATTTTCTTTTGCTTTAAATGTAAAATTTTCTCTTAAAATCTAAACATTTTCTAAATTTTTTATTATCTGAAACTTAAAATTCTTCATTAAAAAAATAAAACACAAAAAAAACAAAACAATCTTGTAAAACAATGCAATAGTTAACATTTTGTTTAAAAAAAATTCTATATACACCCTACAACATTATCAACTATTATTCTATTTGGAAACGTGGACTCTCCCAGATGCAAAATAATTTGATATCTATATGATGTTGCTCAAGTTTTTTAAATGTTATTTTAAAGTTTTATTTTCAAACGTCATATTTCAAGGAGTCTATATTTGTTTGTTTTTTTAATGTATTTTTTTTTTGTTACTTACAACATAAAATAAATATACTTCAGAAAAATATGAGAAAATGACATTCGTCTTTGTCATCTATGAAATATAACTATGTTAACAATAGACAATGATGTTAATATATTGATAATAAGAGAGAAAAATACAACTCAAATGGATAAAAGGGAAATAACACTGCAATTAATTTATATGGGCTCAACTAATACTTATAATTTGAATAACAACTAAAATTTTTTTTTTTTTTTTTACAAAAAGATGTGTTTATATAATCAAGATAAAATCTCACTTGAATTCCTATTTGAAGGAATTCTTCATGTGACAGGAAAGGCAGAGAAAATAATTTGTTCAAGTTGTTTGATACTATTGTTGTATGTCAGTTTTCATAGGCATCTTAGTGGCTTTATTTGCATTCCCATTTATGAATTGCATCACCATTTCGGATTTCCTCTTCATGTCATTCTAGATAAATTGAGGACTACGAACAATGTATACTATTTAGAATATTAATTTATTAACCCAATTCAACAATCACCAGTCAGTTGGTCTCTTCCTCGGACTTTCCACCATTCATTTCCTTTTCCTAGTAACCATGGGGAACGAAATCCCATTTGGCCACCCGTATCTAGCCATGTCTCACCAACTGCTTTTACCCAACTCACTATTTAAAAATACTTTTCCCTAATCTATCACATGATCTCCTCAGCGAATCATAGTTTAGCATTTCTCAGCTCCTCTAGACTCTCAAACACTATTTAGCACAACATCCTCTCATTCAAATGAAATATATCTCGATTTCCCTTGCTACCTCCACCAAGGAGGTTATGTTTTCTATTTCCACATCCCTTGACCAATCATCATCAAACTTGGTCAAAATATTAATCATGGTCTAACTCAGAACCGATTAATTTTGGAATATCTAGGTCAATGGTCAGGGTCACAGAAAAGATGGCAGTAACACTTTTGGCGATAACTTTGGTTCTGTTCATTGTAGAAATTTGTTACTTGGCCCATATTGTAGCCAATGAAGTCCTGTATCTTATATGGCCCTGACAAGTTCAGCCATGATAGAACTTTTGATGAAATTTGCAATCTGCAGAACTAAAAAGGGAGAGAAATATAAACAGGACTTTCACTTTTCGTAAATGCAATTGATATACATATGTAAAGAGAGAGAGAGAGAGATTATAGATTTCATGGTTAAATTATTCGACTAACTGAATAACAATGTTCTACCTATCTGATTTACTTTGTATTAAACTTGTATTGAACTCGACATTCCCCCCACCACTACGAACATCACCACTAAAATTACAGAAGCCTGTAAAATTTCCATCAAGTGCCTTTTTGGTATGAATGAAAGACCTGATTAATTCTTCTAGTGAAAACGTTCCAGTTCTCCTATAAATGCATTGCTACAAATGTTCAAGTGCCAAAGTGCAATCAAAATTGGTCCTCAGTAACAAATGTGAAAGGACATGAAAATAATTTGTTATGGAATTGGTTTTTAGTGAACTCGAGAGAAGATTGATATCTTTAAGACTTGTTGGGATTTATTTAGTTTATTGCTATATCCCATTGAAACAACAGTTCTCGATGAATCACTAAAGTAAAGCAATTTATTTGTTAGTAATTAGATGAGTGAGTATTTGAGAATACTAGGTTCTGTAAGTTTGAAAGTGGTTGTAAAGTCTCTTTCACTAATACTCTACGGTAAAGGTATGAATCTTTTTCACCCCCCCCCCCCATTAGCTATGGGTGAAATAGCAGGATAGACGAGACTCAAGCCTTAGTAGAGTAACAAGTTTAGGAGAAGGAAAACTCCGAAAAATAACAACAGTCCTTCACTTTTTGAATTTCTCCTTGCTTAAGCAATGCCAAATGTGCAGTTAGCGATTGTGCAACCCATGCTTTGTTATAAACTCTTCACATAATTTCATAGGGTATCCATTGTCTTTCAAAATACGAGAACAGGCAATCATTGATTTTACTACTCCATTGATCATAGATGTTGATACCGTTTCTGAAGACTTTCAGATGGAATTGAAGTTTCAATGCGAAACCATATTGAAACAGAAATATGCAGAGGTTGGTGTTCCTGATTTTTCTTTCCAACTGAAAGATTTCCGGAATTGTTTTCCTCATCTTTGCACATCATAGCCAAATTTGGAAGCGCTTATATTTGTGAACAGTTTTTCTCAAAGATAAATATTTCTACATTGTGCTCAAGACCAACTGATGAAAGTTTACAGTTTGTATTGAAACTGGTTAATTTATGAGATCTGAAGCCAAACTCTGGTTGTTGCAAAACGTTGCCAAAATTATCTTCAATTAACTTTACTTATAAAACTCAGTTAAAAAAAAAAAAAAAAATCAGCTGAATAGATTACGACTATAGCTGTTCATTTACTTTACTTCTGGTCAGGCCTGAGGGTTACTGATCCCTCCCCAAACATCTGTGAATGTAATAAAATATGCCCCCCCCCCACTCCATGTCATACTGATTAGTAATATGCTGATTATATTGCCTGCTTCTGGCCCTCTCTCATCCTGTAATGACCCTTTTATGACCTTGAATTTAAGTGTAGGGTTTCTTCTGTATACGAAATATTTTTCAAAACCTGAGATCCACTGAATCCTATTACCATTATTCCCTTTGTTCTTAATTACAATGATCATAAAGGTTATCAAGTAATCAACAAGCAGTAAATGAGTGAGCAAGTAGGAGTCTGTTCATCCATGCAAATCTGATGTGAGGAAAGATGGAATAGATACAACTAGCTAGAGTGCATGTCCCAGGATGTGTACATCATACTGAGGCATCAGTTTGTGCATAAAAAGAAAATACGCTTTACTTTATTTAGAACTAGGAAATTATAATACAAAAAATATATAAATTATTTTTTAACAGTATTTTGAAAATTTAATTTAATTATTTCATTTGATCATTAAATTATTAATTGAACCAAACTGTTATAAAACAATAAGTTACTTTGTTAATGTAATGTTTTAATCTTTATTTATACAATTATTGGATGTAAAAAACTTCCAAAACTCTTAATCTTTTAATACGTAAGGATTTGCTAAAAATTTTAAAGCCAGAAATGACTTTCTATTTAGCAGTTTAAATGCTTCCAAATTTCTTTCAGATTTCGAAGAGTCACAAAGTAATTCTATTTTTTTTTCAATATTAAAAGATTAAAATGATTGACGTGTTTACGAAGAAACCAAAATACATTGTCATGGATTTAATTTTGTAATTAAATTACTTTTTTAAGTAGAATTTTTTTAAAGTTCGTTTTAGTACTTTTCACTATTGTATTTTTTATTTAAATAATCGATTAAGGAAAGTAAAAAAACCCAAACAAATGAAATAAAGGTGTACGTTTGAAAATACCAAGCAAAGTAAAAAGATTTAAAAAGGTAAATTTCGGCATCTGCGGCTCATTCAGTAAACATAAGGAAGCGTGTGAATCTATCACTACACATTTCGATAAAGAATAAGCTAAGTCTATTTTTAATCAATGAAAAAAGTTTGTTATTGTTTGATTTCCATCTGCAGGCTATAAATATTATCCCCCCTCCTATATGACTCCTGTCTGTTAAAAACAATATCGACATCATTGCAACAAGAGGAAAAATAGTAAGAAAATGTAAAAGTAATTACACGATGCGAATGGTTGTTTTATACTTGATGGCGACAATGATCTGTTTGTCATGAATAAAGAAAGGCTCCTTATATCATTAAAAATAATCTATGTTTGTAGAATGTAATATAAATAAATGTAAGTGAAAATTAGAATAACAAATATTTTACTTAGTATTGTGATAAACAATTAATTTTAAGAAATAAATTGTTTAATTGCAAAAATAGGTAAGGAAATGTCTGCTAAGGTTGCTGAACACATGGTTGGATCATTCTACCACTCCAGAAAGTACCTGACTGCTGGTGCAATCCTCTACTTGTATAGGAGTTGGTGAAGGAACTTTACTTGATTATTAAGACAACAATTGTGACAAATCTGAACAATCCCTATAATAAGCAAATGAAAAAGCTTTGAAAGGGAAACTTTAGCATCTGCGGCTCATTCAGTAAATATAAGGATGTATGTGAACTTGTTGCTACTATTTTTGATAAAGAATGAGTTTTTATTCTTAGTTGATGGAAAGGGTTTGTTATTACTTGGATTCCATAGACAACCTATAAATATTACCCCTCTTTATATTTCTACTGCCTGTGTTTAAGTTTTTTTTTTTTAAATATTGATATCGTAATAACAGTAGGAAAAAAACAGTAAGAAAATGTAGAATTACGCAATGGGAAAGGTTGTCATTTTGTATTTGTAATAGTCAAAGATGGCGATCCATTTCTCATGAATACAGAAAGGCCCTTTTTATTCTTTAAAATAATCTATGCTTGTAGCAGGTGACATAAACACACATGTCACTGAAAGTTAGAATGAAAAATATTTTACCTAGTATTATGATAAACAATTGTAAGAAATAGTTTAATTGCAGAAATACGTAGAGAAATGACAAAACTTAATTTTTTATTAAGAGCCTAAGCTCACACTTAAGTTAGATTCATGCAAATAACAGAAGAAATAAACGAAAAAATAAACTAGTCCGAACAAAATATCAATATGTCAGAAGGATTGCTATTTGGGTCTAACTTTGAAAATTCGACGAGTACCCTCCCCACACACACACTAAAGTCTAAATATTTTAATTTTATCCAGGCATAGTACTATTTTGGGGAGTAAAATTGCCTATTTCTAATGTGTGCGCGCATGCATGCTAGGGCAGATATGCTCAGGTTCTGAGGTCGCAGTCAAACCATCAGGATAGATGTTAAGGCAGGCATCTAGCAGAAGGAAAAATGATATGATACTTGTGGCATTCGCTTAGAGTGGCATTTGTTCTGTGCAAAGTCTTTCCACACTTTGCAAAGCTTCATGTACAGGCATTGCTTGAAAACTTAAAAATCTTACTTTGTTTCAATTCCACAGTAGCAAATAGTCAAGCAATGACAATGCTCGAACACACGTTTGAAGCCATTCATTAGCATCATTATAAATAGATCTAGAAACTTGGTAGATTAAGTTGTATTTATAACAAGATGTAAAGGCTATGTGTAAGGAGAAGAAAAGATATGTAGGCTTGACATAGAAATAAAGCACAAAAGATGTTAAACCTTTTAAAATCTTCCATTGAACGCAATTTAGGCAGCTGGCTTATTTTGTGGAACAGAGATTTTTTAAAAATGACATGTTTTCTCTACAATCTTGTAACAAAAAAAAAATAAAAATAAAATAAAAAATTTTTTTTTTTTACATTGTTAATTCAAGAGTTTGAAAAAGGAAGAGAAGGGTTTCTTTTATCCTTGGATGAGTCCATTCAAAAGAAAATCACATTCCAGCTGTGGAAACTTCAATGCAATTACTGTGCACAATGGAGAGTGAAACTTTGAACCAGCCACTCTGCCTCTATGGTATTACCCGTCAAACACGATACTCTAAGCAAGAATGACATCATCAAATGACATCAATCTAGAAGTCGCTACAGCCACTGGCTGAAACGATTGATTGTTGGGTTTTATGGCATATCAACCATCATTGGGTCATTTTATGCCAAAACTGTACTTATGTTTTGTAAACAATTGATTTGTAGGCATATATTTTATAAACAAATAGTCTGTAAACGATAGTTTCTATTTAACCAATAGATAAGGCCCTGACAGGTACTACCATTACTCTGGGTCAGAATGAACCCGAGACTAGTGATAATCTAACTAAGAGGTGTCCCCACACTCCCTAAAGCTACTAAACTGGGGCCTCACTACTGGATGCAGTTTTGTTTCATACCCAGAACAGTTGGTGAGGGGGGAAGGCTTGTGTATTTTTCAGTGTTGGAAAATAGGGTAGGCAAAAAGAAAAAAAAAGTAGAAAGGGCTGGGAAAGATAGATTTCAAAATATCGAATGGGGTAGAGGCGAACACCTTTTAAAAAGGTTCTAGAGGCTTGCAAACGCATCACAAATGATACCAAATTAAGCGTTTTCCTTTTTGAATGTAAAAAAAAAAAAAAAAAAAAAAAAAATGGGGAAGAAATCCGTCTTTATATACAATAGAAAAAGATTCTCATAATCACGGATTGTTGCTTTTTAATAAATGGCTGATAACAGTACAGTAAGAAATATGATGGCTTGCATTATTTAACTCATTGCTATAAGCAACTTGTTTGATAACAGAATTTATTTCATATGCAGGCAGTGATATCAATGATATTTGCATTTTATAATCACTGAGACTTAAAAAAAAAAAAATAAATAAAAAATAATTGATAATATTAAGCAAAGAATGGTTTGTCTATTTTATGGCATGTCAACCTTTTTGAGGTTATTTAATGCCAAAACAATATGCATTGAAAACGATTCCCTGTATGTAACTAGTTGAACATAAGTTGCTATGTGATCCAATGGCTTGGCCGAAAGGGTTGTTCTTGAGACGATGTGTGACAACATGTGCACGTGTGTGCAAGGTCTTGTCATTGCCAGTGAGAAATCATCGTCTGACGATAGTCACTGTCGTCTGCTTCTGGGACTGGCTGGCTGTTTGGTCGGGACCATCATGCTGCAAATCAAACATTATGTAATAATGGAACAAACCATTTTATTTTTTAATATAAAAATATAATTTATTTTTGCCGAAGAACATATTTAAAACTCGAAGGTTCGACCGAGTTCTCGCGAGCATGTCAAGCACGCGTCTTCCTCATGCAGATTTCAAAAGCCGACCCTTTTTCGCTTGTCGTGGAGAAGACGTGGGGTAGGGGGAAAGAGAGGAGAGAGAGGGGGGGGGGAAGAGATGCTGAAAAGGAAGGGAAACACAGATGCTGTCAGTGTTTCAACAAATCTCGGTGACGGGTTATCTGACCTCTTCAACCTGGCTGGTGTCTCCAACATTGTTGCTATTTTAGCTGACATCACGTTACACCGAATACCCGATCAGTGAGCTGACATTTTTAGTGCAGCAAATTTATTTTATTTGCAACTCAAGTCTGGCGCAAGGGTTACGAATATAACGGGGAGCACTTAGCTCCCCAAAAGGTCACGCATTGTGCCACAGCTATTTTTACTATAGTTGAAAGAAAATTGTGACTTCCTACCTTTCTTCTATAATTGAACGCAATATTTCCAATCGGATTCAAACTTTAAATAGCAAATTTCATACTCTGCAAAGATATCCATTGCATAAATCACCCCTTGTATTATTTAACGTAGTGTTATCAATTAATGTATGAATACTGTCAATAAATACTTATAATCCGTCGCCATGAATAAGCAATCTTTGTTCATTTCACTAATCATTTGCACTCCTCTAAAATATTTTTCATCATTAAACAGACAATCTATCTATCCCATTAACATTTATCCTCGAGTTTCTGTTGGTCTGAATGAATATGGACTCATCAGAAAAAAATAAAATTTCACCATTCATTATAATACCTACATTAAAATTACGGTAAAATCCGTTAAGAAAATCACTTTTAATTTTTTCATTTCTACTATCATTATCACTCCCTTTTTGTTGGGGCTCCCAGGCTTTACCTTCTCCTTTGAAGGGTAGTGTAATATATTTTCATTCACGATACCTACCAGACAGTACCTCTTTTTTTGGGGGGGGTGTATAGTATATGTTTGTTCGTCATGATATCATCCTCTCAGGATTACTTGGGGGGGGGGGGGGGTGACGGGTACAAACAAGTTACAATGTACATTTCTTAAATAGCATTCGGTTATTCCAGAATGGAGCAAAAACAAAACATAATTCACACATGGCGACAAAAACTTTATTTGCTTAGGGTTAGGGTCATATTCACGCCGATTTAAAAAGTATTATTATTATTATTATTAAAATACATCCACCTTTGTTATTTGATGTCTGAATTTGCAGATTCCCTATTGTATAAAATACAATTTTGTTTTGCAATCTTCTATATTCAATAGCGCATTATTATGTTTCTGAATTTTTGAGATGAGGATAGATAATTTGGATTATTCGGACTACTGTTCTCATCTTGGATGTTATTCTCACAACGTTTCGGCTGATGTAACCTCCAACCTTCTTCGGGTGTATCTTGTCGAACTCTGAATCTGCATGGAATTTTGAACGGAACCCTTTATTTAATTCACGGGAGTAGCATGCTCTGTCAGCCATGATCAGGTAAAAGTCTTAATTCGAAATTGTATTTTTAGTATCGCCCGCACTGAGGATTGAACCTTTAACTTCCAGAAGAGTGACACTCAGAATTAAATTTTACTTAGTACTTTATCCGTTACACCACGAGTCTGCATTATTATGATTACTTTTTAGTATGTTTATTTAACTCCTCTGCAGAGGGTTAGATACAAGATCAAGTCTGCATTTCCCAGTAAGGGCGCCTCATGCGATTAGCTAACCCAAAGAAGGTAAAGTGTGGGAGAGTAAACAAAAACCTACCTCAGACCAACAATAAAAAAGCCACTGTCGAATTGTACCTTAAACCTACCACAAACCCTAAATCTGTGTGGTAAAAAAAACAACCTTCAATAGAAACAAAAAAAAAAAAATTTGCAAGAATAAAGAATAAAAATTCTTTGCTAAATACTCTGCATTAATACATTTATTCACAAATTTCATAAAACAAATTAGTATAACTTAACATAAATTGTTTTAGATATTGTTGGGATATTAGTCAAAAACAATTTTTTGCTTCATCTATACATTTGTGACCTATTTGCGTTAAAACAATATTTACTAGAAGTTATGAACCTTTTAAAAGCACTGTTCAATTGTTTTTAATTTGTTTCTTACAAAACATGCTGTCTCTTAAACCTACCATTAACCCTAAGTCCATGTTGCAAAAAAACAAAAAAAAAAACTCTATTAAAAATGAAATATATTTGTAAAAAACAGTTTTTCTTTGTCTATCCGTTTGTGATCTATTTGCTTTAAAACAATATTTAATAGAGTTTATGAGCCTTTTAAGTTCACGTAAATATCGATTCTGAGTAAAGTAACTGTTAGATGAAAATGTTTTTGAATTTAAAGCTCTCTTACCCTTGTCTCAAAGATATGAGAAAAATTATGTCCCTTGCATTCATTTCAGAGAGCAGATTTCAATGGACACGAGTCGCACAGCGTTCTTTAAAATGTCCTCATTATAAAAGTAAATTTTTCTTTCAATTGTAAATATATTAATGAATATTATTGTTGATCTATACCCAAGATTTTTTCATCCAAATTCATTTATATATATTCGTCCTATGTCTCACAACATCACTTCACTAACCGACAGTCAGATCAGTAACCATCTTTGTTTGCGTGTTTTGACTCAACAAAGATGGTTACTTTGCTCAGAATCGATTTTTACGCAGACTTTTAAGTCTTATAACTTCTATTAAATATTAATGTTTAACACAAATGTCACAACTGCATAGGTAAAGCTAGATGTTTGTTCAATAATTTCACAAGTGTATTTCCTTTAAATTAATTTATACAGAAAAAAATTAATATTTGAAAAATAAAAAGTAAATAAACATCACCACACTTTACACAACAAGTTACTAAGGTGGATTGTTTTGCCCCGTTACCACTTGCAAAGTCAGACTAAACTAATCGCTAAAATTTGCAAGCCATTCTTTGTGCCATTTTATTTGCTTGAAAACAATAAATATTTACTTCTGGTGTAATTTCTTAGATAACAATTATTAGTGATACTCTAATATTTATTTTTTTTACAGTTAAATCACTCTTAGATTTCCCCCAGGGTAACGCCGGAACACGGGTCCTAGATAAAAGTATTAAATAAAAAATAAAAATAGATTGACTGTAGTTGAAGGTGACCCGAAGGCTTTCTTTTCATTGACTACTACATCAAGATGGAGGGAAGGTGTGCCATTTCTTTCACAGGATTGTTCCACTTATCCTTGATCCTCACCTTATAATGTTGAGTGTTTAGCAAGGAGGCATCAAGTATCATTTATTATTTTGTCTTTGGTATGACTCTACCGAGGATTGAACCCTGGTCTCCGGTCCCATTAGCGAACACTAACCATTATGCCAAAATAAAATGGACAATATTTCAAGAGATAAAAATCAATAAAAAAATAACTCATTCAAACAAAATTCATCAATTAAAACAAACCTTTACTTTTGTAGTTACGTAAGAGTCTGGTATGAAATATAACTGAGTGAAAAAAAAAAGTAGAAAAGAGTTCAACATTGCCTCAGTTAGTGTGTGCTTATGACTTTTATAAGAAAGCAATATGTTTATGTGCAAAAGGATTTTAGTCAAAGTTTTTCTTCACGTAACTTTGTGAAACAAGAAACTTTTTGTTTGTTTTCTCTCTTCAACAAAGTATATTTCAGCAGTCACGACTCAAAGGCTGATGCTGATAAATTGTTAGTCAGATTTATATACAGTGGTGGAAAATAAGTCTTTCATCTCTTGCTGATTTTCTGAGTTTGCCACCTTATTAAATAGGAACAGTCTATAATTTTCAGGGTAATCTGTCTTGAAAGTGAGAGAATATTTTTAAAAAATCAAAAAAAAAAAAAAATTCAATATATATTAATTTTTTTAACATTTATTTTTTCTTATTGAAAAAATAAAAAATTTGCTCCCTACCAACAAACAATGATTCAGGTCTCACGGACCTGTTATGTGACCAGGAGACATATAGACATGTCCTATTACTCAATTATTAATCCTAATCAAATAATATCTGTATAAAAAAGTACTAGTTCACAAAATCCTTCATTGAAACATAATTTAATCTCTCCACAATGGGTAAGACGAAAGAATTGTCTAAGGACATCCAGGATAAAATTGTATACCTGCACAAAACTGGAATGAACTACACAACGATTGGCAAGGACTAGTCACTAAGATGCCCATTAGTAACACACTATATTGTAGTGGGCTGAATTCATGTAGTGTCTGCAAGGTCCCCCTACTTAAAAAGACACATGTACAGGCCTGTCTGAAGTTTGTAATTGAGCACCTGGATGAGTCAGAACAGAGTTAGGAGAAAGATATGTTTGGAGGAATGGTCGAAACATTATGCTTTTGGGCTGTTTTCCTGCTATGGGGACAGAATGACTACACTGGGTCGAGGGAAAGATGAAAGAGTCCTAGTACAGGGAAATCTTGAATGAAAACCTCTTTGCTTCAGCCAAGACACTGAAGATGGGTCATGGGTGGTTGTTCCAGCAGGACAATGACCCAAAGCATACAGCTAAGAGAACAAGGGAGTGGCTCACAAGGAAGCACATTAAGGCAATAGAGTTGCTTAGTCAGTCTCTGAACCTTAATTCTTTAGAGAAGCTTTGTGTTGCCAAACGACAACCTACAAACTGTAAAGATTTTGAGATGATCTGCAAAGAGGACTGGGTCAAAATCCTCCCTGGAATTTATAAAAATTTGGTAACTATAAGCAACGTCTGGTTGCTGTGCTTGCCAACAAAAGTTTCTTTCACTAAGTACTGCATTATGTTTTGCTATAGAAATAATGTTAAAAAATTAATGTGATTTTCTAGAAATTAAATGAATGTTATAAACCACTTCAATTTTACTTAATTATTTTAACTTATTTTAATTTTTATTTATTTTTATTTTTTGACAATTGTTGTCAGTAGTTCTTTTGCATATCGCAGTAGATGAATATATTGGTGATTCACATTTTCAGTCTGGAACCCCCATCTTGCTAAGAACATAGACCGCCTGGAAACTGTTCAGAGGCATGCAACCAAGCGAATACCCTCCATCAGACACCTGCCATACTCTGAACGGTTTGCTTCCCTGGGCTTGGATTCATTGAAGTTAACAACTGACTTAGTAAACACCCACAAAATTATTACCTATATTGCCAACCCTGAGCACCTTTTTGCTCTCATGTGTCTAACACACATAGACATGCCTACAAAGTCAGAAAACACAGTTCTCATGACTTCCGGAAACATTTTTTCACACTCAAAATTGTTGAAGCATGGAACTGCTTGTATCAGTTATTGACTGCAAAGAAACTGTCTCCTTTAAAACCCTCATGCTTCTCGAAATCTGCCAAAAACTATACCTGATGCTCTTACTCCATACACATGCACTTTTGAGGAGTTGTAGTGCACCTGAGCACTGTACACACTGATTTCATTATTATTAAAATTTAGAATATATTTTAATACTTATTTTCATAACAATTACTAATTGATAATATTGTATATTTATTTCAGCGTTAGTGGCTTTATTTGAATCTCCACATGTGAACAATGTAAAAAAATTTTAATTCATCTTTGTGGCTGGCATCTTGATGAATTAATGACTACAAATGATGTAGAATATGCATATGGGTGAGATGGACGGATTTAGAATATTAGTTTATGAATTTAATTCAAATAATTATTGTTTAGATAGCTTCATGTGTTCCTATGACTATTTATTGTTCATTCTGTTTTCCAGATGACCATGAGAAAAGACATCTCATATGGTCATCTCTATCGGCTTACTTCATACCTCGCTAACTTACTATTTTAAAATAATTTTTTCCTTAAAATATCACATGATCTGCTCAGCCAATTATAGCTTAGTATATCTTTAGTCACTAATAGCAATATTCACATTTATAATAAGCATATTCCACTTATAAAAGGTTTAGTATTTTCTGGTTAACTTATTAAGTATTAGAAAATTACCTGAATGCCTATTTTTTTTTTTAATTTATTTATTTTACTCATATTCATCCCAAACAATAGACATTGCCACTGAGACATACGGGGGCTACTGTGAATTAGAGACCATGCCTACAGGGATATTGTAAGTAGGGAGTTTAACAGTGAGATGTCTGTTCAGATTACTTTAAAATTCTTGCATGTTAGTACAGTCGGGGAAACAAGAAACAGGAAATTCAGCAGTTTAGCCGTTCGCAGGAAAAAAAACTATAAGAGTAGAAGGCTTTCCGGCATCTGGGAACCTCTACACTGAAGGTGTGGGATTTTGCTGCTTGTTGGGTTAGTCGGGAGCATTTACGTCGAGTTCGTCAGAGCACATTCCATTAAAGTACTTGTAAAAGAAGCATAGGGATGCAACATTGTGCCGATGGGACAGCGATTTCAGCTTGGTTGACAGTGCGAAACCTATTAGATTGGAAATTCTGAAATGCACCGGTTCATATGTGGCAACAATATTCCATGCATAGGCGAATGGTAGCTTTGTAGAGATATAGGATACTTTCAGGTATGAGTATTTTTCTAGCGCGATAGAGGGAGCCCACCTTCTTTGCAGCAGCCTTGGCAATGTCTTCTATGTATTTGTTCCAATACATGTGACCTGTGAATGTTAGGCCGAGGAGTTTGAATGATGAACTTTCAGCTAGTGTTATTTTCCATGGCGATCGGTGGCTGAAAAGGTTCTTTGTAATTGTTGAAGGAAACAGCTTTGTCTTAATAGCATTAAATGTTACTATCCATTTACATCCCCATTCCACTACGGACAGGAGGTCATTTTCTAAGGTTTACGACATTGGCTTGGATATGCGTACATTCGTTTTTCCCACATGCCTGATATAGAGTGTGGTGTCATCAGCAAATATACCCATCTCGGACACAATTTCATCAAGGAGGTCGTTTATGAATATCAGGAACAATAAAGGTCCAAGGATCGACCCCTGGGACACACCCGCATTAATGTCATGTTTGGATGTACGACTATCAAGGACAACCTGGATTTTTCTCTTGTCTAAGAAGTTGTGATTAATTGTATAATTATAAGTAAATATATATATATATATTTCATATCATTTGATGACATTAGTTCATCACTATTTGATGAATATTAAAAATCAGGTGGGAGGGAAGTGTTATTACATTGCTGATATTTAAGTGAAAAAAGTAAAACCAAGTTACTCTTTGTTTTTTTTTGTTTTTTTAAACATTTTGAAATAGATACTTAAAAACTTGAAGAGTAAATGTGGGTTTGTTTTGTGGCATATCAACCCTTTCTGGCTTATTTAATGCCTGGAGCACAACATCTATTTTAAATGATTCAGTCTATACAATTAATTTAACACTGGTTGCAATTTTAGCAATAGTTGAGGGGGATTGTGGGTTCATACCTTTCCCAAGCAAATGAGCACAATAGATCCAATAAGATTTGAACTCAGCATAACTGATTCCATAGTCTCTGATAGTATACATTAGGCAAATCAACCCAACCCCCTCCACACAGATCAAAATAAAAAGAGAGAAAAGAAGTCCCAAAACTTACATTTCTAGGTGTTTTGAAGGTGGCCCATCCTGAAATAATAAAAAAAAAAGTAAATTTAAAAATGTATAACAATATTGTGGGATAATCAATGTTGTATTTTATATCAATCATGCAGGCTACTCAGAGCAATCATCCAAAATCATAACTTGTTTCAGTTGCTCCTGCTATGACTGAGGGCACCTCCTTCGATGCATGCGTCTGTCGGAACTTGCTGCTGAAATGTAACACTGAAAATCAAATGTTGTTGGACATTCTTTTCTTATAGAATCAGAGAAATAACATCAAGGTCGAAAAATGTTAGGTTTATTGAGTCACATACCATTTTCACGTTAAATTAATTCCATCAAGCTGTGATCGTCTCATAGTGGTGGTCTTTATTGACAGAGCGCGAGAAAAAGAAAGCGTTAAGCATACAGCTTTGTAGATTACAAGCTTGTTAGTCTATATATATATATATTTTGTCTCTTGAACTCTTTTATCAAGACTCAGTAAGATTCTACTCCCAGGATTCACTTTTCTTTGTATATATGACATCACTTCTGACTACTTATTTCATAGACTTCTATTTTCACAATCCTGGCTTCCTAGTCATCGTTAACCTTTGTTGACCTTTTCTACAGCATTTCCTGTCATATAACCTAACCACCAATATCTGCACTAGCTAACTTGCCCACTCGAATATCGAACAGTATTTAATTAAAATAAATAAATTTACATCAAAAGAGAATTCCCTAAATCTCAATGTCATACATCAACTTTGAGGTTTTGACTAGATAACCGAGCAGGAGGACGAAGTTTACGTTGAAAGGATGGATGAGAGTTCTTGGGTTAGTAGATGTAGAACAGTTGTGGTAGCAGGTTCAGTTCACAGTGGAAGGCTAAGGAAAACATGGAAGAAAGTGATAAAAAAGGACTTGAAGAAAGACATAAATTAAGACCTGGCCAATCAATTTCTGAAAGCGGTTCAATGCATGCCAGCATGTAAAATGGACGCTAAACTGAGTATGATGATCACAAATTTAATAAAAAACAAGTAAAGAAATGTGTGGCCTTCCTGTGTGAGCACTACAACTTGAATAATGTAACAAAAATTATGAAATTTGGGTGTTTTTGAGCAAAAACTAATGTTATATTTAAGAGGAAATTGATAACATCTTTGAAGCATGCATGAAAACGTATTTAAGTGAAATATTTTTGAATATCAACACATGGTGCAATTTAAATGAAAAATTAAAATTGCACCATGTTGGAATGGCAGAAAAATTTTTTTTAAATTTTAACTTTGAATAAAATTACATCTTAGCATATTTGTTCCATTAGTAAGATAGGATTGAACAAAAAATTATGAACATTTAAACGACTATTTGAAGAGAGATTACAAAAATGTCTAATTAAAGATTCCTTGGATGCATGGGTGATTTTTTCTCTCTCTATGCCTTTAAAAAATGAGAAACACCATCCTTCATTAAACTAGCCTTGTGCCACATGTTTTAATAGAGGAGGAGGTTTGATATATAAAACATCCATATGTTGTAATCAATGTTATTTTTAAAAAGATAGCTCAAATAACTGACTGGCATCGTTCTATCTCTAAAGAAAATGAATAGCCTCTGAAAGGGTGCTGGTGCTATAGGAAGTTTATAGTGAAGCAAGCGTTATTCAATCTCTAACAGCATTTCTTATGAGAAAACATTGCCTAAATCCAGTGGCGTGGAAAGATCCAAAACGATTGGAAGCAATGAAGAGGAAAGGAAAAACGACTGGTGCTATTTTGGAGTTTTTACTTTTCCTAAACTTGTTTCGCTAGTTTTAGACCAAGGTTGTTCAAACTTGACCCTTCAGTGTGTTGATAAGTAAATAAATATTCTGGTTGCAAAATAAAAATAAGTTACGAAAATAAATTTTTAAAAAATGCATCATAATTTAGGCTTGATTATCTTTACTGTACACTCCACATTTATCTGAAGTGAGCGCAAAGAGCTAAGAGAGGAATTCTTGATTCTTTCTTTACTGTCATCCATTTTTCAAATCTAGTTACGAAAAGTTTTTATACAATTTAGAAATCAATTTATACATTTTACTTATTTTTTTAAATGTTATTTCATCATTTTTCATTAGTATTAAAGTTTTGATTAAAATTTTTAGTACACAATTAGCATTAAATAGGAATATCAAAACTAACAGAAATTGCTGTAGTGTTAGAGATACTAAATTAAAATAATTTTACATTGCCATTTCAATCCTCAACTTGACAAACTTCTGAAAGCTTTAGTTAAAATCGTAAATTCGTATGAATCAACATGGTGGAATTTGTTGTTCTTTTTTTTGACCAGCTTGATTCTGATGTTGGCATTGGTTTCCTCAATTCTTTTTAGAATTGGGTATTTGGAGGAGAGACCATGCAAAGGTTGCCAACATCCATAAGTGGAACTGACTGAATTCGAACTTAGCACACCCAGGTCGTCAGTCCACATCGGTATCCCCTTCATCACCATCACTTCCCAGTCTTTAGTTAGTTTAAATTCTTTTATCTTTAATATTACACTTCAGTTTCATGGGTCGCAATTCAAATCGTTGTTCTAGCTGTGGGTTGCAATCAACAATGGGAGGTAGTAATTTGGGAGGGGGGAGTTAGTAAAGCAATTCAAACAAGGGAAAGGGGTAGGAGATTTTTTATAAAAAGTGGATGATAGCAGTTAGCGCGAGAGTCAAGAGCAGTTAACTGAGAGCGAGTGAGCCAGTTAGAGTCAGTAAAGGAATTTGCCCGTGGATGCACATCTCAATCTCCAAGCAAATTTTGGATACGCTTCTCCACTTAGTGAATAACAAATTTGTAACAAATACCAATCAGCTGTCCTAAGGAGACAGGTAAATGAACGTCTGTTCTAGCAGTACCAGAATTTTTTAAGCCAATATTACATTAGTACTGTCGACCTGTATACAATATAGAGACATTTTTTGTTTTTAACTTTAAGACATTTTTCTCTATTCTAATAAAACTGTTATCAACTGTGTTTTGTTGTCAGCTCATTGAGTTTTCTGCTTCCAGCTCACCTCGAATAGCAGTCTACGCCTGAAAAGGGGATAAAAACGGTTACCATGGCTCGGAACAACTACGGCTGTTTGTAGATTACACAACACACACTGTTCCTATCATTGGTCAGCCAATGTCACCAACCCAAATCCATTGTATCTAAAGGTTGCTTACATCAACCGAGGGATGCCAGATCTATTCATCCACGACTAGGTTGGATGACCAAACACGAAGTGAAGGGTGACATATTAATAAAATTATATCACTTCTCATATGTATCCATGTTTCTCACCTCTACGTGACCTACACTTTTTTTTTTTTTTTTTTTTTTTTTTTTTACTATTAGTCAGGTTACCCTGTGTTGCCTGGGAGTAAGGTGGAGAATGAGCATTTAAATTTAATTCTAAACGTTCTTAAAATGAAATATTTATTACATATTTTAAAAGACGGGGGTGGGGGGAAAGAAAGACAATTTTTTTAGCATTAACTTAATATAAATAAAATTAAAAAATCGATGTGAATCACTTACCAAATGTTATTTAAAAAGGTAAAAAATCCAAAAGAAAAACCATTACTTTACCAGGAAATTTGAGAAAATTCATAAAAACAGAAATTGCTATTTCATTCATGCGTAAGAAAGAAAAGCTCTTATTTATTGACCCCCCCACCTTCCAATGAGAAAAGGAAAACTGTTACGGAATTCTTTTTTTTCTTCTTTTTTTTTAGCTTTTACTTAATATAGAAGAAAAATCGAGTGGAATGGCATCAGCGATTTTTTAAATATATAATCATTACTTCATTCATACGTATATAAGAATAAGAAAGAACGCCAGATAAGCACACACAAAAAAAAAGATAATTTTTTAAAAATTTATATCTGAAGAAGACGATGGCACCTGTTACAAAAGAAACAATCAATTTCTTAGTGTAGTCAAAAGAAGTGCATGCATTGTGACCATAAACAACAAAGTGAACAGTGTCTTTAAAGGCTCTTCTATTTATTTAGACCTGTTTTCCTGGGCAACGATGGGAAGCCCTTCTAATGTAGGAACATGGCTAGAACTTAAATCTAGCCAGAACTGAAATGTATAATAATGAATAAAGGAATCATTTTTACTTATCTAGCGATGAGATAAGGAAAATGCAAATGGCTCCCCTTATTTATGACATAGATGATTATCCAATACAAAATTAGTGGTGTTTATCATGAGGTTTCTCTTACTAAAGGAAATATCTGATGAAATCGATTAGAATTTATGTAAAGAATACAGACTGAAAATTTCTGTTATTCCGGCTAGGTAGAATCAAATATCTATTTGTCAGATGTAATGCAACAAGTAGCCGAACTTCAAGAATACAACTGATTTTTCTTTAAATTAAATGTTAATTAAAATCAAGAATGCAATAGCGTAAAGTACTAAAACTCCCATTTAAAAAAATAGCTTAATTACAGAATTAAATCCACCATGATGGGTTTGTTTTTTCAGAAACACGTCAGCCATTTTAATATTTTGTTAATAGTTGTAAGAAAAAAATAAAGAAAAAAATTACTTTGTAACCTTTCGGAATTTGAAAAGATTTAAACTGTAGTCATTTCTGGCTTTAAAACTTTTAGCAAATCCTCATATCAAAAGATTAAACTTTTTAGAAGCTATTTATATCCATATCCAATAATTTTATAAATAGAGATTAAAACATTACCGTAACAAAATTAGTTGTAGTTTTATAACAATTTGATTGAAGAAAACAATACAATAACGACTAAATTTAACTTAAAATTCTATTAAATTTTTTTTTGATATTAAAAAAAAATAGCATTGTTTTTTTTCTTCCTTTAAACTAAAACGAAAAGAAGGTACATGAATAACATACATTTTGAAATGAAATTATACACAAGTTGCCTCAAACAGGATTATATAATTTCTTACATTTTTAGACATCATCATCATCATATTCGGTTTAATGCCCGTTTTACATGCTAGCATGTGTTGGAGGGCTTTTAGAAATTAACTTCCAAACTAGCCTATGTCTAGCTAGGTCTTTATCACTTTTTCTCTTAAGTCCATCCTTATCACTCCTCATGTTTTCTTTGGCCTTCCCCTGCCAACACCCCTGCTACCTCAACTGTTCTACATTTACTAACCCAAGAACTCATCCATTCTTTCCATGTGACTATACCATCAAAGTCTCCTGTTCTGCACACATCTCTATACTGTCCAGATTTAATCTTCCTCTGAGGTCATCAGATCTAAGCCTGTCTTTAAAACTCACATTACACATCCATTGTATCATTCTCATATCACTTCTCCCCATGCAGTGCATGTCTTCAACCCTCACTGGCCAGATTTTACTTCCATACATTAAACTGTGTATATATGCCTGACAGCTTAGTTTTTAAGAAATTGTTTTTTTTTTTCAACCCAGCACATAAAGTGAATAGAAACATTCAGAATTTAGGAAATTTAAATTTAAATTGAAAGTTTAATTACTAAGAAATTGTTTTCATGTGTCCAAGTGTTTAATCACTTGAGATTTCTAAATTGATTAAATATCTAAAAGCCATTTTTTGAAACTGATTATTTTTTTGGTAATTTAAATTAACAAAGACCAAAAATGGAAACCATTTGAATTGGTTGGTTGTTTTACACCATATGTTTTACACCATATTACGATTATTTAATGTTGAATCAAATGATTTTACTAAGAGATCTTCCTTTTTTGAATGGAAAATAATGAGTAATGTCATCCGGACAATTTTTATCCACCGAGTCAAGACACAATGACTTCAATTCCTTTGGAAATATCTACAACCAGCCATAATGTACTTTTAAAATCTACAGCAATAACATGTACTAATTTAGAAATTATCAAACACTTCCATACGTGATTCATTGAATATGTGATAATGTGTCTGTTGAAGGCGGCTTGAAACCAAATTTATCAGCTGTTTCCCATTTTTCTGTTTTGGCATGTTTTTTTGTTTTAATCTAATTTTATTTGTATTTACAAGAGAAAAACTACAATAGTCTACATATCACAACAGAACTAACAAATGGGGGAAATTGGCTTCAGGAAAAAACAAAGGTGGCAGGTCAAAGGTGGTTCAGTTTGTTAGAAAAAAGAAAACAGGTTTGTTTGTTTGTTTATGTGAGTAAGCAGATGAAAACAAGCAACAAATAATTGACAAAGAGAGAGGAAGAATGAAAGTGAAATTAATTGTCAACTAATCCAATCTAAAATTGGGTTGAGGTTTCGTTGGTCAGTTTTGCCCCCCCCCCCCCCCCAATCTTTTCTTAAAAAGAATTTTGTTACTTTTATTATATACTAGCGGGGCCCACGGAAATTCCACGGGTATGGGTTTGAATTTTGTCTACTTTTTATCTACTTTTTTTAAATTTTTTTATTACTCTTAATCAAATATAAAATAATTTTCCACTTCTATTTTTAAATATGTATTATAAAATTATATATATATATATATATATATATATATATAAACTAGCAAATATATGCTCCCTCCGGTCACATATTTTTGCTAGCCTGGGAAGATATCATGGTAAACTACACTGATCCCCAAAAGAGGAGGTAATGACTCGGAGGATGGTATCATGACCCCCCCCCCCCAAGGAGGAGTTAATGAATGACTGGGAGGATGATATCATGAAAACACTATCCCCCCCACCCAACAGAGAAGATAATCATGAAAGGATGGTATTGTGGAGAAGCAAACATACTATACTGCCCCCAAAAAGAGGAGGTAATACCCGAGAGGATCGCCCCATACAAAAGATGGTAATGCCCGTTAGTATGGTATCATGGCAACAGAACAGATACTTCACTACCATCCCACCCACCCTCACCCCCCCAAAAAAGGAGAAGGTAGTCCCTGGGAAGATGGTCCCATGACAACAGAACCGATACTACACTACCCACCCAATTAAAAAATAATACAATAATAGATTAAATCAGTTTTTTTTTTTTTATTCATTTAAAAATGTCTAGCCATAAAAATATTTTTATGGTTCCTTGGCCTTTTGGCGAGGGTCAAAGTGTAGTATTTGTTCTCAACATCACAGCGACATCAGACGTTTTACTATTGAGGAAAACATTGCGTATTTATAAGAAAATATAACAATGCAAAATTACAACTGTATATTAAAGAATATTAATTTAATTGTTTTTTTACAAAATAAATTTGCAAATTAAGAAAATCTAAATATGTTTGCAGATGTTTGCACTGTACTATATATATGGTATTACAAAATATGTTGTATCATAGAATTAAATAAGCGCAACCCGTTTTGATGTTAATATAGTTAGGATAGATGGAAAAAAACTTTCTCATTCATTCACTTAGATGTAGAGCCAGTAGAAGTGCTCATAGGTAAAACTTAATGGCTTGTGTTTTGTCATATCTTGCATATACTTAATTCTGTTTTGTCAATTATTTATAGCAAATATTGGTCCTTATTCTTGTTAAAAAATATAATTGTATTTCCAATTAATTTTATCGATTACATATTCAATCCTATCAATATTTTCATTTTGCTTAGTCGTATTTTAGAAGGAGGCGGAGGAGCTGCTCTCTCACTGTCACACATTAACAACCGGATTTTATTTAAGAGATAAATTATTTGAAGAAAAAAAAAACAAAGTGCTCGATCGTAGATTCTACATAAGCTAATATAAAGTATTTTATTTTAAAACTATACATTACAGTGTCTGTTTGGTGTACTAGGGTTTCATTGATCTGGACATGCCGTTTCTGGGATAGAAACCAGTTTATTTTGTCAGACCGAATCTTCAGCACCATTATATCACAATTAGTGCGGAATCTGCTGCTCATAATTTCAATTACTAAGACAGTCAGTTGATTCCAACAGTAATTAAAATTTTATTGCAAATAATCTATACGTCATTTTTCTACTGTAAATAAATGATTGGGCGAATCAAAACAGAATGTTCCATCGCATGTGTAACCGCAGTAATTTTAATTCAAGAAAACATTTCAAATTCAAAAGTTGGTCAATATTTACTAGAAAATCCTGTTTGTACTGATACAAATGTGATTTCTTCTTTTTTTTAAATCTTCAGTTTGTTGAGTTATGCTTGGCCATCCCTTTCCATTTGAAAGTTTTCGGGTGATTTACATTTTCTGTTGACAACAATTTGTTACTCATCTGATGAATGTTAGTTGAAAAAAGATCTTAGATAATTTTTAAAAAATGAATCTGCTTTTATTCGTTACTTTTAATGGTTGTACCTTTAGTAGCAGTAGTAGTAGTAGTAGCTACAACAGCAGCAGCAACACAAAGAAGCAATCTTTAGATCATTTGATATTTGCTTGACACTGATTGGATCAGATGCTCATTTTCGGATTGATTCCCTATATCGGACTTCAGCCAATCGGAAACAGCCTCCATGAGAGGCGAGCACCTGTTCATGAATGTTATTAAAAGGATTGTGTTTGTGCTTTCCAAACACTGAATGAACGAGGATGCAGTAGCTACTGACATCAACACATGGATTTAATTTACAAAAATGGCGACACTTTGGCACATGGATTTACTTCCTAATGATAATAATATAAACTCTGCCAATCTCACGAAGTAACAATACTCCTACCTACGTATGGTTTCAACAATATTCTCTTCTTATGGACTCCTCGTAACGTTTTCTTCATCCAAACTTATGTACTCCATAACACTTTCTCTGTCAAGACACATAAACATACAATAACATATTTAATAACTTAATTACTAGCCTCTTTCTTTTACTTGTTGAACGAAGATGTGAAATAAAATGGATAAAATACTCAAAAACCTTTATTATCTATACAGACCAAGAACAGTCTAAGACTGCAATGCTATTAACTAAAAACATAATCAAGACCAAAAATTGAAGGCAAAAGGAGTTTATTCAGCTCAACAGTTTTGTAAATTCTAATGTTCTACAAATTTAAGAAGTCATGTTAAAATGTCTGTTTTATACAGACGCTACCCTACATACGAACATTTATGTTATGGACATCCATAGATATGAATATACTTCCCGTAATAATAAAAATAATTTAAAGTTTGTTGGCAATCTTCTAGAAGTGCAAATTTTGCAACATGTGTGCCTCCTGCTTAATATGTTGTTTGGCCACTACCTAAGCTGAGCAACACAGCACGTTGCACATAGTGTAACTGAGATTAGTTTTGATAACACATTCGCAAGTGGTTACGTGCGGTTTGTTTGTGCTCCAGGAGTTTGCAAGATTCTGTTATTTTGTGTACAGTTTTTTGTTTATTTTAATTATCCTATCCACAATGGCCGATGATGATAAGCCTACGCCAAACGATAGTGGCAATCCTAAAAAGCAGCAAGCAATCTCTCATTGAAAACGAAGGTTGGTCTTAATAAAAAATTTTTAAATAAAATTAATCTGGACCTGGAGAAAGATATTGAGGAGTTGTTTGAATCTAATTCTGAGGAGCTGACAAACAGATTTGATGGAACTGGAAGAGATGCAGCATAAGGAAGACCAAGAAAAAATTGAGAAGACAACTCCATCCAAGAAGTTTGTAGACAAAAACAATGGTTGAGCTATTTTTTCTTATAGAGAGGGCTCTCCATATGTTTCAGGATTAGGATTCCAACGTGGAGAGATTCACAAAAGTTTCAATGAGAATTGACTCCTCTTATACTGTGCTATTTATGATGAGAAAAAGCAGAAAACGGTGTAAGCTTCCTTAGACACATATTGCATACCCAGTGACATTTACATCAAAAGCCTCATTCGATCTTGAGACACTTTTTAATATCTATAAAGAAACCTTAAGTGATGAAGCTGGTTAAAAAAAAAAAAAGAAAAGTGAAGCTGACAACCCTCTTGCTATTGAGGTAGAATAAGTCGATGACCTTTTTGCCAAATAATGCCTCACACAGAGAATCCCATCCAGTTCATTGAGCCAATTTCTAACAAAAGGTTTTATTACTGTACAATTTCATTATTATGTATTTCACTCTTGTATTCTCCTATTCATTAACTCATTTAATGTGCCAATTTCTAAGGTTAGAAAGTTTAATTAAAATTGTTATTATATACTAGACCACCCCAAAACCCATTGGGTCAGTATTTGTTCTATTATTAAATCTTATATTGTCAATATATATATATATATATATATATATATATTAGAGTTGGGCGGTTTTGAAATTTTGGTTTCGGTATCTGTTTCGGTTTTTTCCCCTTAAAACCTCGGTTTACGGTTCGGTTTTTCGGGGGGGTTACATTTTTTTACTATGGAAGCTATTCATTCTCTTGTGTGATGATTAGTTATTATTCAACGTTTAGTTGAATTATGCCACTGTTTCGATAATTTTGTGACTGAATCATTCTCCATGATATGAATCATAACGATTCCTGCGTTATTTTGCCGGTTCATGTATATTTAACTAAATTGTTAAACATACAGTGACGCCCGGCACAATAATTATTTACTAATGTAAAGGGATCGTTATTATGCCGGTTCATTTTTTTTTTAAACCTAATTGTTATGGCCTTGCGAAAGAAAAGGTAATGAAATAAATACGGGCAAATATTTAAAAACAATTTGTTTTCATCATCAGTAGTGTCGGTTTAAGAAATAAAATAAAATCGACCTGCCCTATTGTGTCGGTTAAAGAAATATCTGCTTTTAATACAAAAAAAACATTAAAAGTAGAATAATTAAATGAACGGAAATATTAGAGACAATTAGATTATTTAGTCGGATTCCATTTGCTGTAAAGCGTATCTGATGTAATTTCTTTACGAATTGCTGTTTGCAGACGAAAATATTGGGACCCCATTCGTACACAAGCATCTGAAATCCGGCTAAAGAATCTAATTGTCTCTAATATTTTCGTTCATTCAATTAATTTTTATTTTCAACTGCTACACATTTTAATCCAAGGTTGAATTGTTTTACAAACAAACATTGTGAAGCGGCAGCACTTTTTATACCCGCCACGGGAGCCGGAGATACCACGGGCACCAGTAGGCGTGGCTCAAATGAACCAAACAATCGCAATCATTTTAAAATAGATATTTTACCTTTATTATTAAAAAAAATACTATTTTTCTTTTCGGTTTATTTTTATTTAGTTACTTTTCATAATATAATTAATGTTGATGAATTTTCCCAACATTACTAAGTCTGCTCTCGATTTAAGTAATTGAAATTAAGGAAAGTTATATATAAAGAAAAAAATAAGCAACAAATAAATGTTACCAAAGGCAACATAAATTATTCTTCTACCTACCTGTATAAGTTTATTTGTTTATTTTATTATTTATTTTGATAAATGATTTTTTTAAATAAAAATAAATAATAAAATAAACAAATAAACTTATACAGGTAGGTAGAAGAATAATTTATGTTGCCTTTGGTAACATTTACTTGTTGAATTAACTTGTTAAAAATGTGCTTTAATAGGTGTTGCTTCGTAATCCTTGAACCAAAGCCAAACTTTAAAAAATAATGAAGTTATTAAGTTGTTGAATTAACTTGTTAAAAATGTGCTTTACAAAGGAAAGATTTTAATGTAAAATTCTGATTTTCTTTATGAAGAAAAACTTCGATAATGTTAAAATATACAGAAAATCACTGGATTTAAACAGTTTCTATTTTAAAATGTTCTTTCAATGAAATCATAAAATAAGTCGTAATTTTGAAGAGTTCACTCCTAATCGAATCAACCAGAAGTAAAAATTAATTTTATCGTTATTTTAAAATATATTGTCGCTTAATAAAGTTTTAAATTATACAAAAAATCAATCAGGCAAAGTTTAATTAAAAACAAACAAAAAAATCAATCAGGCAAAGTTTTAAATAAAAAAAACAAAAAAAACAAAACAATCAGGCAAAGTTTTAAATTATAAATAAAATTTCGTTTGATAAAGTTTTAAATAATACAAAAAAATTAATTTAAATAATAAAAAAAAAATTTATAGTTAAATAAACACGAGCCGGCAAAATAACGTAAGACTCATTATTGTGCCGGGCGTCACTGTATGTTTAACAATTTAGTTAAATATACATGAACCGGCAAAATAACGCAGGAATCGTTATTTTGCCGGGACCGGCAATATAGCCTATTCGTAAGTTTTAAGGTGTTGACTGTTGTAATCAAAGTTCTGATACCTTTTCAACAATTAACCTGTTAAAACAGTGACCAAAGATTCATGAAAGATTTCTGAAGAATAAAACTGAGTTTGAATATACATTCTATCTAATTCTTTAACCCATCAGAAGCTAAAATATAACTCAGAAATGCAAGAAATTAAAAAACGAAAATTTATTTAAACAAACAAAATAATTTTACAAATAAAATTAAGCAAAAATGATGATGAAATTAAATATTGTGAATCAAATAGATTTTCGACATCATACGGAACGCGTTTGATTTTTTCTTTTTCATTTGAAAATGCTAAAAATACGATGTCATGTTGTCTGTTGTATTTCTCTTTTTTTCATTTGAAAATTCAAAATGTTAATGATAAACAAACTGTAAACAAAGATTTCTTCCTACAAGTCAATTAAATGTTTTTATCATATATTTGTTCAATCTGTCCTCTTACTAATATAACATTTTTTGGTAATATTCCATTTTATTCAAATCGGAAAATCTTTTCAACCATGTTTCCTTGTATATGGTGGCTTACTGTAGTAAAAACACAATACCGAACGGTTACGGTTAAAAAAAAAAAAGACGATTCGTATTCGGTATGGAGACGAAACCGAAAAACCGTGTTTTTTCGGTAAAACCGCCCATCTCTAATATATATATATATATATATATATATATATTTCAATAATAATCATTTCTTTTTTTAAAGTCCACTCTTCTCTCCCCCCCCCTCTGCTCTCTCAATTTATTACCTGCTAGTTGTAAATAATATACTTTTCCATTTTGTTTCTTTAATAATAAACTTCAAAATGTCCCAATAAAATATCAAGTTCAAATGTTTAAGTGTGAAATCTTGTTTTCACATTCTTTTCTATGACAATGAAAAACATCTAGAAAAACGGATATTCTTAAGATGTGTCCATTCAATCCGAGTGTTTAGTGATTAAATCTATTTACTACTAAAACTTTGTGGATCTTGTTTGTTTGTCTCCGTGCACACTAGATGACGTCTTAAAGCATGATGCCATCAACTTAAACAGAGTTGTAAAACAACGGGTAAATCCTTTATGATCTCACATACGAATAACATCATCTATTAAAACAGATCATAGACGACCCGTGACCCAAAGGTCGTCTATTTGGTCAGTGACCGAATATATATATATATATATATATATATATATATGACTGTCTTGTTTTTAAATCTCCGAAACAGTTCTCAACGCAAACAATTGATCTCTACAAGAGCATTAATATTACAGTACTAGTAAGATCAAAATTCTCTGTGTAGACTGACAGATTCTTGGAAGCAAACTATTATTGCAAAAATAGGGAGATTTTCAAACGAGGGGCTTTGGACTAACGATATATTTAAATAACTTCTTGAATAGTTTTAAGGTTAAAAGACTTTCAAGACTAATATATATATATATATATATATATATATATATATACACTAGAAAAACCGTCTAAACATGGAGGCTCTAATGCTTTTTAAAAGTAAACAGAACAGACTGACGAAAACGCTATTTCAAACTAAAATTTGACAGACCAAACAAAATTATATTTTCTATTTAAATAAGTTCAAAACTCTTAAATTGATGCAACCACAATTTTGGTCAGATTGACACAACCAATTTTCATAAAGCTTAACTGCAAAATAGTATAATATAATTTTAAATTTTAAGATTTATTGAAAAGAACAAAGCGTAAAAAAAAAAAAAGAATCTCAAATGTGAGGCCAAAATTTAAAAAATAAAAGAATGTCGAGGAAGAAAAATGGTATTTGGAATAATTTTTTTCTCTTGAACTGATTTCTGAAAAACAATGAAATCATAACATGATGAAATTCCTTTCAGATTGACATTCCTTTTTCGGTGGTCCTTATAAGGAAATGTTCTTTTCGACACATGAAGAGCAACTCAATGAAATTTAAAGTCTTAAGTGTAATAAGCACTCATTCGAACCCTTACCCACCCCCAATGCTACGGGAACTGAGAATGAAGAATGTTTCAAGCTATTATGATTAGAGTGGGTTACAGATTTCATTTCAGCTGACGACAGTAAAAACTAAGAAGTCTGAAAACAGGAATTAAATAACAGGCAGTAAATAATATGGTAATTAATTACTTCTTTGAGTCTTACTTTTAATTACTTTTGTTTTATACTGTTTGTTTTTTTTAATTATATACTTATCAAACAATATAAGTTCCAGTATTTATTTCAACAGTGCTCAATACACGATTAGAGCTTAGTAGTATAAAAATATATTTATAGTAAGCAGGCTACAAACACTTAGGTTTCTCATATATATATATATACACACACACACACACACACACACGGAACAATCAACTAGAAAACGGAGAAGAGACATTGGAACTTCATAAATGATGAAGTAACCAAAGGATGATGTCCTTCATTAAAACAGATCAGGAAAAACTACCCATAATAGTACCGAACCCACCTAGCTAACCATCTCCACATGCTCACCAATACCTTTTCTTTTTTTTTTTTTTACTGGAAATCGCTCCAGACAAGGCATGAAGCCACTTGATGTAAGGAGCTAAAAAAAAAAAAAAAACTACTTCAAGGTCAAAAACTAGTCAACAATAAGCATTAGATGGATAGATTCCAACCCAGAAAACAGCAATTCTTCCTCCTTTGTCAGAAACATGGCTCATGGAATGTGAAGACTAAAAGACACAATAAGGGAAGCGAGTTACGAGGCTGCTGAAAGTAAACCCAAGCTCCACTTTAAGACGAGAAAATTAATCAAATCTAGCTAGGATTTGTCAGTACAATCCTCCTTCACACAAAAAATAATGTGCATAAGTTAGTGGTTTATTGTAAAAAGAAATTGACTATTGTATAGATTAGCTTACATCCACATGTTGAGGTTTCAAACAACTTATAAATATACTAGCTCTACTATTTTAGTATCAAGCACTATAGGATCAGATATATCAAATTTATTACATAGAAATAACTGAATTTATATTATAAATACATGTTATGGTTTATTAGAGGCATTGTGGAAATTGGCATTATTATATTTCTGGGTAACACCTCATTTTCAAGTATCAAGGAGAACAGTCTTTTGATAGTCTCTTTCTTCATTTTTATGTATCCTGTCTCATGAAGAGAAAGAGAAAGAGAAAGAGAAAGAGATGGAAAAAGTGGATGGACCAATCTATACAAACAAATCAACTTGGACGGTGAAATTTTAGATTCCATCTTTGTGAAAATGTTATTTTAAAATTTAACAAAAACGGACACAAAATACAGAGGAGAAGAGAAGCTGCAACTTCATATTTAAAATCAGGCTAAACCAGACCAAGCCATATCTTTTTTAAAAGGAGTTTGAGAGCTACTTTAGGCTGGAAAAGCGGATAAGAAGGAAGGAAGAGAGCATTATTTATATATAGTATATATATACATACACACACGCACACACAATGTAAACCAAACAAAAAAATTATAATTATCTTTGTGTTTTCTACTGCAGTTTTAAGTTTTAACAATCGTTAAGGGAACTTAGAACATCCATACTGAGAATTGAAGCAGGTTTGTACAGCTGGATGCCCTTCCGAGTGTCAACCTATTACAGATTTTATAGTGCTTGTTATGAATGAAACATACATACCACTAGGCTTAATTTTATTAATACTAACTATGATGCATAAAGATCTGATTTCTATAAACAGATTTTATTTACTTATTTTTTATGCAGAGATAGCAGAGTAAATATTTATTCAAATGTCTGCATTTATAAAAAAAAAAAAAAAAGAAAAAAAAAAAAATGAATCTTTAGGTTATTATTTATGTCTTGAAATGTCGTCCTTATCTGGAACTTTTCTTGGAGGCATGATTAATTTTTCCTTGGAATATCTTTTAGTTATCTTAATTTGATGAATTTGTACTTGAGACAGGATTTATATATACCTATACTGAGTGCAGACAATATTTGTTCAATCTTCAAGTTAAATAATTTTTTTTTTTTTTTTTACTTTCATTGTCAGTCTTTTCTTCATGAAAACAGTGACTATATTACTATTCTTTTTTGCACAATAATTGATTATGAACAATTTTGAACCTCCATGTTTGTGGAAGAGACACAAGAGTTCTCTTTGGAATTTGTGCCAGAAGGAAAAACAAGATTTCATACTTCCTCAGATTGAGAAGAGGGGTGGTGAAAAGGTAAGAAAAGAAGTGAAAGATTTGGGATTCGACTATGAAACAGAAAAAAATACAAGACCGACAATTTAATTCTCTCAGAATGGAGTCATCAGTATTTACAGTGATATCATACCACCCCACTTCTTCCCTGAAAACCTCAAGCTGAACACCAATGGCTACAACCGCTTTCTGAGCAAAGTGACATCTTGGATTAACCAGTGGCAGTAAGACTTGGCACTGCCATACCAACTGCAATATCCAGGCCTGATTGTCAGAACTTCATCGACCACACTTCACCTGACATCCCAGTTTGCCTGACTGCAACCCCCTTGACTTCTTTATGTGTGTGGAGGGGGCAATACACAAACAGATCCAGCTGCAGTACAAAGGACGAGCCAAAAGCCAGGATCACCAAAGCCTTTGAGGACCTAAGTCAAAAGACACTAATGAAGACCTGTGACTGGTTCCATGGTTGCCTCAAGACTGTCATCAAAACTAAAGGTGAGTTCATTCAGTGAAATCAACAGAACAAGTCAAACACAAACTGACCCAAGTTTGATGAATAAATCTTAAAAAAATTGAACTACCGTGTTATTTTTCCCTAAATAGTAATTTTGAAAACAAATATCGTCTGCACCCTGTATATATTATTGCATAATATTTTGTGTATATATTTAGTGCAGTTCTCAATACATGAGTAGAGCTTAGTAGGTGTGTGGAAATATGATTATGGCATGCTACACAGAAATGTTTGTTTTACTCAGTAAGCTTATACTTAACATTCTTTCCTTTTTATAAACTTATATTTACACTGCCTATTAAAGTGTGTCTATTCATGGACTTTATATGCTTTCCTCCTTATGAAGTCCCATCATATACATCTATTATTATATTAAATATGAGTTGATCAACGTTTGTTTCTTAAGGCGTTTTTTCTATATATTGAGTTATGTTAGAAATAATATTCTGTTTTAATTGTTCTAATAAGCTGCAATTCATAACTGAACAAGTCCCCCATCTCTCTCAGGTATTTATGTATTTCTCTCATCCACCCTCACTATATTGATTGTGTTACATTCCCCCCTCCCCTTTTCTTCCTCGATGTCGATTATGTGTTGCGCACTCTCTTGTTTTTTCCTCCTTGTGGCCGTGTTGTCGCTTGTTCCCTCATATTCGTGTCATCAATTTCTTTGTCACTTCTATGTATCTTGTTAGTTTCTTCTCCGTGTCATTCGTGGCCAGGACTGCATTGCTTGTTGCTGTGCATATAAGTTGTCCATTGCGTTATATTGAAAAGAATTAAGATAAGACAGATTCAGGAAATGGAGGTTTATTGAGAAAAATATTAAGCAATGACAAGTACAATTTACACTTCTTTATGTGGGAGAGAGACGGTTATATTAACGTAAGTAACAGAATCAAGCTAGATAGTTGGATAGACTGATAGATCAGTGCCCATTGATGCGTACGACCCTCAGTTTTGTTGTTAAGACATTTTGGCAGTGACCGTTTACTTCAAACCCTTAAGCCAGTCTGTGATTAAAAATCTAACCGTTCTGCCGTGCCCCATGTGACGTCACATCTGTGGACCCCCATTCGCATATCGCTCCCAATCTTGCCATCCTGACTCCACCTGTCAACTCTCCCACTGGTGACAGGTTAACATATACACTGTTTGTAATTCTTTTTTTGTTCCACACACAGCAAGGTCACCTGGACCCGCACTCCATAACCTGTGCTAAAATCTATACTAGCAAACGTAATCACCCGTTATCCAGCAATTTAACCACTAATATTCTTAATGTCTGTGTGCATTTAGAGAAAGAGTGACTTTTAAGCAGCCATATAATTTACATACACGTGTCTGTACACACCACAAGCATATATGTAAATTAGATTGCAAAATAATAAGTGTTTACAAATAAAGTGTATAAGAATAAAGAATAATACTTCTATTTAATACTACTACTACTACTAATAATAATAATAATATAGAAGTAAAGAAATTTATTATGTTTTAGTTATGAAAGAGGAATGTCTTTACAGATCTGTCACAGTTTATGAATTTTCAAATGAAATCAATGTAGAATAGTGGTAATGACCCAACGGGTCACAGACACTTTAAAAAATACTAAAAAAAGATGATCTTATTTGTTAATCCAGAATAGACAAGAAAAAATGTAACTATAAACAATGAGAATTTTAGAAGCCGCTTTACCAATTTGTATGTTTAGATGAATCCCATTTTGCATGTAAATGAAACATGAATTTATCATTTAAGATTTGATAAAGTAAAAATCAGATTAGATTTCAATTGTATATTTCTTCGTTAAGTGGCAATTGCTGCAATTATGACCAAGCAGGAATTATGAGGAAGAACTGCACAGAGAAAGTAAAATAAAAAAAGAGAATAATGTGAAAGAAAGGAGAGGAAGAGGGTAAAAGAAAAACCTACTCTCTTGGGAGAGAATTTGTTCTGTAAACAAATATCAAAAGTGTCTGGGGGGGGGGGGGAGGAAAAATATGACGGTGAAGGTTATTTCCTAAGTTAAAGGGGCATTCGGTACAAACAGCTTAAAAAAAGAGAAACAGGAAAAGAGAAGAAAAAACAATGAGTGCATATTTACTTGCCTCCCCACGAGAGCAAAGTCAGATACAAGATTTTTTTTAACGTAGTAAGCTACCCAGTTAGCCCCCAAAAGAGGAGCACTTTAGATGGGGCAAAATTAAAAGATTGCCTCAGTTTAATGAAACTTAAAAATTGTAGATAAAGCTTTGATGGAATATTTATTTTTATTTCTCACATCACAGGTTTGACCGATTTTTCGGAATAATTTCAATTTAGCTGTTTTAAGTTTTCCAATGTAAATCCTTCGAATACTCGTCACCACTATTGTATCCTTGATGAAAGGGGTATAATAGACAAGGTTGTTACCGAGTGAAAAGAAACAACCAACACGATAGTAGAATGAAGGAAGAAATGTTTATTGCAATAGAGAGTACAATAATGGATAGACAGACATAAGATATTATATCTGAAGAAAAACGTTTGTCAATTGGTGCTCACTCCATTTATAGTAAGTCTATGTAAAAAAACAGGAGGTGAAGGCGATTCTATTACAAGAAACCTTTTTTTTCAGGAGACTTTAATTATTGTCTTAATTTTGCCCGTTATATACAAAAAGCAGGGCTACCCAGCGTTGCTCAGGGCAAAAATGTAACATATCTCTATTAAAATTTCTCTCTCCTCCTCCTCCTCCTCCTCCTTTGTTTTCCTCCTCTATCCCCTTTTCTTCTCTGCCCAGCCTATTCCTCTCTGGACACACACTTTTATAGATTCCTCGAATTAACTCCTTAGGGAAAAAACTCCAGAGTTACTTTCCTTTAGTTAGTAGCTGGAAAACAGACATCCCCTGACGAAATCTGCCTCAGTTTAGGGTCAAAGAATAAATAATTTTTCTAAATATTAGATATTATTACCCTGGGGCAACACGAGCTGTTAAAATTGCCAATTAAAACTGGAGGCTTCTCTTAGAAAATCAATAGTAATAATGAAAATGGATCTTTTGTAAAAAAAAAGCCCTGACAAAGAAAATAGACAAAATTCGGGTTGTAGTATAAAAAAAAAAAATTAAAAAAATCTATTCATGTCATTGAGTATTTGCATAAAAAGATATTTTCCTTTATATTTCTGCCTCTGCATAAACTCATGCAGATAGCCGTCCATTCCGTGATGTATTCCACAGCAGTGTTTATTCTGCATTTTTATGACAAGAAATGATTGTTTCATTGATTTCAACGTCAAGACTTGGACCTTAATCCTACACACATCTAAACAGGTCTCACAAAAGTAGGTCAAAGGCATATGTGTGTACTATGCATGACTGGCGGGGATATTTTTATTTTACAAAACTTTTTTCCATTTCTACAAAATATCCAGAAAAATACACTAGGTGCATTTCTCTCCCAATTAAACAGCATTTTTAACCAAGGTCATAAAATGTTAAATTCAGTCAACCTCAACTTTTATGGGTCGCCTGACTCATGATATTTTAGGTTCAGTTAAAAACTGCTTAGTGTTCCATAAAAGTGTCAAGAACTTGATATTTCTTATGAATTCTAAATTTACAGAAAATGTTATGCAATCTCATGTTGCTATTTATTTCTGTGAAAGAATAGACGAGTGGGGTCTGAATAAGTACAGCAAAATGTTCCGGTATAGTTTATGATTGGGAAAATCTACAGAATTAGACAGATTCTAAAAACATAACCGTTTAATAGACGGGGGAGGGAGTCTTAACCCCACAAAATGAACACTTTGCTAAACGCTTAACTTTACTAACGTAAGCTCTATTTTAACAATTTGATACTTCAAATCATAAACAGTGCTGTATTTTGAGGACGAACCTCTTTCACTTCTAAAAGGGTTCATGAATCCCCCTTCGTCCATTGAAATTTAAATGAGATTTATATCATATGTAAAAAAAATTTTTTATAGATTCTAAAACAGTTGAGAAAATTTTGATCATTGTAAACACCCTAATGTAAAATTCTAACTCCAAAGTCTGAAACTCAAAAAATTAGAATTTTGTTTAGCTTATGAATTTGCTTTGATGTATTTGGGGATATAATCTCTTTGCATTTTTTAAGGATCCAGGTGCGTCTCAGGAACCTATCCTGGGATGCATAGTTCAGCTAGTATATATACATTATATATATATATATATATATATATATATATATATATATATATATATATATATTACTAGTATGCAAGACGAAAACGTAAATGATTCTCCACTGAAGTGCAGAAATAACGAATTGAAGGTGTTACACCGGCCGTTCTTACACAGGAGAAACTACACCGGTTGTCACTATAAATAGTGCGAGTCACCAGAGACACAGAGAAGACTAAAACACAGTCTTGTAACTGTCTAGCCAAGTGCTAGTCACTTTCTTACTTTGTTAATACACTTGTTAAACCAACCCTCGACTTGACTTCCTTTATTTATTATTTACTGTTGGACAACTTCACAACAGAAGGAACTGATGTAAATTATGTCTTTGGATTGCTTTTTGCATGGAATTTGGAATTGAATTGAATTAATATAATATAATATAATATACATATATATATATATATATATATATGTGTATATGTATGTACACTGAGGTAATTTCAGAGTTTCTTGCTTAAAACATTTTTTTTCGTTTCTACTGTATTAAAACATTTTTCTTGCTTTCAATGAAGTCATAGTATGCTCCCAAACGGTTTCATCAGTAATTCTTTCCCAACAAAATAAAAAGATAAAAATGAATATAGCCAAAAAGTTCAACTAAATGGACATTAAAAAATTTTTTTTTGGAAAGTTTTCTTAAAAAAGAAGAAAAAAAGAAGACATTTTCCTTTATTCAAAAACAAAAAACCAACAACCCAGAAATCCAAATGGTCTTCCATTAGCAAACTACTGAAAACAGTCAAAACATTTGTCTTTAAAATTCCGACATCACACCATGTGCCACCTTTCATAAGGTTTATATACAAGAAAAATGGAAAGTAAACACACACACAGACAGAGAGAGAGAGACAGACAGAAAAATATGCCAACCCACGTTTTTTTTTCCCCTTCTTTCAATTCCCTTCATCCATCATCTGCAGATCGCAAAAAAAAAAAATCAACCACATCGCTGTTTTCACCGGAATCAAATAATGTATATAGTGTTGCAGCAAAATCTGACACTTGACAACAAGAAAACGTAATAGGCAATAAAAACAAAACTTGTATATGCAGAGACCCGATAGTTTGTTTAGCAACAGTTAAAGTAACATACTATATTATTTTTCAATGTAACCGCCACCGGAGACGACCATCTCAAGGCGTGCGCAAAATAAGCCAAACACTTTGGTGAATATGTCCTTGTCTATAACGGCAAACGCCACCACAATGGCAGCCTTCAGAGAGTCGACCATGCTGTAGGCGTGATTGTTGGTCTTGGCCTCAATCACACCCCAGTAGAAATAGTCAAGGAGGTTGCAGTCGGGTGAGGAGGGAGGCCACATGTCTGGCGACCAGTGGTGAGGAACATTATTGAACAGCAACGCCTGGGTCATCTTGGCCTTATGTGCAGAAGCGGAGTCCTGCTGGAAGACATAGGGACGTATGGCAGCGATCTCATCCATCCAGGACTTTAACACGCTCCTCAGCATCTGGTATTTAGTTTAATTTTTTTTTTTTTTTTTCAAGTGTCGGATTTTGCTGCAACATCTTGCAATATATATATATTCAATTTTATATATTGCAAGACCATCGCCAATTTTGCCATTGCAAAAATATAAGTGATATGAATAAAGCTTGAATTTTTGGTCATTGGAATTTAAATAATCACTAATATATATATATATTATATATATACACACGCATATACATCAGCGTTTCCAAGAAAAACTGAGGAACTCAAGAGTACTAACTACCTATCCTGCCCCAGCGTTGCCTGGAAGTATTTGTAATTTCACTTTTTATTTCGCAGCAAAAATAATATCAATTATGAATAATTGAAAGCAAAACCATGAATTTGTTAATAAAATTTCCAATATTGTTCCTTTTTCTGTTTTATTTCAAACCGACCTAACAAGACTGCAAAAACAAAAAAAATATTTTAAATTCTGTACCCTTTTTTGCTAAATGTTTTTAATTAGACAAAGGAGAAAAAAGTAATGTGAACCATTTTTTAATTTCGATATCAATATAATCAAGAAATAAATGGTGATCAAGATGTTGCTGATTCTGTCTCTTATGTTCTGTAGCATGTGGTGCAATATGTAAATAAGTGGCTTGTTATTCTTAACACCTCTAAAATCAAGCTTTTCTCCTTTGATATGTTGATAGCTATTGACCTAAAGCCCCTACCTAGAGATTCACAGCTGGCATCCTTTGAAAAACCGTACGATCACAGAACAATTGAGTATGTTTATGGTCAAGTGTTATGTTTCCGAAGAAAAGTTAAGTAAATATTTTCATTTAAGTTTGACAATAAAAGTTGTGTATTTCATTTATTTTCGAATTTTAATATCCTTTTAAAATTAATTGTTTCAGTAAAGACAGAAATTCCCTTTTTATAGTCAGTGTAAAAGCATACTTAAATGTGTTAGTATTCAGATTACTACCCTTTAAAAAAGAAAATTAATGGAATGTTGAAAGAATTAATTCAGTAAAAGAACATGGTGTATGTCTGGTTCATTTTTTTTGTACATACAATCGACATTGGAGATTTGAACGACTTAATGTAATAATTATTCAATGGAACATGTGTATATAGTCAAGTTTATTTTTTGAATGTTCACAGAACACTTAAATTGTTTAAATTGTGAATTGTTCAAGTAAAATATGGTTTAATTAAATCTGCTAAGAAAAAGTTCATGTTCCATTACTTGTTTATAGAAAATATTCAGCAAAGACCAAAATTTTCATATTCGCAATTTAAAACCGTACTAAAAAGGTTTTTATTATGGCAAACTAGTTTGTTTAAAAAATAAATAAAACAGAATGGAGATTTGAACAAAGATTATCTGGCGAAGGGTCACAATAATAATTCAATGTTTATAATTTTTTTAACTAAGTAAAATATAAGTAAAATATTTTCACTGTTTGAATGCATTTAAATTTGTACTTTTTTAAATGATAAAGAGACCAATTCAACACAGATTTTTTTTAAAACAAAATATTTATTTAAAATTCAAATTTTCGACTCATGAAAGAATCTTCATCAGGAGGATACAGACAATATTTTTTTAATTTATTTATTTTTTTAAGCGATATGTTGCCACTTCGTCTTTAACTGGTTCTTATTGAAGTCTAGTGTGTAATGTCCAATATAAGTGGTGTGTCTTGGTACACACGTGTAAGTTGTGAGTAAAATATTTCCATTGTTTGAATGCATTTAAATTTGTAACTTTTTTAAAATTTGAATTTTAAATAAATAATATTTTATTTAAAATAAAAATCTGCATTGGATTGGTCTCTTTAAGTAAAATATTTTTTGTTATCAGATAAGAAAAAGTTAGTGTCTCATTTGTTTTCAGTGTTGTATTATTTTGAACAAATGTATAACAGCGAAGAGAGAAATTGTCTCGTGTTCGTCAATTTAGAGCCGCACAGAAAAAGGTTTTTATTAAGGCAATTTTGTTTATGAAAAAAAAAATGCAATCGACATAAGAGATTTGAATGACTTAATGTAACAATTATTCAACGGATCATGGTGTGTATATAATCAAGTTTATGTTGAATGCTTACAGAATAATTCAGTTTTTTTCCAACATTTATGTTTACAAAGAAAATTGAATTAAATTAGCAATACACATGAAAAAATTTAAATTGCTTAAAATATCTCAATAATGGCATATATAGAAAGAGCTTGATGATCTAAGAAAATCTTTTAAATTTTTTTAAATCTGACTAAAAATAAGGAAGTTATGACTATTTTTGTGTCTCACACGATTGGATATTTTCCCCATATGCGTTTCGTCACATTTTTTACACTAATTTTTCAGTAAAAATGTTATATCTTTGTTAAAATACAAGATTAAGCAATGAAATTTACCATATAAATGTACTTTTGTACAAGGAATCAGAATGTGCCACTGAAAATCTCCAGAAATTAATGGTTTCCAAGTAATCTGCACTAAGTGCACATACATATGCTGCAATACTTTAAAAATACCATGTATCCATTAAAAGAAAGAAGTTAGAAAACTCAAAGTTGAATTGTAATACATTTTATGTACAAGAAACTAAAATCTAATACTAGGACTGTTTAAAAATGAATATATTGCAAGATTTCTTTGGCATTATTGTAGATTAACACCTTCCGCTAACTCACCCCGTACCTCCCCAAAATATGAGATTCTACTTTTTTTTATTTAGGCAATTACATGTTAACACCCTGAAAAACTTGGCAGAAAGAAAGAAACAAAAACAATTATTTTAGAGTTTAGAGTGGGGATCAGTTTCACATAAAATAATCCCCCATTTCAAGGCCATTCTAGCGTTTTAGGACAGTTAATTATTTTTTCTATGGCAGATAAATCCTGTGCGTTTTTCTTGTTTTATTTTTATTTTTTAGACGATTATGAGGGTCTTTGTGGGAGGAGGTGGGCTTACCACTTGAACTTCAGGTTAGTGGTAGGGCTAGGGGCAATTAAGTGTGAACACCCTGAAAACTTAGCAGAAAGAAAAAAAAACCAATTCATTTAGAATTTCGAGTGGGGGATTAGTTTCACATATATTTAATGTAGAATAATTCACCATTTCCGGGCCATTCTAGCGTTTTAGGGCATTAATGATTTTTTTTCTATGGCAAATAAATCCTGTGCGTTTTTTTCTATAGGGGTCTGCTTTTTTATTTTTTTTATTTATTTTTTTTAAACGATTATGTTTGGTTTTAATGGGCTTTTTTGTAGGATTAGGGCTTCCTACTCGGACTTAGGGTTATTGATAAGGTTAAGGAAGGGGTTTTGTTTTGGATGGAGGTTGCCATTCGGACTTAGTGTTAGGGTTAAGGGAGTTTTTTAGGGGGTGGCTTGCCACTCATATTTAAGGTTAATGGTACGATACGTTCAAGAAGGCATTTTTAGGAGGTGGGCTTGTTAGTCGTACCTAGAGTTAATGGTAGAGTAATTATTCATTTTATAAATTTCACTAAAAGGTAAGAATGGCCGGGAAATCGGAGATCATTTTACATTAAATTTATATGCGAAACTGATCCCCCACTCTAAATTCTAAATTATTTTTTGTTTTGTTTTTTCTTTTTTTCGCCAAGACTTTAAGGGTGTTTACACGTAATCGCCTAAAAAAGTAGAATCTTAATTTTTTTTTTTAATTGGCGACTAGAAAGTCATTACTACTAGAAGTTCGAAAGTTGAGTGAAAACCAGTATTTTTTAAAGTATTTTTTATAAAAGAACCAAATAGGATTAACTTTTTTAAGCACAAAAATATTTTAGTCTTATTTTTACAAAGCTTTACAAGACTAGTTAACTGCTGCTGATGTTATATCAGCAATACTAGCAGCCATTGTTGACTTTCGCTCAAAAAATGGACACTATTTTTTTGGATAAGGTAATTTAAAATTACTACTACGGAAAGACAAAACAACATACAATTATAATTTTAATGCATAAAAAAAGATAAAAGATTAATTTATTTACTAGTTGGGTACGAAAAATGTAACAACATTTTTTAAATTCATATTTAAAAAAATTTCAAATTCGTTCTAGAATGAAAATAAACAAAAATCGCCCTGTGTTTATTACTGCTATTATGCCAATGTTTTTCAAACGCCTTTTTTTTCCGGATAGGGTCATGAAATATCAGGACTACCAAAAGAGAACACATATATACAATTATAATTTTAATGCATAAAAAAGTAAAATGATTGATTTACTTACTAATTGGGCGACGGAAATGTATTTTTCAAAAATGTTCGACCGACGGCGAGTTAAAGTCTTATTTTTAAAATTTCAAAAAAATGAATGAGCCGAATTACTTCGTACATCGACAAACATTAAAAGTGATACTTTACCTGATTAGTCTCCAAATTTTAGGACGAAATTCCACATACAGCAATGGTACGAGACTTTTAAACTAATGGGGGGGGGGTTAAAAAAATTGACGTAAATTGCCGAAAATAGCGTTAACATTTTTTTGCCTTTATTTGCTCAAAACTCTTAAAAATATATAATGTATATTATTATTCATTAATACACCTGAAAGGATATTCATTTCCTAACAAAATGATGGTATTTTGAGCACTTAAAGTGCTTTAGTTTTTAAGATATGACTATTTTAATAGAACTACCCTCAAATCTGTGATTATCCAAACAGTTTTCTGGTCGATGTGTATTGCTAATTAAATTGGATTTTAAAAAGTTTTAAGTTATTGTGGTTTGTTAAAAGTAAAATCTTATCCAATAGAAAATTATGTAAGATGCCATTTTTCAAGTGAGTGTATGAAAACAATATGCGCAAATATGATCGAAATGTAGTAACATCACATGATTTGGCAGTGTACTGTAATACATTGCAGATATTTTATAATCTTTTTGCACAATATATCAATACTATATGTAAATGTTATTCATTAACAATGTATGCAGATAAGATGGTAGCCATCAGAAAAATGATCTTAGTTGGATAAAATATATCCTGAAAAGAATTAATGAGAAATATTATTTTATCTAGACTAATAACATGAGCAAACAATAAAAAAGGAAATGGTTATTCAGAATCAAATATCAATCTGTCAGGCAGATTGCTATTTGAGTCTGACTTTGAAAATCTGACAAGATAAATTTATCTGTTAGATTTCAAATCTATGAAATGTTGAAATTTAAATTGCATAAAAACGTTTGAATTTTTTCTTTTTAACCCTTAAATTGATAATTAACTAGTAGAATACCCGTTCCAGGACAGGTATAAGTAATAAATACAGAATTAGTTTTACATTTTATGGTGTTTTTCTTTCTTTGGGAGGTATGATACGGTTTCTGCCCCCCCCCCCCCCCACCCCACCCACCCCAATGGTAAAGTTTTAAAAAAATAATGTGCCCACATTACATACCCTGTTGAACAGAATACATATTCCATGATAAGTTCAATAGTTTAAGATTTTACCAAGTACATACATATTGATGCGCGTGCATGCACCAATCCTTTTAAAAATATATTACTTAATATAACTTGAAATTTGATGTAGAGCAATTCTTTTCTGGATTAAATTTTTTGTATCCAACTTATTTTAAAAAAATTTTTAAGACAAATTCTGAAATAATACATTCCGAAACCAATTTAAAAAAATTAAAAATACTGGAAGCTATCTACATAACAACCTAAAATTAATAACATCACATATGAAACCAGTGGTAACATTTTAAAATGCTTAACGTAATGAGATTTTTTTCTGTGATGCCATTCCAGCGTCGCTGAATTTAAAGCGTCAACGATTTTCCTGGAACAATGCGAAAAACGTTCTCTGCGCGTTTCTCCGCCGTCTTTTTAAAAATTCTCTTCTTTCTCCAGCTTTTTTGTTCATTTGCTTTTGACACCTGAACATGATTCGACCAAGAATCGAAAACGTTCGTGAAAACTATGGAACATTTATGAATTTTTAAAATTTTAATACAAAAAAAGACCATCAGAAAAATTGAAAAAATAAAAGGTATAATTAAACAGACGAATTCCGTTATTTTTAATGTTTGCATGAATGAGGAAATGCTGCCTAAATACACATACATATATACATACATATATGTGGTTAACGACGCAAACTAAGAACCTGGGTGTGTCGAGTTCGAATCCAGTTCATTCCACAGAAACACTTTCATCAAAACTTACACCTGAATTTGTGTCTAACCTCCTGGAGAGGAGGTAAATAAAATACATATATATATATATATATATATATATATGTATATATATATACACATGCTCCAATATGGGTGGAGCAAACGATGGTTTCCACTTAACATGACTCAATACTCTTCCACAAAAAGAAGCGTGTCCTTTTGGTTACCAGTATCGTAAAATTTGTAAACAAATGAATAAATTAATTTAAAACAATATTTCTTCCACTCTCAGTTGCGTGTTCGACAGCTCACATGGTAAGACACTGGTTACAGATAGTGGTTGCCTGGGGTCCGAATTTCGAATCCCGGGTTAAGTGAAACACCGAAACAGCTGAGAATTAAAACAATATTCTGCTGTATAAGTTTTGTGAAGTGGAGAATGTTTGCTGTTCTATTTTGCCGAAGAGGGTTTGTAACGTGCAAGACAAATTTAAGAATAGAAAATACCAAATAAAATTATAAGTAAACAACATTAACATTTATAGATTTTAGCAAACATTTTTAATTCTCATTTCAAATTGCAATAAATGTGTGTATTGTCATACACAACTGAAAAGTAAGCTAGACAGTAGACAAAAAATATTCTTGAATTAATACAGATAATAAATCCATATAATGCACCCAAAACTCACAATATAATTATTCATAGACAAGAAATCATCTCAAATTCATATTATACACATTGTTTTCATACCCAACAGGTAACTGTGTTTTTAAAATCAATATTTTTGGCTAGGATAATTTTAGAGGAAATTTAATGCGAATTTATCTATTTCCTGAGTCCATACAATACACAGAGAATTGTTAAGTTTGCTTGCTATACAAACATTCTTCATTGAAAAATTTTTTTTTTTTTTTTTTTTTTTTTTTTTTACATCATTTGGTTTTTAATAAAAATCTATATAATAGAATCATTGTTCCTATCTGTCTGTTCACAAACAACTAAGATTTGGGAGATAGACCTCTATAACATATACATTCTGAAAGTACATCATCCGGATTATGTTTTGGCAATTTTGTTCTCGTGGAGCAACGAATAAAGGTGTTGATTAACAGTTCGTTCTAAGTGACTGTCTTCTGGATGTTGAAGGTTCAATCCTTACTACAGGCGATAATAAAAACATAACACTTCTACTTGATCATGGCTGACTGAACGAGAACAATCTACCCAATGAATTAAATAATGAATGAACCGAACCTGTATTTAATCCATGAGGTAGATTAATTCTGTCAGCCAGGTTAAAAGTTATGGTTAACAAGTTACAGTGTTCAGGAGGTTTAAGATTCAATCCTGACTGCAGGCAATAATAACTAAAAATAATATAAAAATTAAAACTTCTACCCGGTCATGGCTGATGGAATGAGAACAATCTATCCCTGTGGATTAAATAAAGAGTTCTGTTTGAAATTCTGTCCAGATTCACAAGTTCGAAAAGATGCACCGTAAGAAGGTTGGAGGTTACATAGGTGGAAACAGTGTGAAGATAACCGAGATAAAAATAATAGTCTGAATAATCCAAATAAAAATGTTTACATAAAATAATATGTCATAGTATTACAGGTGTGTCATTATTTCCCCTCTATAAACTACAACAGCGCAAGATGTTCGGACATTTTGTGAATCTATTTCAAGAAAAGTTTTTGAAGTTTTTCTAATTTGTGAAATTACGTCATTTTGGAAATAAAAGAATAAAAAAGATCGCAAACACAACCTTATTTTTTTTTTAATGACCCTATTTTCTCATTTATTTTTAAATCAATTATTTTAAAGTTTGTTTTTATGGTCATTTTAACTAATTAAAAGTAACCGACTTCTATCAGTACATAGGATTTGATAAAGGGTGTAAGGATATCAGGGAAGGGGTCGACAAAAAATCAAAAGGCAAAAGTGAATAGGACAACAATTTAGACATTCTTATATGTCTAAACAAGCAAACAAGCAGAGGATATATTTTGTCATTCTTCCAAATCCAAACATTTGCTGCAAATGTGCTCAATCAACATTTTATGAGGTTTTGCAAGTTACTGACTTATCAAGCATTATAAAAATACACTGTTGAGTTTATAATGGCTCGGATCCAATGCTATTCAATCTTGAGATTCGTACTGGCTATGCGCGTCGGTCGGTCCCACTTAACCTTGCCCTCAACCTTGAAAGTCGACAATATCGGTTAAGCTACTGCTGCTTGATTTTGGTTTAAGTTGTGAACGAGTACAACTGAATTTAGAAAAGGGAGTTATTTTGTTTCACAATTTTTAAAATGCTGGTCGATTATTTCAATTATTCAGACTACTATTCCTATCTTCTGGAGGTTGATGGTCCAATCCTTACTACAAAACGATAATAAACTAAGAAAATAAATTAACACTTCTACCCGATCATGGCTGACAGAATGAGAACAATCTACCCCGTGAATTAAATAATGGATTCAGTTCGAAATTATGTACAGTTTCAGACAAAAATTCCCAAGTTTGTACAGATGCACCTGAAGGCCAGAGGTTATATTGGCTGAAACAGGTCATCTCGGCTGAAACGTGAATATAACAACCCAGACATAATTAGAATAAAATGTTTTATTAATCTTAGAGACTTCAAAACTTTTTTTTATTTTTTTATTTTTTTATAAAGAAAATTTTTTTAAAGTGTTTTCTGTTCATGGAAGTCCTACTTGACGCTAGGCACACAGAGGAAGAAAGAGTTATTTTCAGCTGAGAATCTCTTATAAAGAGGAACCAGAGATTTGAGCTCAGATGAAAACCTTCCATGGAAGTAATGACAGAATAGAGAAATGCTAGCAATGTCTCTTCTGTAAGAAATGTGCTGTAAAAAACGGAAGAGATCATCCTACACTAGATTGTGAAGTCAATTTTTATTCTGTCAATGCAAGAAAGAGTGCTCTGAGTGGCACCTCCCCAGATGTGGCAACACTACGCCACCTTAAGACCTATTTCACTCTTATACAGGTAGAGGATTGCATCAGGAGTCAGGTACTTTCTGGAGCAGTAGAATGATATAACCATTTTTCCAGCAACCCACGCAACTGATCGGATATAGGGCTTTCATTTTAGATCTGGAGTAAACTCAATCCCAGCAGCTTATCAAAACAAGAGGCTTCCTCAAGGAGAGAGCCATCAATTTCAACTGGGCTAAAACAAGGATCTGGCCATTGTTAGTAAAAGGCGAGAAACTTGGTTTTTAGAAGTGTTAAAAGTAACAAGTCCCCCCCCCTCCCATTGCACTATATGCTCCAGATCAGAAGAGAGAATCAGCAAGATCTTGATCATCAATGCTGTTTGAAGTGCTGCCATAGACAGTTGCGACGTTTGCAATAAATGATCTGAGAATATGATTTGGAAGATCATTACGAAACGAAATACAAATTTTTTAATTTAAATCTTCAAGTTAAATTATTGTGCTTTGCATTAAGATTTGTTTTTCATTTTGTTTTTTGTTGTTTTTTTTTTTGGGGGGGGGGGTCTAATTCGATATCATTGGGAAGGTAGATGAAATTTTTAAGTTATGGGAAGGAACATATCAAAATTAATTAGGAGTATAGAACAATGATTTGAAAGTAAAACTATTTCTGGTATCACCGTTTTGGAAAATATATTTTAATTTATCCATGAAATTCTTCACATGTCCAACTAGTCTACATAATACTGTTATAAGTATGTATCTATATAAGTAAGGTTTTTGATTTGTGAGTTATCACTTCAGTAAGTGATGTGAGGATTGGTTCTGTGACTAGTTCACTTGTAAATGCTGATCATATTTATGGGATTTTACTGCTTATTGAAATCAGTTTTATGAGAAGGAAGTAAATATTATGGGAAACGAAATTGGAATGTATGTGTGGGGGGTGTAAGAAAGCTTTCAACCTTCTGTCTACATTCGTTTCTAAGAAAACATCAATTTGTTTATTGTGATAGAGGTAAAAAGGCAGATAACTATCATCTAAGACAGTTTTTTTCCCCAATCTTGTTCTTTTTACCAATAACACACCTAGGAGCATATGAAAATATCAACACAATTAGCAAATTTTTAAGGGTTTACTAGGAGAGAAAAGCATAGACCTTAAACATGCACACAAATAAATATGAACTGACTGTATTTCAATTTTGAGAATCTGTATAAGTTTGTGTTATGTATAACACCCTCTAACCATAAAACACTTTAGATAAGCACAGATTTCAAGGGGATTCTACTTAAAGTCATTTTAAAAACCAATGCACTTTAAGTCCTCAAAATACCACAATTTTGTTCAGAAATTAATATACTTTCACATGGATAATTAAATAATAATCTACATGATATATTCAAAGAGTTTTGAGCAAATAAAGATATAAAAATGTTAATGCCGCTAACCGGGCACTTTTGTAACTTTTTTTTAAAGTTTATTTTTAAAAGTTTTTTATCACCCTTCTGAGGAATTTTGTCATGGAATTTGGAAACCTATCAGGAGAGACATAGCACTTAATCTTGGTCAGAGTAAGAAATAAAGTGACCCATTCCTTTTTTGTTGTGTTCAAAATAAGACTTTAACATGACGAATATCGAAAAAAAAAAATTTTTTCGTACCTGTAAGTAAATCAATTTTTACTCTTTTTATGCATTAAAATTATAATTTTATGCTTTTTTCGTAGTAGCAATTTTTAATTACCCTGCCAGAAAAAAATTGTTTCCATTTATTGACTTTTGGAAATTGATTGTATCAGCAACAAGTCACGCACCTGTAAATAAGAGGCAATTTTTGTTTATTTGCATTCCAGAACAAATGTAAAAATTCGAAAATATGAATATAAAAATGTTATTAAATGTTTAGTTAGAGCTATTCTGTTATCAGAACATAATTAGTTTAGTTAAAGCTGTTATAATATATAATTAAATTTAAATTAAGGTATCCCAACCAGTCCACCGTTATGATGCTACATTTACAAATTAATGCGTTCAACTTGCAATTTCTTTCTCACATATTTCTGGTCAAATCTTTAAAATATTTATATGATTGAAAAGACAAGAAAAGAAAATATATAACTTGTATGTGCTTTTATCCATTTTAACAGCGAATTAAAACGATATTTTGCTTCGAACAGCTGAAAATGCTAAATATTTTTTTTACACATTCGTTTGCTTTGCAAAATAATTGGCAAATCTTTAGCAATTTTCCTGAAATTTTATAAACATTTAAAAAGACATTAAACTACAACTAGGAAGTTTATTTTTACTTCTCTGACCCATTTCAAATGACATACAACCGGATAAAGTTGAGGTTTCCTTCGAAATTTTGTAATTTTAAATTTTGAAGCTGTTTTTCATTAAATTAAACGAATGTTAAACATTTAAAAATATATCTTGTACCCCAACTGATAAGTAAATCAATTCTTTTACCCCTTTTTATGCATTAAAATTATAATTGTATGTTGTTTTATCTTTTTGTAGTAGTAATTTTTAATTATCCTATTCGAAAAAATATTGTTTCCATTTCAGCAAAATTCAACAATTTGACTGTTTTGCTGCAGTAAGTATTATCAGCAATAATAGAATCAGCAAGCAGGAACAGCTTACAAAAACTAGCAATTTTTATAAACTACGTTTACAGGCTTGAAAAAAAAAAAAATGGCTTTTTGCTTAAAATTGAAGTCAATGAGTTTTTAAATATACTCGACTTTCGAACTTTAATTCTTGTCAGAAATGACTTTCTAGCTGCCAATTATAAAAATAAAGATCCTACTTTTTTTTACGCGATTATGTGTGAACGATCTAACAGTCTTAGCAGAAATTTTTTTTAAATAATTTAGAATTTAGAGGGGGGTTAATTTCACATAAATTTAACATAAAATGATCCCCCCCCCCCATTCTTGCCTTTTAGAGCAGTTAGCACTCCAAATTCTTTGGATATTTTTTCAAGCTGAAAAGTTATTAAAAAAAAAAAAATTATCATACCACTAACTCTAGGTTCGAGTAAAAAGCCCCCCCCCCCTCTAAAAAAAAAACCTCACTTAACCCTACCACTTAGCCTTAGTCCGAGTGGCAAGCCCTCACCCAACAAAACCCCATCTTACCACACAATCGCCTAAAAAAAAAAAAACGCACAAGATTTATTTCCCATAGAAAAAAAAATTGGTTAACTTCCCTAAAATACTATAATGGCTCGGAAATGGGGGATTATTTTACATTACATTTATATTTGAAACTAATTCCCCACTCTAAATTCTAAAATAATTGTGTTGTTTTTTCTTTTTGCCAAGTTTTACAGGGTGTTCACACATAATTGCCTAAAAAGGGTAGAATCTCACGTTTTGGGAACGTAAGGAGAGGGGAGATTTAGCGGAAGGTGTTAAGCTACAAAGAAATCTTGCAATATATTCATTTTAAAACAGTCTCAGTGTTAGATTTTAGTTTCTTGTACATAAAATGCATTACAATTCAACTGAGTTCTCTAACTTCTTTCTTACATGGATAACATTTTTACTGAAAAAAATTGTGTAAAAACTGTGACGAAACGCATACGGTCTTAAAGAGGGATAAATATCCAACCGTGCGAGGCACAAAATTAGTCATAACTCCCTTATTTTTAGTCAGATTAAAAACATTTTTTAAAAAGATTCTTTCTTAGATCATCAAGAAATATGTATGCCATTATTGAAATATTTTAAGTAATTTCAATTTTTTCATGTGTATTGCTAATATAAAGTTTAAATCTCATGAAAATTTTAAAAGGTAAAAAGATTTTTGGTAGGAGTATCATAAAGATAAATATGGAACACCCTCCTTTAAGACAATCTGCAGAAGTTGTGGGATAATTCTTACCAAGTTCTAATAACTTAAAAGTAGTTGGGACATTTTATTAAAATCAGATGTAAAAGAAAAAAAATTAATTGGTGTTTTATGCTCTCCTCCGGGAACTCCTTTATAAAAAAAAGGAAATAAAATATATCTAACCTTCAGACAATCTGCATAATTAAATGATAATTCCTACTAAATTTTAATTTCCTAGATCTAATAGTTTAAAAGTAGTTAGCACATGTTAGTACAGATTAATAGTAAAATGCCCAGTGCACAGAAGACAAAGAAATAAAAACAAAGGTTTGGCATTCAAGTTATGACACTACCAACTTTAAACTTTCAACATTTTCCCTATTATGGTAGGATGTTAGACAACAGCAGCTGCTAAACTTTAAAAAATCCATGTTGCTTTCTTTGGCTTATTTAACCTATATAATACTAAAACTCTGAGAATCTTTCTTGTTTGTTTGTTTGTTTGTTTGCACTTTGAATGCATTAGATGGCAGGGGGAAGAGCAAATGAGATGAACAGAGGAATAGTGGTAGTAGAAGCAGCATAACGGATTTCTTTTTGAAAACGAAACCGGTAAATATCTCGTTTTTTGATGATTTATTCCTGTGTTTAATTTGTTTTTCCTTTTGTCTTTTTCATACACACATATATAAATATATAGAGAGAGATGAGTGGTTTTACCAAAAAGAGAAAAGAAATACAATTTTTCTGGATTTCACTTAGTGGATTTATTTTCAAAACTAATATTTTCAGTATAGCCCTATTACTACCAAATGGCCATATCTAAGGAAAAGTCATTCAGATAATATATATATATATATATATATATATATATATATATATATATATATATTATTTAATATAGTTACATTTTATCAACAAAAATTGGAAATGTGGAAAAGTGGCATGGAAGCCAAGGACCGAGAGTAAATTTGTCAAAGACAAATAGTGATGGTCAGTGGTCCAAAACTACAACAGTTGAAAAATCCTGGTCAATATCCATGTGCTGTATGCAGGAAAGGAGTGGGGTCCAATGCCATACAATGCAGCCTATGTGCCTTATGGGTCCACAAAAAATGTAGTGGCTGATTCGGAAAGCTGGCACCAAACCCCAACTATAAGTGTAAAAGTGTATTGTGTAGGCACATCTACTTGAGTGCCGACCTTATGCTGAGGTGGAGTTGGATGACGACCCTCTCAAAGTGGTGGACTCCATTGTTGTCTTATGGATATGCTGAGTGCTGAAAGTGGTTGCGAGTTTAGCTTTACCATTAGGGCAAACTCAGCATGAGGTAAGTTCTGTGAACTGTTGCCAGTCCTAAAATCATGAAATATCCCTCTCACTATCAGGTAAAGAGTGAATAGCAGCTGTGTTAGAAGTGTGATGCTGTATGGTTGGTGACAAGCGAGTGCTAGGCACCCACCCAGTTCTCACTCGCCAGTATTCAACGTAATGACAGAGCAATAACACTTCATCAAATTATTATAAAGACACTTACTTTTTTTTTTATTATTATTACAAGGTACATAATTAAATGTTTCAGTCATAAGACATTGATCAGTGTTCTAAAAAATAAAAATATATAATTGTATTTCTGATCGATTTTAATGTTTAATCCTGATCAATATTTTATTTTTGCTTAGTCATAAATAAAGGAAAATGGAGGTTTTAACCTCATATTCAGAAGTCCTCACTGTCACCGATAACACTGGAAAAATTTAATAACCATTTAAGATTCACTAGTAGTAAATCCTATTTCAAGCATTTTCATTGGCAATTATTTTCCCTTTCCTTGCCTTTTTGACAAATGACTAACCCACATTCGACTGTGAAGAGAGAGAAAAGGGAAAGAAAGTAAGAGAGAAGAAAGAGCATTAGTAAAAAACAGCAGCAGCAGCAACCTGTTCTGATTTATGTAGTTAATAGAGCCGTCATTTCTTAATTGCCCCAGCAGCTCAATCAGTTAACATGCTGTACTTACAAAGGTTGTGAGTTCAAACCAGAGACATAATTATTTTTACTCAGATTTTGTGCCAAAATAAACAAACATTTCATATTACAATATTAAGCAGATTGTTTAGTCTTATTTTCTTTAATCTACCTAATTAGGACTTTGGGTGATGCTGGTTAGCCTTGCTAGTAATATAATAAAAATGCAACAATTCAGAGAGACAAATTTTTTGTTTTGTTTTTCTACGGAAGTTATTTAGGTCAGCTTGTAAACATAATCTTTGGAAGTCTTTGTCATGGGAAAAAGACAAACCAAAATAAAATTAATGGAAATGGGTCAAAGTGTGACAAAAAAGACAATTTCTATTTTATTTATTTTTTTTGACCTTTCAAGCTTTAATATCCCATATATCAGCATATTTGCAAGATGTTTAGAATATCACTTACTTGCATATCAGCAGAAATTTTTCTTTGACAAAAATAATATCTTAATTACATACATATGTACAAATATATATATATATTTATTTAAATAAATAAAAGCAAGTTTGACAAATGGTTGACTGAAGGAAATCTTAGTATCTGAGGAAGCCATCTTCAAATTCAGGACTCAAGCAGTTAACATATTCCAGCTTATTTACATTGTAGGTATCAAATTCCCAAAATATATTTGTTGTTTTACTTTGATCAAAATGAACTGTTTTGAAAATAGTGATATCACATTACAACCATAATAGAAGCTTAGCGGTTGTTTAAAAGAAAATATATTTTCTGTGTGGCACCAGGGATGTGGTGCTAAGTACTCGAGTCAGAGCAAACTCATTGTTTGGTAATTTTATAGTTATTTACAATCAAATGGGGTTAGACATTACTCTTAAACAAATCATTCTTACTTGACATTATGTTTTAGTAAAAAAAATAAAAATAAATGTTTTTAATTAAATAAATTAGTTATAGCAAATTGATTGGTACATGCAAAATAATGATGAAAAATTTCTCTAAATCGAAAAATCCAATATGGATTCCGGTGACAAGGAAGATAAGTATGGAGTCATAAAGGAGATGACCTCTCCCATGACTTAAAAATAAGTTAATAAATAAAGGAAAGTGAGAAGGAGTCATCTCCCTTATGATTTGACACTTATCTTCTTTGTCACCTTGATGAAAAAATTCGAAAATGAATTTTTTGATCAGGTTTTCAATCAGTTTTGTGTGCACTGGCTAACTTGCTTGCTATAATTAATTTATTTTATTTTTTATAATATTTTGGAATTTTTTTAAAGACTGATAATTTGTATTATTTGTACTACTGTTCTCATCTTTTGTTATTCTCACAACGTTTGTTCAGATGAGTCTTGTGGAACTCTTATCTTTATGTCAAACTCGGGAATCTGTATGGAATTTTAAACAACCTTTTATTTAATCCATGAGGATAGTTTGCTATCATTCTGTACTGAGGATTGAACCTTCAACCTCCAGAAGACTGTCACTTAGAATTGATTATTACTTAGCATTTATATTTGTTGCACCATAGGTTCGCAAGATTTCTAACTTGGACAAGACACATCTGAAGAAGGTTGGAGGTTACATTAGCCGAAACATTGTGAGAATAACATCTAAGATGAGAACAGTAGTCTGAATAATCCAAATTTTTTTTTTGTTATTTATTGTTTTTTTTTAAAACCTGATTTTAAATAAAAATAAGTCATTTGAGATTAATACTGTAAGACAAGGATTTAAGGCTAGGAGGAGGAAAGGGTTCCAAACCCAACGTCTTATTTACCAATGCTCATATTGCAAGATCTATGCTTATATTGTAGTTCTTTCATTTTAATTGAATGAAAAGTAACCTCATATTCGGTTTAACGTCTTTCTTACATGGTGGAATGTGTTGGATGGCTTTTTACCAAACTAACCTTACTATAACCAGATTTTTATTTCAAATCCATCCTTATCCTATGTTTTCCTTGGCCTTACTCTGCCTACTAATCCTGCTACCTCAACTGTTCGACATCTAACTCAAGAATTCTCATCCATTCTTTCAATGTGACCAAACCAATGAAGTCTCCTGTTTTGCACACCTTATACTGCCCAGATTTAATATTCCTCTGATATCCTCAGATCTAAGCCCATCTTTAAGACCCACATTACACATCCATCCTTTAATTCTCATATCATTTCTCTTCATCCAATGCATATCCTCAACCCTCACTGGCCAGATTTCACTTCCATACATCATCATACTGTGCACACATGTCTTACAGACGCTTCTTAGTTGACTGAGGTAGTGCTCTGTTGGTTAGTAATGGCAGAAGTTGATTGACCTTATACCATCCACTCCTAAATCTTGCAATCACACCAGCACCAATAAATGAAAAACAAAAAATATGTACTTTTTTTGTATTACAAAACCATACAATTTATTTGGAAAAGTAAACTTTTTTGCATGTTTAGAATAGGCGTTAATTATTACTACCATTATTATTTTTTGAGCAACATGTTGAATGCTGGCAGTGGTTGTGAATGTGTTATCACTACTTGCTGTTGTGTTGCTTGAGGAAGGTTCAGGAAGCTGCAAATCTAGGACATTTTCTTCAAGATTCAGGAGAAAGTCTTCAGCCTGTGTTTGCTCTGCCACCTTGCATGGCAGTGAGATATGAGCCCTAAACCCTTCTGATCTGCAACGGCGTCAGCATAATGATCATGCCGGGATCAGGTGGATGTGTAGTAGCAAACTAGAGGAAAGGATCAGTTGAATAATGCTTCATCAGAAACTTGGTATTGGTGTTAGGGTTATGGATGCCTTACACACTCGTAGCACATCCATAAATTGGTGTAAAAAATAAAAATTCTATTTCTGGTCTTTTGTAAGAAATTATTCTAAGATTAAGTCTTTGTTTGCTTTACTTTTTATCATACTTAGTTTTCAAAAACGTTTATCTTATTTGAAATACGATATGTAACATTCAGTAGACAGCTTCATTTTCATTAAGGAAAAATGGGAATAGTAAAATTGTAATGTAGAAGGAGAGGGGTGACAGTTTTGCTTTATTTTTAATACTAATGTTTCACCATTTATAAAGGCTCAAAGACCATTCGAGGATAAGGGTTAATGAGATTGTCAGTATGCGATGTTCATGAACAACACCTTGAGAGGATAGGAAACAATGGGTGAAATGGTCAGATTTTGATTATTAAAGTGGACGGCTTGATAAGAATTTGTTAACATTGGACTTGAAACCGACCATGTAATCAGCTCTGTGGTATTGTATTCACAGAAGGATGTCATTGGAAAAAAAAAACTTTGTTCATGGAAGTTCTGTTTAGTTATAGATACACAGAGGAAGAAAGGAAAATTATTTACAGTGGTTGTAGTGGGACGAGTTTTTGCTGTGAATGTTTTACAGGGTGATGTATGACCGAGATTGGAGCTCAGTTGAGCTCCTACCATGAAAATAACGATAGAGTAGAGAAAGGCTAACAACGTCTCTTCTGTTAGAAAGGGGCTGTAAAGAGAAGAGATCTTCCCCCACTAGATTACAAAGTCGATTTTGTACTCTGTTAAGACCGGAAAGAGTACTGAGTGGCACCTCCCCAAATGTGGCAACAGTACTCTATCTTAAGACGTATCAGACTTATACAGGTAGAAGACTATGTCAGAAGTGAGGTACTTTCTGGGGTGGTAGAATGATCCAACCATTTTTCCAGCGACCTTAGCAATGGATTTGATACAGGTCTTCCATTTCAGGTCTGGAGTAAAGGTCAGTCCTAGTAGATTATCAAATCTTGGGGCTTCCTCCAGAATAGAGCCATTTATTTTAACTGAGGCAAAGTAATGATCCAAGTATTGGTTGTGAAAGGAGAGAAGCTTGGTTTTAGAAGTATTAAAAGTAACAATCCACTTTTTTCTCTCCATTGCACCATGTGCTGCAAGTCAGAATAGAGAGAATCAGAAAGATCTTGATCATCAATGCTCTTTGAAGTGCTGCCGTAGATGGTTGTATCGTCTGCATAGATGTCAACAAATGATATCACATGATTTGGAAGATCATTAATGAATATCAGGAAGAGGATTTGATATTATGTTTTTTCAACTGCCAATCACCAACTACTTTTATAAATCTATCAGAGAGAAAGGATTTGATGGTTGAGAGGACATTTGCAGATATTTCAGTTAGTGAAGCAAACCTTTGTGGCAAACCCTATCAAAGGCCTTTGATATATCAAGAGCTATCACCCTAGAAACGAAGCCCTATCAATAAATTAACTGATCCTGTGTGATATTACAGTCAGCATGTCAACTGTTGATCTTGCAGGACGAAATCCATATTGCTTGTAAATTGTTTATTGCTGAGATGGTTGACAACTGCTTGATTTATCAACTTCCTCATGATGCGTAAGAGACTGAAAGATTTGTATTGAGATCCAAAAAATTAATCTCCAGTATTTTTAAATATTGAGCAGACTGACAAAGTTTTCCAAGGTAGGGGACTAGAAAATCTGTTTGTGAACAAAGTCTTTAGTTAGTCCATATGAAATTTCAATATATATTATATACCTTTCAAGAGAAAGAGATAAAAAACAAAGATGAAAGGGAGAAATTAATTTCTTGTGACCTTGATGGGGGTTTAAAAAAGTACTTCTATTTAAACATACATACATACACACACACATACATACACTAGAGTGGGGTAGATGTGAACCTAAGTAAATCATTTATCTAAAGTGTCACAAAAGATATTTAAAATGTTTTTCTTTTTACAATTTGAAATGCTTCAAATAATAAGTGAATAACATCTATTCATGAAAACAATTGTATACTTAATTATTTTGGAAAAGGAAGTCTGCATCAAAGAACATTTTGAATGAACTTGAAATTGAAAATGTAAGGGTTGAGCTAAGAATACATTTTGCTAGAATACTCTTTTTAGGCTCATTAATTATGTACACTCTAAAATAGATTATGATTAAATTACAAGATGTTGGATCAACGCATGTGACTGTAGTGAGTCATTGCACACCCACTGATTTCCTTAATTACAGAATTCAAATAATATTTTTATTTCCTTTATCCAAATTTCTTAACCTATATCAGATGACAAATAACTATTATAATTCTTTAATATCTAGCAGTCACTGACATACTTATTCGGAGGAAAATAACACAGAATATGCTATCAGTGCTGCTTTCAGAACAACCAAAAAGTGCTTAATAAACTAACAAAGAAACATTTCATTCCATTGGTGGCTCATGGAAATGTTGGAAGAAAACCTGAGCCATTCCAGCATGGAACGACAATCTGTATCAACTGGCAAGAGTATTTCGTTTAGAGACATTTGCATCAGTCCCTCTAAAACAAAAACAAAAAAAACTATGAAAACTGGTACCAAAAGGAGGCTGATACCAGAAGTAGTTGATCCTGATCCCAGGAAGATGATCTTTCAAATGATAAGGCAATACTGGATGTTTTGAAAGAGGAAGGATTGAAAAAAAGAATCAGAAGAGAAAAGAAAAGAAAAAAAGTTTAACTTGGTTGTTTTGTTTCGCGGCAGATCAGCCCCTTTTGGATTATTTAATGTTGAATCCGGTAGTAAAAGTTATGATACTTAAAGTTTTTAATATCTTCAAATATTTATTGTTGTAAATGTATGTTTTGCATATGCATTGTTTATACATTAATTTGTTTTGTAGGCATATATTTTGTAATTAAATAGATGGTAAATGGTAGGTTCTATTTAACACATAGATTGAACCCTAACAAGTACTATCACTCCGACTCAGAGTGGACCTAAGAGTAATAACAACTATGGAGTGACTCCACACTCCATAAAACTCTCAAATTGAGGACCGACTGCTGGATACAATTTTAAGTCATACCCAGGACGGTTAAGGGTAAAGAGAGAGCTAGAATAGTGATAGGGTTGGGAAGTAGGTAGACAGTAAAAAAAAAAAAGGTAGAATGAGTTGAGAAAGATTTCAGGGGTGAAGTGTGGTCAAAAATTTTGAAGAAAGAGAAAATAAAAAATGAACCAAAAGATTAAGAGCAGACCACAAAACTTAGAGACAAGGACTTTTGTTATTGTTCAGTTTTCTGGCAAAAGAGCTCATTCATACTCTGGAAATTCCTATTCGTAGAGAAAAGAGAAATGTGATAGCTATTTGTGTAGTATTTCAGATGTGGCTGTACAAAGTCAGGATGGAAATTTTATTACTTCAAGGACCTGGCAATTGTAGATATTCAAACTGAAGTTAGATCTATGTTAAATGTTTACCTAAGCCTCATTATTAAAAAACAACTTTGTTTTAAGGCTTCTATTAATTACTAATGTATCTATGTCTTAAAAAATGACAGCAAAATATTTATACCATGACATATTCTGAAATAAAATTATTTTTAGGTTCATAATATTTACTATGGGGTGTTTTATGTAATTAAATGGATACCAACCTATCAAGAATTAGACACAAACAAAATGGCTAGTTTAGAGCAAGATATCGTACACAGTATATTTTGTGATCAGGTTTTAAACATTGTGGAAAAAAATTCATGGTTTATCTATACAACAGAATTATACCACATAATGAAAAATCAATACATAACATTTTTTTTAAATAACCAAATGACACCAACAACATGGTTGTAATCGATATATCTAATTTTAATCCCCAAAAATATCTTATTTGAAGACATCCCGAAAGAGATTTTTATAAATACACATTCCTATTATGATATAATAAAACAATGTAACCTCCGACCTTCTTCAAATGTATCTTTTAGAATTTGGGAACCTGTACAGAATTTTGAACTGGATCCTTATTTAATCCATGGAGTAGATTGCTTGCATTTTGTCAGCTATTAATTTAACATTTCTGATGGAATGAGAACAATCTACCCCTGTGGATTAAATAAAGAGTTCAGTTCAAAATTAAAAGGTTCATCATCATATTCGGTTTAATGTTTGTTTTACATGCTGGCATACGTTGGACGGCTTTAAGAAATTAACTTCCAAAGTAAATTATCTTTGGCCAGATCTTTATTTATCCCTAAGGTCCATTTTTATCACTTTCTCACAGGTTTTCTTTGTCCTTCCCCCGTGAACATGAACCTGTTACCTCAATTGTTTTACATCTACTAACCCAAGACCTCTCATCCATTCTTTTAATGTGGCCATACAATCGAAGTCTAATCTTCTGCAGACATCTCCAGATTTAATCTTCCTCCGAGATCATCAGAACTAAAACTGCATTTAAGGCTCCCATTACACATCCATCCTATCATTTCTCTCCATGCAACGCATATCTTTAACCCTCACTGGCCAGGTTTCACTTCCATACATCATCACACCGAGTACACATGTCTGATAAACTCTTCCCTTGGTCGACAGTGGTAAAGCTTTGTTGGTTAGTAATGACAGAATTTCCCGGAACTTTCTCCATTCACTCCTAATTCTTACAATCACATGAGCACCTATTCAATGCTGTACTCCAATGGTATCACCAAGGTAATAAAACTTCGAAAACTCAATAGTTTTGCCATTTAGATATACTTTCTCCATATTTGAGTTTTCATCTATCTCCATTGTCTTAACACTTCTTGCACACAAATTGATTATCCTCTTTCAACCTACCAGTAATTCAACTGCATTTCTTGTGTACCAAATGCTTAGAGGTATCACAAAAAATTGAATTGCACCAGACTCGCTTTCCACAAACTGAGCAGGGGAACTTTCCTCTTTCGGGGAGTTTTCCAACACTACAACCACTGATCATCACTTTGGTCTTAGTGACATTCACTTTCAGACATTTACTTTCCATAGAATTTCTTCAAGTCTTGTAGGGCATCCATTGTTTCACAGGTAACTATTAAATCATCATCATACAGCATCTCTTCCGGACAATTCTTATAGAACTCTCTGGACAATACTTTTAAGACACAAATGAAAAGTGAAAAAGTTGTAATAAATGTACTTGTAGATATTTGTGAAAAAAAAAGTGCATTTTTTAAAATGAAAATCGCTCCTGACAAGGCATGAAGCCACTTTATATAAGGAGCTAAAATCAAATATACTTCAAGGTCAAAAACTAGCCGATGATAAGTGTTAGATAGATTTTGACCCAGAAAACATCAATTCTTCCATCTTTGTCAAAAACATTGCTCATGGAATGTGTGGACTAAAGGACAAAATAAGGGAAGTGAGAGTTATGAGGTCCACTTTCTACTCTAAAATTTTTGCCAATTTGGAGGCATTTTTCAGTTCTAGAGATTTCCTGGAGGGTCACAAGTAATTGTTTGATGTAAATAATCATTAATTCTAAATTTTGAGCAAATAATGAAAGATATTTGCCCCAAATTACTATTTGGGGACATTTTAGCCCCATGAGGGATAAACCAGATGGCAAAAAGTTTGGCTCAGTCATTTTTTTTTTTTGTTTATGGTCATATAACTTCGTGCAAAATTTTGTAAAAAAAACTAATGAACCAATTTTGATAAACGAAATAAATTAAAAAAAATATTTTTTTTTAGTTAATCGAACGGATGTTATTGTAATAATATCCTTTCGATTAACTAATTTTGCTCAATTGGGTTTTGGAAAGACACATTAGTCTTGTTCCTCATTGTTTTGCATTGATTAATTGTGTTATTTAAATTGTGTGAATGTGGGGTGTCCTCCATATTGCATGGTTTGGTTCATGTTTGGAAGTTGCTGGTGACTTTATGTAAGGGGCATTTGTCTGTATGATATACGGCTATAATCATGTTGACACATCGGTTCTCGTAAGATCACTGAAATTAAACAATGTTAAATCTGATCAGTATTTAGATGGGTGACCATTTTGGAATACCAGGTGCTGCTGTGTGTAAAATTTCTTCGGGGCTCAGTCGACAGATTGTGCAACTCATCAGTCAGAGTATAACTGTCGCAACCAAATCTGAATGGAAAAATCCACTGCGGACCCCAGTGAGATAAAGGAAAAAGATATATTGGCTTATTTGAATTAGATTTGTTGTAGAAAAATTTACCTATTCTTGTTTAAAACCGCATGTGCACACATTTAGAAATAAAAATATTTTAGAGAAATCGAAGCTCAAAATAGCATTTTTAAAAAAATTCTTAGCAGATCCTCATGTAATTATAGTTTTAAAACAATAGCTCATTTAATAACCAAACAATACTGTCATAATTAAATTTAACTTTCAAAATTAAATTTAACAGCATAAAAATAATATTTTGGAAAATTAATTGGCTTTCTTTAAATAAAGTAAAGGAAAATAAAAACACCGACAGGAAATGTCGAGGAATTACAGAAAGAGAGAGACTTAATATATTTTGAGTAATTCTTCTCTAGGGCCTCCACCCGAGCCACGTCGGGTAAGAATAGCTAGTTATATACATTTTTCTGGATAATGAAGAGGAGTTATTTTATGCTCTTATGCATTTTTCCACCCCTCTATCTCTTCCTCTCATGACCCCAAATACAAACAAGCAAGTGCATCATTTGTTTGTTTTATGGGTGACATCATCCTCTTCTGACGCCACCCAGTGTGCAAAGTGACAAACAAATAAGACCCACAAAGTTTTATAAGTATATAGAAGATAGATAAAAAAAAAAAATACTTTCCCACTTTTGGATACATCAACATGTGAATTACTCTGTTCTCTCTCATCTGTGCACATCCCTCTTGTCACTTGCTTTATCCCATCCCCAACCTCCTCTTCTGTCTATATGAATGAATATGGGTATGTGTGGGTGGCCAGGTGGCTGCTTCTGAGTGCCAAGCATGAACATTTTTTGTTTGTTTTTTGTTTACAATAAATATACTTAGGAAGTCAGAAGATAAGCAAGATATATAGATGGTAGCAGTTATGTGTATTAATATAGGAGATACTTAATAAGCTGGGCTTAAAGTGGTACAAGACTTAGGGCAGGGTGGTAGACTATGATGATTTAACTTGCAATACTGGAGAAAAAAAATAGACAAGATACTTGACCCTAACTGGTTGGAAGGTATTAAAGATACAGAAATTTAAATAATTTTCAATGTGGATTTAAAAGTTACTGTTTTAAAAGTATACTAAGTTTAGATTTGTTTATATACTAGCAGAGACACCCGGTGTTGCCTGGTACGTAATGATAACACTGTACTCATGTCCCCAATCCCGAACCCCATTTTTATCCTATTTTTTAATTTCTAAAATAAAGACATCGTCTTAGTTATTTATAGCTGTCCAGTGCGACTGGAAACAGTATTGAAATATATGCAGATGGATTGATGTTATTTTAGGGTTTCCTTTCCCCTAGACTAGTTGCCCTACTAAGACTTGAGGATCTCCTCCTATTAGGTTATCACAATCCAAAATTTTATTTTCATTATATCTAAAAACTTTTAATGTTGACACAGATCTTTGCAAAATAAACAATGATGCCAAATTTATTTTGGTAGCACAATTAGCCACCAAATTATACCCGTTCTAAGTTTGTTGGAAATTAGAAAATCTTACATCTTGTGTGCTATTGGTCCAGAAGGCAAATTTCAGTGTATAACTAAAGATGCAGGCTTTGAAAAAGTGAAAAATCCTTACAAATGTAATGTCATCTTGTGGTAAAAGAAAATTAATCATAATAGAAACAATAATTATTAGATCAAGCTAGCCTAAACAGTAAGCAAAAATCCCATTAGCTCTCAAAAATACAAAAATGACATGGAAGCGCAACTTCGTTCATTTCAACAGCTAAAGCATTGAATCTTCGTAGCATGATTCATAGCACAGTAGAGATCAAGCTAGCTGTTTCTTTTAATAGTAAATCAATAAATATTTTATTTAGATTCGGACCATGTAAGAGAAGGAAACAATTTAATAGGACAAAAATTTCATCCACTAAAGTTTTCAACTCGGATGTTTTTGTGAAAGACAACTTAAACCGTATATTAATCTCACCATATTGACGAGTGTCACTTTTTCTTTTAGCTGGGGCTGTTTTTATATACCGACAATATTGTGCACATTAAGTTAAAAAACACCAACATGAAAAAATTACTAGTCACTAAAAACAGTGACGTCTTACTGAAAACAGTAACGCCGGACCTCGCGTCCAGAGCTACGGCCTAACGCCGGACCTCGCGTCCAGAGCTACGGCCTAACGCCGGACCTCGCGTCCAGAACTACGGCCTAACGCCGGACCTCGCGTCCAGAGCTACGGCCTAACGCCGGACCTCGCGTCCAGAGCTACGGCCTAATGCCGGACCTCGCGTCCACAGTTGTGTCCCCCACAGACACATACCTGAAAAAAAGAACAGGGTAAATAAGAAATGTAAAGTAATCTAGTGATTAAGACTAGAAAAGATGTGTTTTTAAGCAAAGGATCCTCTGAATTGATAAGCCATGAGTCATTGCAAATCTGAACTTCGAAATACAGAATATAGTTGCTCATATAAATGAAACTCATGCAAGAAAATTTCTTGACATAAACTTGGTTATTTTTATTGATCTTTTTTGTCTATACATTATGACAACTATCGATTAACCGGCCGCTTTGGAAAGGGAGATAATCTTTAGAAAAATGATTCACGCAGAAAGATATGGATGAAATTTCAAACAAAAATAAATTTACAAATGGCACTTCAACCTGACATTGACATACGATTCGACATTACAAGCAGTTTTAGAAGTGCACACTGATACTGAACTTATATAACAAACATGGATGCCTTTCAATGAAAACATACATGCACTAATATATAATATATATATATATATATATATATATATATATATATATATATATATATATAAACGAGACTGGAATACTCGTCCCTGGACAGGTAAAATTAATTCCTAGAACAGAAAAGTTTAGCACCACTTTTATGTCCTTTTACTAAGATTAAAATCAACATATAATAATACTAAATCTATATCTAGAATCCTTATTCTAATTTTGATCAAAATTCATTACATGATTTTTATTCTGGAAAATGTCTCGTTAAGGGATCTTAAGAAAAAATTGAAATTCAGTAAATCTTGTTTAATCGGTGTCTAATCTGAAATATTTTAATTTTCAAATATGAGGTTGTGCACATATGTCCCCTCAAAACTTTTTTAAAAAAACTGAAATTTGGGGAATATTTATTAATTCATGTCTGATACCTATTGTTAAAATTAAAAAAAAAAAACATTGTGGGAATCTGAATTTTCATGAAGATCTTTCACCCTCTTTTTTACCCCCTTTGCATAAAATTAAATATAACCTACATTACAATCCATTACGTCTAGCAGCTGTGTACAAAATTCATAATGATCGGAATCCTGTACATACAAATATATAAACATATACACATACCTAACTTTATATAGAGTTATATGTGAGACAAGATATCGCCTGTCTGTGGCAATTCATGTTCAAATGTAATTTTAATTTAATGACCAAACGTTACTGTGATTGAATTAAACTTCACAAAAATCCAATTTAAAAAGAAAAAAAAAAGAAAAGGGATGGCATGCAACAGCTGTTTTAAAAATATATTATTTCGTGCCATGTCTATTTCGACAAAAAAAAAAAAAAGCATTAGAAAATATTTGAGATTTAAATTTCAGCATTTTCTAAGACATCCATCGATTTCTTTATTAATGACATTTTCCTTCATTGAATTATCTTTACAAAAGTTTAAATATTTTCTCAACAAATTAATTCAGATAAATGGAAAACCGAAACAAAAATGAAAGTAAACAGACTCCCTGGCAACACCATATAAATACAACTTGTATATATAAAGTAAATTATCATTTTGTCTTGTGAGCTCCAAAACCAGTGAAACTCATTCTTTTGAAATTTAGAACAGAGATTCTGTGCATAACATGGGATATCATAGGATATGGATGGATATTATAGATATATATATATATATATATATATATTTGATAAGAGCGTAAGCTTGAAACGTCGACATATGTAGGTATAAATAATTTAATATTTATTTGTAAATGTTATAAAGCCCCTTTAAGAAATTAAAGTTGAGCACTGTTCGGAGATATTAAAAACAGACTGTCACTTTACTATGAGCAAGGTTCCGATAACGTTCGTTGAACCCTCTACACTGTCTGCTGTTTACTGCCCACTGTATTTAGGCATAAATAGAACTTAATTTCTCCTGTATCAAGTGATAATTTCTGATAGCCGTGGAGATAAAGTGAAAGTGCGTGGAGTCTTGGTTCACGCCCTGTGACCGTCTGAAATTGTCACTTTCTACACTGATGAGAGCGTAAGCTTGAAATGCCGGCGTATGTAGGTATAAATAATTTAATATTTATTTGTAAATGTTATATATATATATATATATATATATATATATATATATATATATCATTTATAATGAGATACAATTTCTCCCACTACAACTAACAGGTTCTTAGCTCAATTGGTAGAGCACCGGACAGCAGTCACTGGGGTCCTGGTTTCGAATCTTACTAGGTCTAGCCACATCAAAACGCGTGTCTGTGTATTATATATATATATATATATATATTTATTTTTATTTAAAAACTACACATTACATTTTCTGTGAGATGAACCAGGGTGTCATTGTTACAGATAGACGGTTTCTGGGTTGAAATCCGTCTTTACTATCCATTCCAAATCCTTATCACCACAGAAAAAGTGGGAAGAAATGAAAAAAAATTTTTTTTTAAATAAATTAAAAAAACGGGGAAAATACAACATTCACCGTCTATGAGTGGCCGATGTTTTTTTTTCTAAATGTCGATCATTTGGGTGTTTTGGCGTGTTCTATTTAATTTTAACTTAATATTATTTATTATTATAGAGGTCATTTATTTTATCTATTTGGATTTAGGGGTATTAGCTTAGTTTTTTAAATTTTTTATTTTGCAGTTTTATTTTGTACTAGCAGGACTCTGGTCTTGGCGTTGCCTGGGTGAAATAGAAAAGAATGATTTTAAGCCTCAGTCATTGTTGCATTGAAACAACCTCTGCATCAATACAATTTTATCCACAAATTTCATAAAATCGCCGTTTAAGTAATTTACGTGATAAAATTGTGTTAACGCAAATAGGTCACAAATTCGAAGAATAGCCGAAGTGTATTTTCTTTAAAACAATTTATATCGTTAATACTAATTAGTTTAATGAAATTTGTGGCTTAAATTGTATCCATGCAGAGGTTGTTTTTTTGCCAGGCAGACCTGGGCTTAGGTTGTTTTTTTTTTACACATGAACTTCCTGCAGGAGGGAAATAAACATACTAAAAAATACATGAATTGTTTTAAAGCAAATGCACTTGGGATATTCATCCAAACCATTTTTTTCTTTATCCATCCATTTGTGACATTTGTGCTAAGTCGGTGTTTCAATGTAAGTAATTTACGTGATTAAAATAGGATTTATCCATAAATAGTCTGACATTGCTAATGGTGACTGGACAAAATTGTATTCATGCAGATGTCGTATTTTGCCACACACAATTCCTGCCGGAGGTAAATAAACATATTTAAAAGTTAACAGCATAATAATGAGTTGTCGAATGTAGAAGATTGCAAAAACAGAGAATTGTTCCCAACTCCCTCCCCCCCGGGCTCATTAAAATGAACAAAGGAAGACGATAACTATTTATTCTAGTAAAAATAGTGGGCACTGTTGCAGCTTTTGAACCAGACAAAACTGAATTTTTGTTTAGCATATTCCGTCTGTCTACATAAAAAGTGTGAAGATGCCAAAACGCTTGTTCTTTACAATCTTTAAGAAAAAAAAGCACAATTTCTCAAAAAATTGTAAACTTTACCTTTGAACTATTCCATGACAAAAAAATTATTTCATTGAATTTCTTAGTAAAAAAAAAAAAAAAGAAAAAAAGTAAATTGTCATAAAAAAATAAATATATCCTGAGTGTTTTTCTCTCAGTATTTTTTGTGTCGAAAAAGTGCTGTGTTTTGATTGATGCCAGTTAGTTTTCATTCAGCATTTTCGGGCTATTTACATATTTCTGCGTCTGTCAAAGATCGGTTTTGTCTGGTTCAAAAACTGTACCAGTGCAAAACATTGTAATTCATTTTTCAAATACAATATTTGTATAACTACGTTGAAGATTTTTAATTTAAAATTTAAGATACAAATTTAATATACAAAGTCAATGTTATTGCATGGCTTAGTGATAACGTAAACATAATCTGTTATGTTCTCGGACAGGGAAGGTGAAATACTTCTCGTTTGAGGCAATTATCAAAGAAAAAATTTGTAAGAAAATTATAAAATAATTTAGCTCACTACTACTGATGGTTCGGAGTATTTAACATTTAATCTGATATTCCTGTAATGTGTAAATTGTGCAAGGTAAAGATGAAAAATAATTTAGGTCACTGCTAATGACGGTTCAGGATATAAATGACAATCATTCCGATATTCCTGTATTACATGCTTAGGTAGAAAGAGCATAATGCACTTAAAAAATGAAATAGTCATGTTATTTTTAAAAGTAAGTAAATATCAGAGTATCAATTCAGAGAAAGAAAGTTCAAATAGAAAGAAAGGGAAAAAGTTTAACGATGCAGAAATCCGTAATCTCAATGAACAGTTGTTTTTCAGAGATGATATTCATTGATATTTTTACATGTTCAGCAATTATTCTGGATTGGTTTGTGTAGTTTTTAAATGATTAAAAAATGGCAGTGTTAGTAGAAAAATAGTAGCGGGTGAAATTTGATGCTACCTTCTCTTTGAAAGGTTTATTTGGAAGAGTCCAGGAAGACAGAAAATATAATAAATATGGAATGAGGATGAATTGAATGTAGAATTTCTAGAAAACATTCACGAGTGCTTAAGGTAATTGGAGAGCGGAACAGATTAGCATATGAAGTGGTCGGTTATTTTCCTATAATGTCTGAAGTTGCACAGGAAAAAACGACTTCATTTTATTATATAGATGTGGTCGTCTGTTTTTAATTGTATATTTAAGGTATATTAATGTTATTAAAGGATTAATTTTTTTTTATCTATCTTTAGAAGATAGATATGTTTGAGCTTAAAATTATATTTTTATTTTATTTCTTTATTATATGTTTTCGAAGTCATTAGGCTAAAGTGCGAAGGAAAAGTTCTTCTGGAAGGATCAGCCAGTTTGAATGGTTTTAATAATAAGGAATGGGTGTTTATGGATTTAATTTATACTAGGGATTTTAGTATTTATATAGGGGTTTCTTTGTGAGGTCATGTAGGGTTGTTTTATTTTATTGTTTATTAATTACTTTTTTCTGTATTTTATACATATCTTTAAAACTATGTGTATATTGGTTAGATTTAGTTTTTATGTTATTTTTCATATATATCCTTTTATTTAGTATACACATAACTTATAATTATATTTTTAGTTATGTATATTTTCATTCAAATATGTTAGTATACTTTTGTTATAAAAATATAATATATATACACATATATTAAAGTATACTATTTTTTGTTATATATATCTGGTTTGGGGTTTATGGGTGTGGGGTGTAAATTTTATTGAAGTTGGTTAACAGAGAGATTTAGTGGTAAAGTGGTTGTGTATATGATAATGGATCTGGCAAGTATGGAGGGGGTTTATCATATTTTTCATTTTATTATAATTATTAGGATGATATAAATTGTTTGGATGATAGGTTCACAGGTGGATGGACAGGTGTTTTTACTTTCCATATGTTGGGGTGTGTTTCGGTTCTATTTGTTTTAGTTTGAGATGGGAGATTGAGGATTTTTAGTATATTTCCCTGATTAGACGATTTTGTCAGGAGAATTTTTTTTTGTAGGGGCATATTCTGAAAACTTCAGATTTAACGTTTATACAGGTTATGGATGGGTTATTAATTGGTAGGATTCTAAGTTTTTCTGTGGTGCATAGTGGGCAACTCTTGGAAATGGGATTGTAGGATTTTTGTTTTTCAGTGATTCTCAATTTAATTTATCATGGTGTATTGGAATCGTTGAGATTTCAAACGGTGGTTGCTAAAGAGGTGATACCTGAAGGTATTATTGTGGACAGTCTGTTTTAAGCTTCCCTGTGTCATGCCGATATATATTTCCTGGGGTTTGTGCTTGATGTAACTTTGGTTTCATAAACTACGGATCTGATTGTACATCCTCCTCCCAAGGGGCAAACTTCACCTCTTTTGCATAAACAGTTGGGGTTTGGTGGATTGATAAGAGTTGTGGATTTTGATGCTATCAAGGACCCTACAAAGGGTTAGCAGGAATAACTCGTTTTAACTGTATTCCTATTGAAGAGTTTGTGGAGCTTATTGGATGGTGGGCAGTGTTTACCTTGTAATTGGAGGAAGTGTTTATCCATGTTAAATTTTACACTTAGGGAAGGATTTGGGGGAGGCAATTAATATTACTTTTTCTACTGGGTCCGTGTTGTCTGGTAAGCTGGGTGGGTGTGTATGATATTGTTTCTTTATAGTCACTTTCGCAGAGGGCTTTGTTGTAATATGGAGCAGCTTGCTAGAAAATTTCAGGGATGGATGAAACGTTGGAGATTCCTCTGCTTATATTAGGTATAAGGTTTTGAAAAACTAGTGGGGGGGGGCAGGATTGGGTATTAATATATCTGAGTTGTTCAGTGGGTTTATAGTATATGCTGATGAAGTCACGAGCTAGGTCAATGTTTGCCGATAAGAAGTCTACATTTAGTGAGAGGTTTGTGTCGATGGTGATCTTAAAGCTCAGTTCTTTGAAGAAATATTCAGAAGACAGTTGACAGCTTTCTAGTCCATGTCCATTATTATTGTGAGAGAAGCATAGGCCATCGTCTCAGTAAAGCCCAAACTCTTGGTGAAGGAATTTACTTTTGAGAGAGTCTAATGTAAATAGCCTAATCAGAAAAAAAGGTAACATTCCAAGTATAAATCTATAAAGATCTATTCCCCATAATTAAAACCACTTAAGCTGGCCAATCCTTGCAGAACGGCCTTCCCATTTTATTCACCGATCAGAAACCATATGATAAAGCAATTAAATAAGTATATAATAACCCCTTTTAAACTCAAACATAAACACCCTCCAAAGATAAATAAATAAAAAAAATAAAATAAAATATGGATGTTTAAAACAAAGATAATATCAGAAATACTGTAGGGGTTATGGTTTAAACAACTATCACTTGTTTCACTTGCTTCCTTTCTTATATTAAAGGAAATATTCAATTTAAACAGAAAATGTTTAATGAATACATTGTGCCTATTATGACATATGGTAGCAAAACATGAGCACTTAATAATGCAACAAAAGAAAGTCTAAGAGTGGAACAATGCAAAATGGAACGCATTATACTAGACATCAGTCTACGATAAAGAAAAAGAAACACTTGGATCAGACAGCAAACTGGCGTTAACGACATCATCACCACCATATGAACGGCTAAACATAGATGGATAGATAACTTTTCGAGATATACATACAACAGGTAGACACTTAGAGCGACAGAATGGACCCCCGAGGCAATAGAAAAGACCAAGAGGAAGGAAAAAAAAACGTTGGAGAGACGACCTCAACAGCGTCCTACATGGCCACGTCTAGCTAGGAACAAAACAAGGTGGAAGGTAATCAGGGAGGGGTTCCTCCTCCAGGAGTGATCAAAAACACTGATGATGATTCAATTTAAAAAGAGACACAGGCTACTATATTTCACTATAGCGGTACATGAACATAATGACATGATTATTTAAAATCATGTTCCTTTTAAATATCTTTAGATTTGTTATAAACATACAGACACAAAATCTCTTTCAGGATTTCAACAGTGAGCGATTCTGTAACCAGATGTTTTAAACTATAACAACCCTCATTGATTACAATAACCTTGAATGACCGTGCAATAAAAAGCAAGCAGATTGTCAATCGTTGCAAGTCATCAAACCTGGTTAGGAAATCTGTAATCAGTCAAAGTAATTTATTTTTTATATTACTTCCAGCACCCACCCCCCACCCCTTATCAGTGAATATATCTTTTACTGAGATTTGGAAAGCTTGAAGTTTCTCTAACAATGAATCTTTGAAAACCTTTATATACTAAAAGTCGATGGATCTTGCTTGTTATCTTGTTTGCTTCATGATAATAATCAAAAAATCATCATTCATTCATCATATTCGGTTTAACGTCTATTTTACATACTGGCATGTATTGGACGGCTTTTAGAAACTGACTTCTAAGCTAACCTATCTCTGGCCATGTCTTTATTTATCCCTCTTTCTTTCAAGTCCATCCTCATCACTATCTCCCATGTTTTTATTTGCCTTTCCCTGTGGGTTGATCCTGCTACCTCAATTGTTCTACAACTACTAACCCAGGAACTCTCATCCATAATGGCAAAAGTTCTCTGAACTTACTCCGTCCACTCCTAATTTTAGTTATCACACTAGCACCTGCTCCACTCTGTCTTCCAATGGTATCACCAAGTTAAAACTTCAATAACTTCACCATTCACATATATTTTCTCCATATTTTTGCTAGTCTATTATCTAAAGGAAAGTTGTGTGTGTGTTTGTGTGTCCAGCTAAAAGTTTTTTAAAAATACATAAGACCTACCAACGAAGCGGGTATATTCTTTTTCACTATTGCCTCGGACAAATATAAGTTTTTTTTTTTTTTAATATTTATTCTTTTGAGGGTTAACAGGAACAGAATTTGACAGGAGTGGGGGTGGATATTTAAAGCGATTATTCAATGTTACTATGTAGTAATTCATCAACGTTTTTTTTTCAGAAAGAGATGTGGGAGAGGATAGAGAGATAGAAATGAGGGCCAGAGAGAGAAGTTTTAAAAGAAAGATGTTACACACAATTTTTATGGGCAATCATGCTAGTAATAAATAAAGGAAGAGAGGAGTTTTTTTTTGTTTTTTTTTAACCCTTGGTCATATTTACTCCCCCTACCATCCATAACACAGTAAAGAAATTTAAGACAAATTTATAGAGATTCGCTGACCTATAATATAAAAGAAAGAGACAGAGAGAGAGAAGGTGGGGGGGGAGAACACCACCTGTTCTAGTTTTGACCCACATTCGACAGAGGGTGGGGACTGTTATGTTTATGTATTAATAGCATTGTCTTTTCATAATTGCCGACATGGCTCAATTCCTTAGATCGTTGTACTTACAGAAAGAGTTTGTGAGTTCGAACCTCACCCAAAACATAAGTATTTTTACTCTGATTTAATCCCAAAATTAACTTCAACATTTCATATCAGAATATTAAGTAGCTTTTTTATTTTTATTTTGATCTATACAATTTATGGAAATTAGGACCCTGAGCAACGCTATATAGCCTTGCTAGTATACATTAAATTTATGAGGGGGGGGGGGGACTCCCTTCACCCCCACCATCTAAACACTAAACTGGCATGCTTAATATTCCGATGAATCAAAAAAAAAAAAAAAAAATAATAATCATAACATTGGGGGGGGGGGGGGGCGTCTCCTCAATAATATCAATTTTGTTATGTTGCAATGCAACAGATGTAGAATGGGTGAGAGTAGACGTGGGTGTTTGGAATTTTAAGTCAAAACGAAATGACAAATTAAAACCACGTAAGACTCACTTGCTAACTTTCGATGGTTAGACCCCCCCCTCTTTCACAGTCCATTGTTGAGTTCTTTACAACCCCTTTCTCACAGAAGAGATGTTTCTAGTCTCTCTCTATCGTTATTTCCATAGAAGGTGCTCAACTGAGCTTCAATCTCTGGTTCCTCCTTGTAAGACATTCACAGCTAGAACTCTTTCTACCACAACAGAAAAAAATCTTTCCTAAATGTGCCTAGCATCAGACGGAATTACTATGGACAAAGCTCCTTTGCAAGTGCTTCCTCTCTGTGGAACACATTACCACAGGACTGCTTCCCTGCAGATTACAACATGGTCATCTTCAAATCCAATGTCAACAAATACTTGTCACAACCTGTCCCCATCCATAAGTAGTCAAACTTAGTTTATTCCATTAATAATTTTCAATCCTCTCATAATATTCTGCATCCTTTCAACTGACATTCCATCTCATTAACCCTTATCCTCGAGTGGCTTTTGGCTTTGATACATGGTGACTCATTAGTAAATAAATAAAAATAAACAAATAAAGAATTGAATCCCTAAATACGAGACAAGGTTTCATACCAAAATATTTATTTAAAATATTAAATAGTTTGAAGAGAGGATGATGACGAGATTCTCCACACTTCCAAGAAACCTCTAGTAAAGACGAAGAATAAAAACAAAGATTAGGTTCATTGATACAATAATGGCACAGTTGAAAAATACCTTTTCTTCAGTTTAAGGAGCATAAATTAAACATCAAAGGGCCTTAGTACAGTTGCGGACAACTCCTTGAAACCAACATGTCATTGTATTGAGATGGCGAACAAAGCCAGGTGGGTTTTTGAACTGGTCCGAAGATCCTAAGTCGAATAGCAGACACTTTCCGTCCCCTATAATTAATTCTGGTGCGGCTCATTCTTGAGCAACAAATCCCTATCTTTAAAAAGACATTGTACACAGAGGGGGTTCAGCGGTTGGCAACCAGGATGGTGATGGGATTCTCCATGCATATCTACAAAATACAGTTTCAAAAACTAAACCTGTCCTCACTTAAGCAGCAGAAGACGCAAGGGGACCTGATTCTGGCATACAGCACTATCAATGGGAATTTAAATCTAACTTTAGGAGTTTTTCATCCAAATGCTTAGTTGCAGCCTCTGGCCACTCACAGCTCAACAAGTGAAATGCAACATTCTCTCTCCAGGTTTCTGCTCCCTGGAACAGCCTGTCGGAGGAGGTCATGATGATGCCTACTATATCCAGGTTTAAAATTGCCTTGGACAAACATTCAGACAGTATATAGATTAAATATATTGTTTTTTTTTTTGTTTTTTTTTTACATGGTTTGCTGCACTTTGCTATTTTTTGCCAATTAATTTGATTAATTGATCTTTAAAATTACTTAAGAATGCTTAAGTTTATTAAGTAAACACCGGTTCCAGAAATTTGTTCCATCAGTAAAGATTTTAAAATAGCTGTAACAGCGATTTCACTTCAGCAAAATTCCAAAGTGATTTATACATATTTTTATACGTCAATTCGAAAGTAATTTTGAGCTAAAGTGAAAGTTTATGTCGAAATCAAGGATTACAATGATTTTTCTTCTTCTAAACCAAAGAAAAACTATTCACACCACTATTGCATCATTGAACCAAAGATTGTATACTAGGACTAGTGCGTTTTGAGATTTAGTCAATGTTCGAATCCTGTGAGCAGCGGTACAGTTATATATATATATATATATATATATATATATATATATACATACATACACACACATACATACATACATACATACACACACACGAGGAGGCCCGTCTAAAAAGTATCCGACCGTAGGCCAGAAAATTTTTCTTCAAATACATGACGGGGTTGGGACCCTAATCCCCTTCAAAGTAGGCCCCTTGTGCTTACACACACTTAGCCCACCGATCCATCCACTGCTAGAAACACCGCTGGAAGTCTTTTTTTGGAATGTATTTGAAATCTTTTTTCTGCCCTAAGGTTGGATACGTTTTAGACAGGCCTCTCTCTCATATATATATATATATATATATATATATATATATATATGGGGTAAGATACACGATAACTCATGAAAATGAAATGCTGTGGTAGACAAAATGTGTGAAAAAAGGACAAACGGAAAACAGGTCAACATCTCTTGTTTTTGTTTTTCTCCTGCATGTTAACCTGTTTTCCGTCTGTCTTTTTTTCACACACCATACTGATGAGTATTGGTTAAGATGAAACATATGTGGATATTAAATTATTTATTATAAAAATAATTATTTAAAGCTATATTGCAAAGTGGAAGGACAAACACTTTCTAGAGGGTTACTATGTTCGTTAAATGAATAAGAATATTTCCCTTCTCTTCTGTATAGCTGTAGGCAAGGATATCGGATAGAAGTCAAAGGTGACTAGTCCGGTGTTCGAATCCTGTGACCAATAGTAGTTATAATATATAGTCACACTGAGCAGTTCTGGTCAAGATGAAACATGTGGATATTAAAATATTTATTATTATTATGTATATTATAAGCACACAAACATTCATAGTGTTTGGAAAATCGATAGCATAATTTGGGCATTATGTTCTCTATGTGTATATAGGTCTGGAAATGCTTGGTTTCCGAGTTATAAGCTATTGAAACAAATACTGATTAAGTCTTTATTGTAAACATCTAACATGTACAATGCGTGTGATAGTGCACTGTTATTTCTACATAGGGGATAGATAAACATTATCTCTGTGACAAGATCACAAGTAAATAAGCCGGCTCCAAGTATTACCACGCACACCAACAAAAAAAACAATGAAAAAATAACACCAAACAAATATAAAAGCCGTGGGGCTCAGAAGAAAGATCTGAACGTCATGATCAGCAAGGGCTCCTTTGAAAGCAAACATAAGAGACCCGGTCGGTATCGTGCAAATATTGGCCCTTCTTATTTCAGGTAAAATACAGATAAATATGATCAGCACAAACCAAAGAGCATGCAGAGGAAGAAATGGACCACAAAGGCAATTAGATTAGTAATGGAGTGCTCTTACAAAACCAATTCTGCACAAAGATATACTTCTTTTCATATGTAAAACATAATTCCGAAGTTATGCCATCGATTTTCCATACACCCTCCGTGTATATAATATATATATATATATATATATATATATATATATATATATATATATACGAGAGAGAGCGAGAGACAAAGAGAATGAGAGAAGTATATATATAGGAGAATATAGAGAAAGAGGGGTATAACGTAATGATTTTAAAATCCGGTTCGGTCGGTAATTTGTTCAATTAAAAAAGAATTTGTTTCATATTTTCTTATAAAGTTTATTTCGACCCTTTCTATGTTTACACATTCTAAAATAAGAAAAAGAGTAAATTTTCGAATAAAAACCTAAGCAAAAAAAAAGACCAATAATCATCGTATTTATTTACAAACTTATAAAGAAGAGTGAAGAGGGGGGGCGCAGCGACAACCTCTAATCGTCGTTGCTCTTTACAGAGAGAAGAGAAACCGAATGGAATGAAAGGAACACACGTACACCATTTATTCAACGTAGACATTTTTTTTAAGCAATAGACAAAACAAAGTGATTTTATTTTTATTTTAAGTCCAGAAAGAAGTAGGCTAAGGTGTAATTAATGTTTTAGAAGTTGTATTTTAAACTTATATACGAACGGAAAAGATATATTATGGCTACTATTCTCATCTTTGGTGTTATATTCACAACGTTTCGGCCGATGTTAACTCCACCCTTCATTCGGATGCATCTTTTCGAACTTTAGAACCAGAATTTAATCTACGGAGGTAGATTATTCTCATTCCGTCACAGATAGAAACGTTAATTTTACATTATTCTTAATTATCGTTTGTGGTAAGGATTGAACCTTCACACCTGCGGCCAGAAGACTATCACTTACAACTGATTGTTAACTAAGGCCTTTAACTGTTACGCCATGGGCCCATGTGGGTAATTCTATTATGAATTTTGGAAGCCTTCAACCTAATCTGGTCTAGATATGTAGTATTACTACAATATAAATTGGTGGTGGGCGACAATGGCCTGAAAGTAAACTTAGTATAGTATTGAATACGAGAACGAACCAATAATTATAAATAATATATTTAAATTGAAATATGAGTAATGGTAAAAAATTAAATAGTAATACTACACATCTAGACAAGATTAGGTTTAAGGCTCTCAAAATTCATACGTGGTGTAAAACGAAATTTACAGTGTTTTTGTCATCCTAAGTTGGGAGCTGTGCAGCGAGATGTCTTTACATTAGTTTTAAACTTCTGCAAGTCGGGGAAACAGAGATCAGGGAGGGAGTTCCAGAGGCCGGTAGCACGAGGAAAGAAGCCATTGAAGTAGAAGGCTCTCCTGCACCTGGGGACCTCCACAATGAATGGATGGGATTTAACTGATTGTCGAGTTGGTCTAGTGTATTTACGTTGAGAGGGCACTAGAGCAGCTAGTTCATCGGAGCACATTCCATTAGAAGTATTTGTAAAACAAGCACAAGGATGCAACATTGCGGCGATGGGACAGGGGCTTGAGCTTGGTAGATAGTGAGGAACCTATTAAGTTGGCGACTCTTTTTTTTGGACCTTGTCTAATGGGCAGAGACTAGTGGATGATGCACGGGCCCCGATGTGGCAACATTACTCCATGCATGAACGGATGGTGGCTTTGTAGAGATACAGGATTATGCCAGGTGTCAGAAGTTTACTAACACGGTAGAGGGAGCCCACTTTTGCAGCAGCCTTGGTAATGTCTTCAATGTATTTGTTCCAATTCATGTTACCTGTGAATGTGAGACCTAGGCGTTTGAATGTTTAACTCTCAGGTAGGATATTATTTGCCATGGCAATTGGTGGTTGAAGAGGTTTCTTGTAGTTATTGAAGGAAAGGAGCTTTGTCTTTGCGGCATTAAAAGTTACCAATCATTTACGCCCCTAATCCACTAAAGCCTGGAGGTCATTTTCTAAGGATTCAGCCATTGCCTCGGATATGCACACGCCCGTTTTGCCCACATGACGAGAGTAAAGTGTGGTGTCGTCAGCAAATATATCTATCTCAGACTCGATGACATCAGGGAGGTCATTTATGAAAATCAGGAATAATAATGGTTCAAGTGGGGATCCCTGGGATACACCAGCATTTATGTCATGTTGTTTAGATGAATGGCCATCGAGGACAACCTGGATCTTTCTTTTGGTTAGGAAAGGTTTAATTATATTAAATATTTGTCCAGTAATATCATATGAGTGAATTTTTAGGAGAAGCCCTTCATGCCAGACCTTGTCAAAGGCTTTGGATATATCAAGCACTACTGCTCTAGCTTCACCTGCCTTGTCCAGTGTATGATATATGCATTCAGAGATGACCGTTAGGATATCCGCAGTAGATCGTACTTGTATAAATCCATACTGATGGCCAGAAAGAAGTTTAGCATTAACGAAGTGCCGGACTATTGCTAGATTGATTAAGGATTCAAAGATTTTAGCAAAGATCGGGAGTAGACTAATTGGGAGGTAGTTCTAAGGATCAGTTCTATCCCCAGAATTCTTGAAGATGGGTACCACAGAGGCAATTTTCCAGCTATCAGGGAAGCAAGATTCAGCAAGGCATCTATTACAGGTATAAGATCGAGCCCACAAGCTTTGAAGGCATCAAGGTTTTTTATGATGTCCCTGACCCGAGATGGGATGATGGCAAAGTTTTCAAGTGTGGCTTTGGTCTGCAATGGGAATTTAGGGAGGGGGTGGTTTGCTGAGTCGAAAGTGGAGTTTAAGGCGAAACACTGGGCAAGTAGTTACGCCTTATTAGTTGCCGTGCAAACGACATCATTGTGGTTTGATAGCGGGGGAATTGTTGATTGTCCATTGTTCACCACACTATTGTAGATTTTCCAGAAATTACGAGTACCTAGTTTCTGTGACTGAATGCGTTTTTTAGTTATTCTCTTTGCTTCACCTATCACTGCCTTACAATTATTTCTTGACTATAAATTACGCAGCTGACTTATGGCGGCTGAATTATCAGAATGCTTGCTGCCTCTCAGCAATGGCAGCTGCACATTCCGAGGTGAACCATTGAGGAGAGTGAGGTTTGCTTAAGAATTTTCGCATGGGAACATAGGCTTCAATACCAGCTTTGACCCATTCGGTTAACTCATTTGCACACTGATCAGCAGGAAGTGAGGAGTTTTCAGTCCATGAGGCGTCGCCCATGTGATCTCTGATGGACTCAAAATCAGCCTGCTCATAGTATCTCGTTTTGAGCAACGGCTCATCAGCTTTTGGACAAGTTTTTAGAGTGATAGCAATCATTACCAGAATGTGATGAGCGTTCCCAAGCAAGCTATGGGCTAGAAGTGAGGCTTTCTGGTCTACTTGATCAGAGAGGCGGGTCAGGAAAGCGACAGTCTGTGAGAGGGAGTGAGCTAAGGAGAAATTATATGTAGATAAACTGGCTGCGTCAGTAAAGCTGGAGAATCCCAGCCATTCACGGTGGTATGCATTAAAATCCCCTAATACATGTATCTGGGCATTCGAGTCGAGTGAGAGTACTCTATGCTTTCAGTAATCAAGTGTTGATTAACAATCAGTTCTAAGTGACAGTCTTCTGTGCGATAATAACTAAGAATAACAAATTTACATTTTTACCCGGCCTTTTGTCTAGGAACAAAGTGTTGTATCTGTTCTGATGCTACATTTAGTCTATTCTGTGCTCGGTAGTGAATGAGAAGTTCTTTTAGACTGATGCAATTTTATTTTTGTCCCAATTCAGAAGCTGGATTTTTCTCACATTAATAACTGACCTTGTGTCTAACAAAATAGGAACATGGTGACATTGAATTATCTTACCTAGAATTCACAACAGTAAGCCGCCATCAAATAGACTGTCCTCTTGCACCAAACGGTCATAATAAAAATGTCACATAAAATCTTTTCCAGGTAAATTTTTTAAATTTGCTGGAATAATTTTTTTAAATGAAAATTAAATATTAAGTAAAAATGAACTTTTCACTTGATTACTGAAAACCATTAAATAATTCGAAATTAAAAAAAAACAAACACTTTTACACGGCCATGGCTGACGGAATGAGAACAAGCTACTCCTGTGCATTAAATAAAGGGTTTAAGTTCGAAAAAATGCACCTGAAGAAGGTCGGGGGTTTAATCGGCCGAAACGTTGTGAATACCAATATGAGAATAGTAGTAGTAATAGTACAAATAATGCCGATAATACAAATTATCAATCCTCATCTCGAATTCCGAGACGTAAAAGAAGCAATATTAAATTTACCATAAAACGATAAATGAGGTACTTTCACATGTTAGGACCCACGCTAACTTTGACCCTAACCCCCACCCTGACCCTAACGACGGGGGTCAAAGTTAATGTGGGTCCCAATTTGTGAAAACATCATAAATGAAAACGAGAATGTTTAATTAAATTTCGATTTTAAACCAATCATTTTTATTATTAGATTGAAAGGAACAAAAATGTAAATAATTTGAAACGAAATATCTTTTAATATAAACTTTTTAGTGTCGTCAAATGTAAAAAAAAATGACAAAAACGGTGATAAAGTTTTGTTGAGTTTATGTCGACGTCAAGAATGTTTTTTTTTTTCAGATTTGAAATCGTCTTATGACAATTCAACAAATTCACAACTAAAATAAAAAGACAAGTAAATGAAATCATTAAAATTCATTTTCTTTGTGAAGTTTTAAAAACAAAAAAATACTTGTAAATGTTTAATTATATATATATAATTCCCATTCTTTTTAGGTTGTTGAATGTTCGAAAATCTGAATAATTAAAACAAATGACAAGTCTTTACTTTCGTTTGTTTTTAAAAGGATTTTGAAAGCTAAATTTAATTGTATTCGTAAGCCAGAAATTACTTTCTATTCGACAGTTTAAATTCTTCCGAATTCGTTTCAAATCCATTCTTTGTTTTTCAACTATTTACAAAAGATTAAAATGGCTGACTTGTTTACGAAGAAACCGAAATACATTCAGCTGGATTTAATTTCGTTTTTCAAATGGGATTTTTTTTCAAAGTTCGGTTTAGTACTTTACCACGACCGTCGTTTACGACTGCCACGACTTTACGCTAGTCTATTGCATTTTTATTTCGATAAATAATCGAATAATAAAAAAATAAGTAATGTGTAAGTAACGCAAAGCGAGAAAAATACAGACACACGAGAAGTGGTCACAATTTTATTAATTTTGAATTAACAATAATACTGTTGGAAGTTTCTTTATAATACAGAATGACATTTAATCAATAAAATGAGTATTTGTGTTTTAGATTTTTTAAATGCTTTAAAAAGGAAGTATAACCTTTTAATTCTATTGATATTTTTTTTATACTTGAATTTATTAAACTAAACAGGATATTGTATTTTTTTTTTACTATCTTGGTTTTATAAGATGTTTACGTAAATATATTAATGAGGAAAGGGTAACTAGTTGCCACAAAAGCCGAAAGTGAACTACACAAAATTAAACTCGGGTTCCTGAAACAGAAAACGAAAAAACTGATTTATTTACATTTTTTTTTCACTGATATATTTACATACAACTAAGTGTTACTTTTTTGTTTGTAATTGTTTTCTAGTGTTACTAAAACAAATTCAATCAGTTTGTTTTTATTAAATTGTTGCATTAAAATAACACTAGAAAACAATAATTACAAAAAAGGCAACAATTTACAAAAAATACAATGCAAATACATGAAAATAAAATGGGTTTTTTTTTTTCGTTTTAGGAACCCGGGTTTCATTTTGTGTGGTCGCCTTTCGGCTGTTGTAATAGTTAGCCGGTTTTTCCGAACAAATACGGACAAATCTATATTATAATCATGCTAAAATAGTCACAAAAATTGATAAATCGTAAATGATTAATCAAACTGATTTTATATTTTATTTCATTAAAGACTAACTGAAAAACGGATGTTTTTATTCTTTTCTCATCCCTATTTTTTCTATCATAAGTGTAGGTCAAGAGAAGAAAGCCATAATTTAAAAGGTTATATATATATATATATATAAAAGATAAACACTTTAGAGAAGAGAGTGACCAATCCTCATAAAAAAATCGGACATCCTGGAAATAAAATATCTGTTGGAATTCGACGTAGTAAGAAACAAAACAATTGAGTTTTCGAATTTATAATGGGTCAAGGATTTATCTGCTTTTTAAGGGGTAATTTTCGATTTGTCAGTAAACAAAAAAGAAATCTGAGGCGGAAAAGCGGTTAAGAATACAGTAATATTAAGAAAAATTAAAAGTTAAAGTAAAAGAATCGCACACGAAAGAGATCACCCCCCCCCCCAAAAAAAACAGATAAAATGTATACTTTTTCTATACTAATAAAAGTGTGACCACTTTTCGCGTTTCTGTATTTCTCGCCTCTACGTGACGTAAGAATTATTTATTTTATTTACTATATATATAGATTAATAGATTATTTACTGAAATTTCCAAAAAAATACAATAGCACTAAGTATTAAACGAACAACAAAAAAATCATATTTAAAAAACTAATTTAATTAAGAATTTAAATCTATCATAATTCATCTCGGTTTCTTCGTAAATAAGTCAGCCTTTTAAATCTTATTAATTGAAGAAAAGAAAAGGATGAATCGCCTCGTGACACTTCGAAAAGAGTTTGGAAGCATTTAAACTGTCGAATAGTAAGTCGTTTATGGCTCTAAATTTCTTAGCAAATCCTCATGTATTATACAAAAAAAAATGTTTTCGAAGCTGTTTAAATATTTACATCTAATAATTTTATAAATAAAGATTTAAACAACATTAAACAAAATTAGTTTTATAACAATTTGGTTCAACTAATAATCAAACGATATAGTAATTAAATTTCTATTCAAAAATAATTTGGTAAAATAAAAACAGTTTTAAACAAAAAAAAGGGGGGGGGGGTAAACAAAAGACGACCCGATCAGTTTTCGTTAAAAATGAAGAATTTGAAGATTTTTTTTTTTTATTTATTGCGAATAAAATTTTATTTTACCATCTACGTTTTTAATTTAACGCTAAATCGAATTACAATTGTCATTTTATTCTATTTTGTGATTTTTTCGTGCTTTATTTTTTTTACAAAATAAAAATGAAAAAAAACTCACATTATTACGAAAATAACTATATCTTAAAAAAAATTAAAAAAAGATAAAAATGTTGATTATTTCTGTTTATAATGAACTCAATAGAAATAAACTTTCTATTATTAAAAATGGTTAGCCGGGTCTGCCAGCAATCCTTAAGTATAAATACTTGGAAAAAAACTGAAAAATAAGTGACTTCAAAATAAATGTCAGTTGAGAAATAAATAGACAAATAAATAAAAGTAACTGTAAATTGCAAACTAAAACAGATTTGCCTAAATTTTGTGTCAAATTTTAATGAATGGTAGTAATTTAATTAAACATTTTACAGAAAAGTGTTGAAATGTTAAATATTTATTTACTATTTAGTTTCGGAATGATGAGATGAGGATTGATTATTTGTTGTATACTGTTGTTCTCATTTTCGGTGTTATATTCACAACGTTTCGGCCGATGTAAAGTCCACTCTTTTTCAGGTTCACTTTTTCGACCTTTGGCCAGGAACCTGGACGGATTTTCGAACTAAATCCTTTAATTAATCCGATTGTGCTTATTTTTAATCAGGTGAAGATTGAACCTTCAACCTCCAGTCACTTAGAACCGATTGTAACCAACGCTTTATCCGTTAGGCCATGGATCCGTGAGAGCAATTTTAGTATGAATTTTGGGACCCTTAAAACCTAATCCCGTTTAGATGTGTAGTATTACTACTCATATATTATATATATATATATATATATATATATATATATATATATATTACCCCTGTAAGTCAAAAAGGTTCAGTTCGAAATTCCGTTCAGTTTCCATCTAAAACTCGACTATAAGCTTTCCAAGTTCGGTACAGATGCACCGGAGGATATGTCGGCCGAAACTTTGTGAACAACAAAAATGAGAATAGTAGTCCGAACAATCCAAATTATTCGCTATGTGTTGTCCCTATTTACTTGCCTTCCCACGAAAGTAAAGTTAGACACAAGATTGTCTTTAAGGTAAGGAAAAATCCAGTCCCCTCCCCCCCCCCATAGGGGGGCACTGGATTGGAACAAAAATGTAAATTGCCCCAGTCTAGAAAGATTTCTCCTTCACTGACTCGAGGACAGACACGATGAAGTGTAGTATCAGAACACTAACAGATACTGCACTTTGCTCCAAGCCAAAGGGTTTGTTTTTTTTAATTTTAAATCGGTAAATAGAGATAAGTAGTAATTAACTTCTGTAAAGTACCTAATTAAATTAATATGTCCCCCCCCCCCTTATAAACTTTTAAAGCTATGATGACACTACGATGTTAAATACCTTTTCTCAGAATACCCTCCCCCTCTTTCGAATCAGCTGGGTTACGTTAACTTTAAATTACTTGACTGCTACATTCATTGTTCATTCACCCACCTTTTTATGAATTGAATAAGAGGTTACATTTTTAATAGTTTTTTGTTGTTTTTGTTTTGTTGTTTTTAATGTAACAAAGTTGAACTTATAAGAATATGGAATATTTCGAAAATATGTAATGGGGGCGGAAAATCCATGAGGGGGTGGTTTCGTGAGAGTCACAAAGTAATTTATTTTTTTATCCGTATGTTTTGAGATAGATTTATAGGACGGGAACAAAGAAGACAATTAGAAAAAATGACAGACCATCTTTTTTTTTTTCAAGTATTTAATTAAAAGACAAGTTTTTTTTTTAAATTTAAATCCATCAGAATAAAGACAAATATAACTGTTTGACTAAGGGTTTTTATGGGGTTTTACCGTTTGTAGTAAATATATATCGGGCAACACTTTTCTTTCGTCTGTGTTACCGTTGCGTTAAAATAAGTCGTTAGAAATAATGACTAGAATACTTAGATAAGTAAAAGATAAAACAAGTCCAAAATCTGATGTTTTAATTATTTTTATTTATTGTAAATAAAAATTTTAAATTTGTTACAAATAAACATTTAAAAAAAATTGTTTTTCCTCTTGGAAACTAAACTTAGTCTAGCTATATAAATCTAACCGGCATTCTTTCGTAGTTTTTTTTTTCCGACTTGCATCATACTGACATCGAGATTGTTTTTTTAACGAGTTTCCAGTTTGTGATTAAATAATAAAAATAATCTTTTATTTGTTAACAAAAAAAGACAGTTTGTTGGAAATTTCTTAAATATTTATTTTTTGGGTAAAAAAGAGTTTACACACACACACAAACTTAGACACAGATTTTGTTTCTTAATAAGTTAGTTATTAAAAAGCAATTAAATTGATAATTTCTGTTAATTATTACAGGACATATCTGGCACAGGCCTTAAGGCTAATAAGTGCTTCTACAGAATTTGAACCGAACCAAATTGACTTTTGGCGAACTAAACCTAAAAGTTAGGTTTGGGTTAAAAAAAACAAAAAAGAGTTCGGTTCAAATTCTGTAGAAGTACCTAATATCAGAGTTTAGCATATTTCTGTCCGGTCCCAGGGAGGACGGGTGAGGGGGTCATTCTCCCAAGCATTACCCCCTCCTTCGTAGGAGGATTGGTTTATTGCTGGTCGCCCTACCGGGAAATGCCGGTGGGTCCGATCACAGCTATTTTTATAACAATCCAAAATGCCCCCACCCCTAAAAGGGGGGGGGGGGTCTGGCTTCAGGACTAACGTTGTATCTAACTTTTCCGCAGTGGGAAACAGGTAAATAAACAGAAATAAATACGATTGGAATGAAATAATAATTTAGTGTAGTTTTTATTCCATACTTTCTTTACTTTTCCTGATATTTCTCCTTTCAATAAGACGCCGGTTGTTAGTGAAGAGTGAGGAAGAAGCAAGGAAGAAACGCGTAGAGACAATGGAACACCGTCGGGTATATCTAAATAAGTACAAAAGTTACGAGAGACAAAATGGTACTTACGGGTATTTGTACATCTAAGAAACAGTCATCATCCGACAATTCTTCTTCCTCAATTTCGGGGGCATCTAGGTCGATGTCGAAGACACCGGCCGTGATTTGATTACTCATCCCGGCTCCGTGACCATTCGACGGAACACTAGTGATAAAATCCTCCTCCGACTCCAGTTTGACAAAATATAGTGAATTCTGATTTTACTTAAATAAAACTTTCGATTCCTCTTTTGTTATATTTTTCTTATTAAGTCGTCAAGACATGACAATAAAATAGCTTTTTTGTTGTTTTGTTTAATAATGGACACATCCGAAGGGTTCAACGCAATAAAATGTTCTCCCTGAGAGGGATTCCTTCTGACGTCACTAGTCACGTTCACTTCCGTTTAAACGCTTAGCCCAATCGGAGGCGTTTTCTACTGACGCGCTCTATCTTCCCTTCGTTAAATGGAAAGTGCGTAATATTTGAAAACATTTATTTAAAAAGGAGGGCTTGTCTGCGTATTTTATTACGAACTAGCAGGATTGTCAGGTGTTACCCTGGGACATGAATAACAAAATAGAAAAGTGTGTGTAACATCTTTCTTTTACCACCTTTCTCTCTCTCTCTCTCTCCCTCTCCCTCTCTCTCACACATACACATACTCTGGTAACTGGTTCAATATAATAGAAAAAAAAGCAAAAGAGAAAAAGAAAGTCAATTGACTGTTTGAACTAATTTCAGTGCTGTTTTAAAACCAGTCAGAATGGAAAAAAGCAAGACGATTTAGTCGTTTTAGAGCCAAAATTGCGGGCAATGAACCGTCTTCTAATTTCCGAATTCACAAATGAGTAAGTAAACCCAAATAACTTGTGTTAGACTAATTTCAAATTTACCTTAAGTTATTTTAAAGGAAATACAGTTGGGAAATTAGTCCCAAAGAATTTATTTGGGTGTACTTACATATTTGTGAGGTCGGAAAAAATCAGAAATTAGCAGATGGTTCATTGTCCACCATTTTGGCTACGAAACGACTAAATCGCGAAAAGTAATTTTACCTCTCCTACATGCACTATCTTGGTCTCTAGTGATCCCAGGTTGAGGTCACACTGAATCTGATAATGTAAGCTTTGTAAGGGTATTTTGTGTAGTTTCTGACTTTTAGTTGAACACACACACAGAATTACGACTTTCTTTTATATAACAGATGTGTGTAAACTATTAACAAGACTTATGTTAAAAGAAAGGGATATTCTGAAAAGTAACCCAGTCCTGATTTATACGTTTAGCCTTTGTAAGTATGGATGTCAGGAAAGACAATAATCTCGATGTTCGGCCAGGAACATGTATTGTAACCGATGGCTTGCGAGCCTATAATTCCCTGCAGCACCATTCCATCGTTAACCACAGATACAATTTTGTGGACCTGAATGATCTGACAATCCACACTAACACTGTGGAAGGATCCTGGAATATGGTAAAAGTGAAATTTAGACAAATGAGAGGTACTAGATCAGAAAATTTCCAGAGCTACATTGACGAATTTCTTTGGCGTCGCCGAATGAAATATAATTTTTTCAGAAATATCTTATACTACATCCGTTTGTATTATGAAGTTTAAAGAAATAAATTATTTGTAAACACATAAAAAATACATAAATTTTAAACAAAAACAAATTATTTAAAAATCTCATGACATTAATTTTATTAACTTAATTTTTTAGTATTAATAAATAAGAAATTCATATTTTTGGACGTATACAAATTTTCTTCAAGAAATATGTCTGTAATGAAAAAATTCCATGACGTTAATTTTATTTAATTTTTTAATATAGAAAATATAAAAAATTGTATGCAAAAAAATAATTCCAAGACGTTTTTAATTTCTTTTCTTTTCTTTTTATTCCATTATGTTAACTTTATATAATTACTTTTAAAAAGTAGCTGACCTAGATTTTAGATTTTATACCGACTTTCGGACATCCATACTCACAAAAGCTACATATATAAATCAGGGTTGGGTTCTTTTTCCGAAAACCAAAATAAGAATTGGTTTCTCTCATGACTTTAAAAAAATCATAAGTTGGAACAAATCATCATTGAATGTAAATGATGTGTAACTTTTTCAGTAGATTTTATAGTTAAAATAAAAATCACAGATGAAAGAATGGGTTGTTAGATTCTAATTAGTCATCATAGAATCGTACATATATATATCATGGCTAAAATCGTACATATTTCGACAAGGTGTTTGTGGTCTTGTGGTTAAACACCAGACTGCAAACAATAATATTGTAGGTTGGATCCTTGCCTAGGTTAGCCATGTTGATGACAGCTGATAGCCAGAACCATGTGTCCATGTATTCCTTTTATATATACGTAAAAATTAATTAATAAATATTTTTTTTAAAATTATACACCCTATTAAAAAGGGCGACTTAATGCAATATTCTTTACCGCTTAGGATGTGGAAAAATGCAAATAACACAGTTATGTTTCTATCGCCAGTAAAAACAATAACAAAAACTATATATATATATATATATATGAATGTATATTTGTATATATAGTATTTTTCTGTTGTTTTAATTGTCTGTTACCCTATAGATATATGTTTTCTCTCTCTCTCTCTCTCTCTCTCTCTCTCTCTCTCTCTCTATATATATATATATATATATATATATATATATATATATATATATATATATATATATATATGTCTGTATATGTATAGGTGGGTGTATATATGTGTATCGATGCATCTATATGTGTAGGTGTGTATAGATTTCTGTATATAGATATGTATATATAATAATATGTATCAAAACTGTTGCTGTGTTTATATTTGAACTTATGTGTATTTTAGTGATTCACTGTTCATGTATATACCTTAAATGTTCTGTTTTTGTGAATGCTATATAGATTTCAAAACTCCTTTATAATTTAAAGAACTGGACAATAATAGTGAGGACTTTAATTCGTCATGTTTTTTCCTTAAATTGATTAGGAAAACATTTTTATTTTTTCATTTTTCTCGAAACCTGTTAGAATTTCATTAAGCCTATGACTATTGTCACACAGAGCCTTCACCAGGACCACAGCGACGACCCCATGACAGTGATAAATGGGAAAAAAGGTAAATATGTTCAAAAGTGACTCATAGGTCCCTAGGGCCCGATATTAATAACAGAATACGGGGGAGGGAATTCTCCAGTTCAAGACATCACATAGAAATAAGGAATAACAATAAAACAGGTAAGAGACAACTGAATACCAAGTTAAATTCGAAACAAATATTTATTTATATAAAGATAAGAAAAAGGAGCAAACATGCATGAAACAAAACAACAAAAAGAACAAGGTAATATTTTAGGGGAAAGGGGTAATCTAAAGTTATCTAGCAATGACGAGTAAAATCTATGAACAAAATCATGTCCAGACAATTCAAGAAAGAAAGGTAGTTATCACTTACAAATATGGATGAATGGTAGAAAAGTTGAACAGTCCAAGATTCACAATAATCTTTGGATATAAAAAGTCAGAGGCAGATACCAAAGTATACGTTCAACAGAAATCAGGTACTTGGGTAGGGGTTGGAGTCTCAGTCGGCCCTACATAATCCTTACATAGGATATGTAATCATAATTTTTAGGTGATAATGTAAAATGTTCCAATCAACGACATGTTTGATGGAGTCGTCTCAAAAGTCTTTTCTTTAAATTAACTTTCGGCTTCTTATCAACATAGAAGAAATCTCAGGGCCACTCGCCGGGCCATGAAGTCAGATCCTTGTCTGCATTTTTTTTTCCTTCTTCTTTTTCTTCTTCCTTTTCATTCCCTCGCGGCGACGGTCAGCAAGAATGTCTCCAGCTGACAGCAACTGACTCCTCGACTGACCAACTCCCTTTTTATATATTCTGTGTCGATAAGTGTGGGTAGTTTTGACATAAGTTTTTTTGGCAGGGTCTCTGGATTATTTTGTAAAGGTGACATGTACTTTCACTTAAGGTCAGGGCATGCGTAAGTGTTGAGATAGAGAAGGGAGGTCGATTTACAGGAAATAGCATTTAACTTCCTCTTGAGTAAGGGTTAACTAAGGAGAGGGAAGGTTGGTTGACAGGAAATAGGATTTAACTTCCTTTCGAGATTTTTTGGTTTAAAAGTAAAATAGAAAAATATAATATGACAAAATAGATTCTGCTCACTTTGGTAATATTCATAAAATATAGTTTTTTTTCTTATAATTTTAATTCAACTACACTTACTACATGACACTATCAACTCTGGGGTGGTTTGCTTTTGAGCTTTGACTTTTGTGGGTCTGTGTTTTTCTGGGGCTGGGGGAGGACGTATTCTGGGATACTTACTACAACAGAATAATTATTCCCTAGTTAAATTCTTTCTCCTGTTAAACTTACTACTAGCATAAATAATATATCTACTGTCTTACTGACTATCTTGTCTGTATTGCTAATTAATCTATCACTATTGTTATTAGTGAATGTTTTATTTGGAGGCTTTATCACTGATCCTGCCTTAACCTAGGGCTCCATAATTATACAATATATATTGGACGTCTAAAGTTAATTTCCAAAAGCTAATTAAAATTATAACTTTAATTCTTAATAGCCAGTTTTCAACTTAGTGACACAATATTAACTATTTCTATGGGTAATGTTACCATATACTTGATCCTTTAATTAATCTTTTGATGAAGAGGGAATGGTTTTTGACTGGGCTGCTTACTTTAACTTTTTTTAACCAATTGCTCTACTACTGATAATAAACTTCTAGATCCTTTATAACCTCTTCCTCATTGTAAGATCATATATGTAGATGATTTTTCCTTTTAATAACCTTTATATTTTGTATGATTTGATAAATGTTTTGTTGTTTCCTACGGTGTGATTCTCCCTAGATGTAATATAACATGTTTTTTAAACTTAGAACCCCTAAGTCTCCTATAATTTGAAGAATGCATACATTAACTCTCCCCCCCCTCTCTCTCTCTCTTTTTCTAACTTGCTGTGTAAATGAGAGTGTTGGTATGTTATTCCATTGATGCTGTCTATATTCCTCTAATTTAGTGTCTCTTCCCTGTGCTGACGATGAGATCAGATAGTATGGATAAAAATACATGGTCTCCGAAACGATCGTACACAATTCTGTTGTTTGTTGATTTCTTGGAACATAAATTGATCATGTAACGGTGCTTACATAAATCTCTCTCTCTCTCTCTCTCTCTCTCTCTCTATATATATATATATATATATATATATATATATATATATATATATATATATATATATATATATATATAATTATGTCAGTCAGATTTTAAAAGTTGGACCCAAATTTTTTTTATCATAGTTCACACCAAACAAGGCAGGCCGCCACTTTAGACGTAAGGGGCTACTGAGAATTATGGTATAAGTTTTTGGGGTCATCCTATTTAAGCTGACAAATCAAACTTTGATTCTGACTAGCTAATTTTTGTTTGTCATTGTTGCATAATGTAATTGGCCATAAACTAACCCACTTCACTACAATTTATTTACGAAAAAATAGTTAATCTGTTTCAACAGTTTGCTAATATGGAGACATTCTAAAATAAATACCTAAAAAAAAAACAGTTATGGGGAATAACTCTTATTATCATAGTAAGAGGTAACGTTCCTTATTTTTTTTGTTTTTGTAGCTAAGATACTGAACTTAACAAAAAAGGCATGGTTATAGAACATAGAAATATTTACAAAACAAATATGAACATAATATATATATATATATATATATATATATATATATATATATATATATATATATATATATATATATATATAATCTAGGCAAGGTAAACATCCACAGGGCTTATAAAAAGTGCTCAATATCAAATAAAGCTTTTATATATGATTATTTTTATTTACACAGACATGTACAAAATCTGTGACACTGGCATGTCGATGTTATCGATCAACAGCTGTTATAAACTGAGATCTCATCAGGCAGAGTTAAAATCCGATCTTAACCTTAGATCATATTTGGAAAGAGGTTCTTTCCAAATATGATTTTAACTCTGCCTGATGAGATCTCAGTTTATAACAGCTGTTGATCTATAACATCGACATGCCAGTGTCACAGATTTTGTACATGTCTGTGTAAATAAAAATAATCATATATATATATATATATATATATATATATATATATATATATATATATATATATATATATATATATAGGCAAACCAGAAGAAATTCCGACTCAAAATCCGCAGCAAATGGTGTCCGGTCAGATTTGGTTCCTCATATTTAAGACTTCCTGTTTTAGTTAAAAATAAGTAATCAAATAGGTGTTAAAGAAAATCAGGAAAAGTTTTGTACTAATTTTTATTTTAAATAATCTTTTTTACAAAAATAAGTATTCAAAATAAATTCGCTTATATTTTCATTTAATATTTTAATATTAATTTCTTACCCAGTTTTGTTTTCAACATTTAATTATATGGTGAGGTGAGCCAAATAATCCTTCATTTTTCCTTGTTTTTATTATTATGTTTGGTGTCCTTTTTGTCACATTTAATTACAGTATTAATATATCCACTATTCTTTAGAGCTGTGTTGCATTTTCTACTTAACTTGTTTAATAAGTTTTCATTAGCTGAATTGCTACTAAGGTTGCATTTAATTAAAAAAAAGAAGAATATGTTTGATAATGGATGAGGGTTGATTTAAATAAAATTAATTACACTTAATATTAACAGAGCTAAATGAATATATTTAAGGAGATATTTAATATTTAATAGTTAAGCTAAGAGAATCTAAAAAGGTAAAACTATTACTATTTACTATTTACTAGTTATTTTTTTATCTCCTTAGATTCTCTTGGCTTAACTATTAACTATTAAATATCCTCATAAATATATTCCTTCAGCTTTGTCCATATAAAGTGAAATTAATTTTAATCATTTAATTAAATTTAAGTTAAGTAACACAATTAATAAAAAAGATTATAATTCTTGAAATAATTTTACCTAGATGTTTAGTAACTGTATGTTTTTTTTGTTGTTTTTTTTATGATATTTCACCCCAAACAAGGCAGGATGTAAGGGGCTACTGAGAATTAGAGAGTAGGTTTAGGATGTCATTCTAAGTTTGGAGCTGTGCAGTGAGATGTCTGTTTACATTAGTTTTAAATCTCTGCATGTCAGTACTGTCGGGGAAACAGGGGCTGGGAGGGAGTTCCATAGGCCAGCAGCACGAGGAAAGAAGCTATTGGAGTAGAAGGCTCTCCGGCATCTGGGGACCTCCACAGTGAATGGATGGGATTTAGCTGATTGTCAAGTTGGTCTAGTGAATTTACGTCGATGGGCCACCAGAGTAGCCAGTTCATCAGAGCATAATCCATTGAAGTATTTGTAAAACAAGCACAAGGATGCTACATTGCGGCTATGGGACAGGGGCGGGAGCTTGATTGACAGTGAGGGACCTATTAAGTTGGCGACTCTGCTTTGGACCTTGTCAAGGAGGGAGAGACTAGTAGATGATGCGCCAGCCCAGATGTGGCAACAATACTCCATGCATGGGCGGATGGTGGCTTTGTAGAGATACAGGATAATGTTAGGTGTGAGGAGTTTACTAGCACAGTAGAGGGAGCTCACCTTCTTTGCTGCAGCTTTGGTAATGTCTTCAATGTATTTGTTTCAATTCATGTTACCTGCGAATGTTAAGCCAAGGAGTTTGAATGTTGAACTCTCAGGTAGGGTGTTATTTGCCATGACAATTGGTGGTTGGAGAGGTTTCTTGTAGTTATTGAAGGAAAGGAGCTTTGTCTTTTCAGCATTAAAAGTTACCAACCATTTATGACCCCAATCCACTACAGCCTGGAGGTCAATTTCTAAGGATTCAGCCATTGCCTCGGATATAATCGCATCCGTTTTGCAAACATGACGAGAGTAAAGCATGGTGTCGTCAGCAAATAAACCAATCTCAGACTCTATATTATCAGGGAGATCGTTTATGAAGATCAGGAACAATAAAGGTCCAAGGATAAATCTCTGGGGTACACCAGCATTTATGTCATGTTGCTTAGATGAACGGCCATCAAGGATAATCTGGACCTTTTTTTTGGTTATGGAGGATCTAATTATATTAAGTAATTGCCCAGTAATAGCGTATGAGCGTATTTTCAGGAGAATCCCTTTATGCCATACCTTCTCAAAGGCCTTGGATATATCAAGCGCTACTGCCCTAGCTCCACCTGCCTTGTCGAGTGTATGATACATGCGTTCAGAGATGACTGTTAGGATGTCTGCAGTAGATCATGCTTGTCTAAATCCATACTGGCGGTCAGAAAGAAGTTTAGCATTAACTAAGTGCCGGACTATCACTAGATTGATTAGAGATTCAAAGATTTTAGCAAAGATCGGGAGTAGACTGATTGGGTGGTAGTTCTGAGGATCGGTTCTATTCCCAGAATTCTTGTAGGCTGGTACCACAGAGGTAATTTTCCAGCTATCGGGTAAGCAAGATTCAGCTAGGCATTTATTGTAGAGTTTGGAGAGGACAGGGGCCAGTTCAGAGCATTTCTTTATTACTATTACAGGTATAAGATCAGGCCCACAAGCTTTGGAGGTGTCAAGGCTTTTTATGATGGCTCTGACCTGGGATGGGGTGATGACCAGGTTTTCAAGTGTGGCTGCAATGGGAATTTAGGGAGGGGGTGGTTTTCTGAGTCCAAAGTGGAGTTAGAGTCGAAACGCTGGTCAAGTAGTTCAGCCTTATCAGTTGCCGTGAAAACGACATCATTGTGGTTTGATAGTGGGGGAATCATTTATTGACCGTTGTTCACCACACTATTGTAGATTTTCCAGAAATCGCGAGTACATAGTTTCTGTGACTGAATGCGTTTTTTTGTTAACTCAGTATACCTTCTCTTTGCTTAACCTATCACGGCCTTACAATTATTTCTTGACTCTATAAATTTCTGTCTATTCGCACTGACTTATGGCGGCCGAATTTACGGAATGCTTGCTGCCTCTCAGCAATGGCAGCTGCACATTCCGAGGTGAACCATTGGGGAGAGTGGGGCTTGCTAAAGAATTTTCGCATGGGGACATAGGCTTTAATGCCTGCTTTGACCCATTCAGTTAACTCATTTGCACACTGGTCAGCAGGGAGTGAAAAGGTTTCCCTCCATGGGGCGTCGCTGATGTGATCTCTGATTTACTCAAAATCAGCCTGCTCGTAGTATCTCGTTATTTTGAGCAATGGCTCATCAGCTTTTAGACGACTTTTTAGGGTGATATGAATCATTAGCACAATGTGATCAGCATACCCGAGTGGGCTATGAGCTTTCGTCACACAAGCTTCGGGCAGTCAAGAACAGGTATAGAAGTGAGGTTTGCTGGTCTACTCGATTGGGGATGTGGGTCGGGAAATCGACAGTCTGAGAGAGGGAGTGAGCTAAGGAGAAATTATACGTAGAGTTGCCGGCTGCGTCAGGAAGGCTGGAGAATCCCAACCAGTCACGGTGGTGTGCATTAAAATCCCCAAATACATGTATCTGGGCATTCGAGTCAAGTGAGAGTGCTCTATCTATACTTTCAGAGACAGAGTTTAGCAGGGCACAGTCCTGGGTCGAAGGGGAACGGTATAAGACATATAAGTAACTAACGCTGTGATGTAAAGTCAATCAATGGTAACTATTGCAACTACATATAACAATTAAATAATTATATTCTGCTTCTTACTTCTTTTACTTCGAATTTTGAATGATGGATTAATGATGTAATAGGTTTAAATGTTTACATTTAAAAAAAATCTAAGCATATAATACATAACTAGTTCACTATATATTTCATACATCAGCTTTTCATTCAAATTCTAAATAGCTTTTGGACAGTACAGAAATAGTTTTTTGGAAAGTACTGAGACTATATTTTTTAATAACGGTTTAATTAAAGGGATTCTGGGCTTATTCTCTCCCCTTGATATTATAGCTCTCCAATAAAAACTGCAGACATGAAAAATTATGGCATGAAGGTTTTTACCGGATAATCCTTTTCTAACCATATGGATTCAACCATACGATTTGCATTTAATATTGTTTCTTCTCCTGACTCTTTGCTAATTTTATGTATGTATTTCTTTGCATTGCATGTTGACTGAATGTTATATTCTGATGAGAGGGGAATTTTTTGACACTTTCCTTTAAAGATGTTATTTCTTAATTTTTATCAACTCATTTATTAAAATTCCTCTTTAAACGTACGTAAAATTCATGTTTTCTTGAAATTTTAATTTTCGCAACTTGATTTAAATGTTATTTTAAATCTTTGAAAGAAGAAAAAAATATATAGTATTAATCTTTTTATTCATGCAAACATTATTGTCTACATATGTACATACATGTTTCAACTGTGACTTTATTCAAAGTCCAGTATAATCGGGGAATCATACGTTTACTTTCAGTTACGTAGCCAATAATGTTTGTATAAATAAAAGAAAGTATACTATAATGCAGCTGTACCTGTTATTGAGCACTATCTTATAAACACTGGAGTTTCATTGGAAACAACAACCATACAAGTACTCTATATATATATTTCTGAACTTTTCATATGATTTGTTTTATCTATCGTTTTTTCTATCGTTTTATTAATTTGCATAACCTACACTATACAGTAGTTCATTTTTGGGTGAAAACAAACAAAAAACAAATAAAAAGAGAGCAAAAACTCACACGTGGGGGAACCCACTAATACACCATTTTGAATTTTCAATTCAAGACACTTTAATCCAAGAAGTTTTTACTCTTTGTGAATTTTTTTCTGATGATTTTGTAGTGTTGCAGAGACGATATTGATATAAAAATGTTGTTTGGCACAAGACAAATGAAACGGACCGTAAAAAATATATCTCACAGAAATATTATGTTTTATGAAAATGTGAAAAAATAAAAATAATAAAATAAAACCATGGTTATTGGAATATAATATGAACTAATTTATATTTGCTCTGTTATCAATAATTGAAAATCATTGAGCTGAATCTTTTAAGGAGACTACAAAGTAAAAGGAACTGATAGTATATGCTAATACATATATTGTCATTAATAATTATATATATATATATATATATATGTGTGTAAATGGATAATATAAAAATCAAAAATGATATCAGATCCTATAGAGACATTTGATGGGTTAATAAACTTGTAAACTATGCAAATTTTACCTATTTGATCACTTCATTATCCGTATATATATATATATATATATATATATATATATATATATATATATATATATATATAAGTAATATGGGTTATGATTCAAAGTCCGGTGTCGAACGAAGAGCGTGGCTCGCTCGTGTAGGTAAAGTAATATGGGTTGGTCGTTCATTTAAAGCATTGCTAGATTTGTTAATAAAATTGAAAATATAAGCCATTAACAATGCAAGATCAATTAATTTTTTTTTTACATTAATCTTATTAATTTCGGAATAAATTCCATCTTCAGAGGTGACCAGTATTGAGTCATTTTTTTTTTTTTCATCAAAAAACAAGAATAACCAAACTTATTTCTTTGTTACTTGATAAACGTCTCTCTGCGCTGGTGTTGTTGGCGGTTATGATTCAAATTCCGATGTCGAACGAAGAGTGTGGCTCGCTCGTGTAGGTAAAGTAATATGTAAAGTAAAGTAACTTCCAAACTAACCTATCTCTGCCCAGGTCTTTATTTATCCTCCTTTCTCCCAACCTCATCTTTATCACATACTCCCATGGTTTCCTTGGCCTTCACCTGTGAACTGACCCTTCTATCTCAACTGTTCTACATCTACTTACTCAAGAACTCTCATCCATTCCTTTATTTATAATTTACTTAACTTTTTATAGGCATGACAGGCCGAATAATGGACGTATCTCCCTATAGAGATGATTGGACTTGTCTAAAATAAAACGAGTACATCGATCTGTATGTTTAGTAATGAAAAGGTTACTTCAAACTGAAGTGTGGCAGGCCGACTGATGGACAAAACCTCTCATAGAGATGTGAAGATTCATCTGACAAACGTATGTTTACATTTTCTACAGATTATCTTAAAACATAACAAATAAAATATTGTGTTTCATTCACAATTTTCTACACTGAACTTTTATTATGATAATAAAGTTACAAAACGCAGCAAAGAGCCAGACCCACTTAAACTAAAAATGTTATCAGTGTTTTTGTTTTGTTTGATAAGGTTTTTGTTGGACAGACTCAGGTTGAATAATACAGTTTGAAGTTCTTACATTAGATAATCAAAACTTACACAAGAGTACACATTTACAGGATTACCTAGGGTGCCAAGTACCCTTGCACTGACCCTGGATGCAGTAAATCAATTATCGAGATCCAGTTGCAGATCATCTGAAGGTTCTATGTAACTGCAGCACCCCAGATATGTTGATAGGTGCATGTCCTGAGTCTCTAATGCATAACAGGGACTCACCTCAATTTCCGTATGAAAAACAATACATTGTACACAACCAAACGTAATAATTAGTGTTTGGATGTATGAAATTTTGCCTTAAAAAGCTACTTTTCAAAATCAGCAAATTTTTATTTTTTAGGTGGAAGACATCGGAAAGATCCTTTATTATGTCGGAAATGATGAAGTAACAAAAGCAGGACGTCATCCATTAAAACAGAGAATATAGACGCCTCGTGACACTTCGAGTCATAGGTTGGCTATAAGAGAAATGACTATATATATATATATATATATATATATATATATATATATATATATATATATAACAGATAATTTTTTCTTGGACACAGACGAACAAGACAGCTAAGGAGAACATTTTTTAATAACAAAATAGGTTAGCAAAAAATTAATCAGGAGCAAAAAACTAGATCTGATATCCGGAACGTTTTTGTTCTTGTTTTTTAAGGGAGGTGGTGTCTGATCAACACTGCTGGGAAGCCATAAGATAAAATACCGTTTTGTTTTTAAATTCCCGAAACAGTTTTTCATGGTAAACAACTGATGATTACTACAATAATATTAAGACTAACGTAAATTCTTGGAAGCATACTAATGTAGTGATTGCAAAAGATTAATTGACTTACTAGCAAAGTAATTTTCCAACGAAGGACTTGGGGCTAAAAGTGTTTTTTTTTCATATAGTTAATGGTTCAAAATCTTCCAAGACTTTGTGACCTTCTATGATAAATAATTTGGATGAAATGTATCTACTGCATAAATGGATTGTCTGAGAATTCTTCTCAAGGTGCTTATATTATTGGTTTTCCCTATAATTCTTTACTGTTTGTGAAGCATAAGCAACCACATTGGAGTTTTATTTTTTTTAATCTTTGGAATTATGTACATCTGAGGAGAGAGTGACCAAATGTGGGGTCTTCAAAAGAGGGGACCGATTCAAGTGTATAGCCTTGAAGAGATAAATCGCCCTCAATGTTATTTAAATACAGAAGAAAACAAGGCAATATGAAAAGCAGATATAAACAATATAAAGGTTTTATATAAACTCAAACATACAAAATTGATATATAAACTTAGAAGCAAGTAGGAAAAATGTTGAGGGGGGGGGTGACGTATGGTGATCGATCTAACAACTTGTTAAACACAATTGGGTCAAAAAGGGTGACAAGCATATAAATGTGGTTGAATGAAGAAAATACCTGTTTAGTTTGCAAAAAGGTACATTTGTAAATGGTTAATTCAGTCACCGGCATCGCAGAAACGTTGATATTGAGTGCCTGGTTAGCTTGTATCTTCAATCCAAGTGAAGTATTGCTTGGCAAACTAAAAGAGAAATTATGCCGTTGTACTGAGGTTAAATGAGAGCTTATTAGACTGAAAGAGAAATAGTCCTATCATATGAAATTAATAGCTGGACAAGCAGAGCTAGTCAATAATCAAACAGATTCGCAGGAACATCAGCAAAAGGAGCTGATCGATTCAATGGCTAGACCAGTAGTGCTAGTTAACAGCAGCCATAACTGTAGCGGCTGACCATGTAGATTAGTTTAGTTAGTCAAACAGCAACAAACGTCCTGTTGCCAGACTGAAGAATAAATCGGGCCAATAATTTAATATAGTCCTAGGGCAGAGAATCAGATATGAGTCGATATCTGAAATGTGATCAATGGAGTTCCTGGGAGCTGGAACAGGAGGGAACAGATACTGCACTTTGATCTTGATGAGAAGTGCCAAGTAGCTGGCCTGAGAGGCAGGATTTGCAGTTACACTTAAGATCGATGTGGCACAACGCCTTTTAATGTGGGTTAAGCTAGCCTCCCCCCTCCCACCGATGGAGCACTTGATGTGGGCAAAACTAGCCGACATCAGACCTGTTCGTATTCTATTGTAGGGGCACCTCAGACAATTACCCCACCCCCACTCGCCTCCGAAATGAGAAGGCAATATCTGAAAGAGTGCCCCTTCTAGGACTGAGCTGAACCATACTTCATTCGTTTAAAAAAGTGTCTGGAGCCATGCCGGTCAGATCTCTAAATGCCAGGATTTTTGCAAGAACCTTGGGAGGTATGAACATTCAAGCAAGCACAGATACTACACCATGATAGCTACGACCAAGGTTACAAGTAAAGTCCTTGGAGCCAGAAGCTATGAGCATCCCTCTTATGTGCAATGTGACATAAGGTCGTTTTATAAGGGTATAGCCAGCTCCCCCTAGGGTGCACTCTAGCTGGGTGCAAAAATAGCCGAGAATGAACACGTTGGCATTAGACTAGATGCTAGATGCAGAAAACTTCCAGACCATCCAATTATTTTAAGACGATGCACAAACTTTTTTCAGCCTAGTAACAATAATGTACAAGATAAGAATTTAGATTCATCTAGAATGTAGATGATAGTTTATAAATGATCCTTTGATGTCAAAGCTCGGTGTGTGATTTGTGTGGTTTGAGCAGACAAAGGATACTGAATTGAGCTTCTTTTAAACAGGTCAAGAAGATCATGACTTAATTTATGTTCGTTGTGAATAGAAATTTGATTGGTCTTTTATTCGATTTAGATTAGATTAATTTTGTTATCAAAAGTCATGTGCTGATCCATTGAATACAGCTCTATTTCTGTCATTACTGACTTAACTGTTGGAGCATTTACCTAATCTTGTGTGGATCTTAAATCATAATGAGATTTGATTTTGTATTGAAGGTAACACTGGATTAGTATAATGGTGGATGTCACAATCGCCACAGATCTTGCACTTGCATGGGCTCTACATTCACGAAAAAAAGGGGTTGTTTCATTATTTCCTGACGATTTAGAAGAATGTTGTTAGATGGATAAATAATCCACCTATAATATTTCTGTTTCTCTTTTGTACCTTAAAATCATCTTCTTTGGCAAGAGACATTTTGGAAGACATTTTGAAGCAGGATTTCTCTGCCCTTGGTGAGAGAGATCGAGGCAGGACTGATCTGCCCTGGACAGATCACATGATCATAACAGAGGGAAATTCAAAATGAAAGATGCTACCGACTGCGGCTTAACTACAAAGAATTAATCCATCATAGTAATTCCATCAGTTGTAAAATTGCGAAATAAATCATTTTATATTGTTGATCTCTATAGAATCGTTTCATCTCTTTATTTCTTTAAATTTGCATCTCACCATCTCACTACCAAACCACCCCTTCACAACAAATGTTTTGGTCAAGATTTGGTCTACTTCTCAGCATTACTCAAAACTGACATTGCATTTCTCATAGATATTACAAAAGATGTATTCTGATGGCCTTGAAACAATGCATTCCACCTCTTCCAGACGACGTAAATTGGAAGTAAAATGACAAGAAATCAAAAGTTCAAAAGTGGTATGCATGGGAAAACATAAGCAAAAGACCCAAAGTGGAAGTGAAGGACCCTGTGGTCCATTAGCATGCTGTGTGATTTGGGAGATAATTTGCTGGAAGCTGAATAAGACGGTCATGTGAAATGTAGTCTTAAAAATAGCTAGTAGTGAGGTAAGCTCCCCACTCTCTCTCTCCCTCTCTTTTTTCTTTCTCTCTCTCTCTCTCTTCGAAGGATTTAATGAACATCTATATATTTTAGATATACATATCTTTGAGTTATTCAATTTGAGAACAGACAGACAGCTCTATGTAGACTCGCCACCAGAGCAGAAGCAATGACCGTCCAGAAAAAATGTTCATCTATTCATTCCACCATCGACTGAGCTCCAGTCTTTGGTTTCTCCTTATAAAACATTCACAGCAAGAACTCGTCTTTCTACCACAACGAAACACATCTTTCCTTTCTCCTTCCATGTGCCTAACGTAAGACAAAATTTCCATGGATAGAGCTTCTTTACAAGAGTTTCTTGTCTGCGGGAACTGCTTCCCTGCTGATTACAACTTGGTTGTCTTCAAATTCAATGTCAACAAATTCTTTTCACGGACCACCCCGCAGTTCATACCATTGAGCAATATTAGTACTCCCACAGTGTTCTTCATCTTTCAGATAGCAATCATTCCCATCTTATTCATGTTTATACTCGAATGGCTCTTGATCTTTATGAATGGTGACTCTAATAGTAAAAAACTCAAATAACTGGATACTTAAGCTTGTACTTTACATATGTCGTCAGACATGTCATCACCAAATGAATAAAGTTCTAAAGTGGTTTTTAGTGTCATGATTGAAACAGGTGTAGGTAGTTTGGTAGTTTTGTTTTACGGCATATCAACCCTTTTTGGGTTATTTAATGCCGAATCTGATCATTATAGTGAAAGTTTTTATGCTTCAAGTTCTTTATATCTTCAAATGTTTAATCAGGGTTTTTGGTTTGGTAGTTTTGTTTTACGGCATATCAACCCTTTTTGGGTTATTTAATGCCGAATCTGGTCATTATAGTAAAAGTTTTTATGCTTCAAGTTCTTTATATCTTCAAATGTTTAATCAGGGTTTTTGGTTTGGTAGTTTTGTTTTACGGCATATCAACCCTTTTTGGGTTATTTAATGCCGAATCTGGTCTTGTTTTCTTCTCTTTTTTGTTTCCTTCCCCTTTTAATATCTGTTTCTATTTAACCCATAGTTGGGACCCTAACAGGTACTACCACTCCGGGTCAGGGTGGATCTGGGAGCAATGGTAATTAAGAGGAGGCTCCACATTCCCCAAAGTCCGTAAGCCGGATCTCACCATCGGATGTAGTTTAAGGTCATATCCAGGACCGGGAGTAGGGTATGAAAAAATAAAAATAAAAAAGGGGAGGGAGAAAGGGAGAGGGGCTGTTGTTTTTGTTTTTGGTTTTGTAGAACATAATTAAGTTTTACAAAAAAAAAAAAAAAAAAAAAAAAACGTCAATGTAGGTGAATTTCGTCTCAGGGAGCCACAGGACAGGTGTAGGTGCTAGGTTTCCCTGCTTGTCCACAATCTTTAATGCTAGAAACCATCCTTGATACATAGTAGTTTATAATCTGCATAAGTTTAGTTTTTTTTTTTGTTACCAGCAGAAAGAGTGAAAGACAGACAACTCACTCTAACACAACTGTCCTATCATCTTTACTATAAGTCATACACATTGATCTAGACCAGTCATGAGTAAACCGCATTCTGTTGGACTTTTTGAATGGCCCACCAAATTTCACAATAAAAATAACATTTAGGGAAATGTTATTTGTTTGTTTCTTTTTATCTTTAAATTTATTTTTTATATAATTAAACGAATAAATTTGAAACCAAACTAATATTAATTTTACTTTTCAATTTAAAAGTGACAATTGTCAGATTGTTCAATTATCAGAATATTAAATAAGCATTTGTAATTTAAAGAAAATATTTTTAATAACATTTTGATTCATGGATTATGATAATATTCAATTTTATCTTTGATACAGTAATCATAATTTACATTGAACCAATTCTTAGACTCCAGCAGATTATCCAGACAGTGGCTCATCACATAAACAGCTGGAGTTTTGTTGTGTAGATGACATGTAGCAGTAGTAAGTGTCGCTCACTTTCTTTCTCTTCTTTTCCATTGTAGCCGTTTTCTTCTTTTTTATCCCAGTGGTTGTAAAAGTTATTTATAATGTTGGGATTCCCACATATAACTGACCTCGTATCACATTCAGGCTTTGATGGGAAATTAGGTAAATACCAATTGCTTATAACCTGGCCTTTGAGCTGGGTTGGAAGTGATTATCTACCCACTTGGTTTCAGACAATCCTCCCAGACATTACTTCTTTCTTTAGATGAGGCAAAGATTCGTCTTCTCCCTAAGGAGGCGGTGAGTTATGAATGGTTGCCTAAGACAATGGGTCTGAACATGGTTAGTTTTGTATCCGACCCAGAGGGTCCTTTTTTTTTTTTATCCCAGTGGTTGTAAAAGTTATTTATAGTGACAGCACACAATCATTTGGGATTCAACAATTTGTAGCAGTTATACGATTACAATCTATTTTTTGTTGTGCTAGCTTGTTCTAACTCGCAGAGTGATTGATACGTTGCCCGATCAGAGCACTTTTGTGTGAGAGGCACTTCCGCCAAACTTTTTCATTGCCATTTTTCCAAAAAGACAGTTGCGTTTAAGTGTCAAGGTGTCAAGCAGACATAGTCCTGTCTCGTCTTTAGCCATGACTTGAGTTATGTGAGATGATAGACACAGACTCATCCACACGTTGCTGATAAATGCACATCTACCGACTCAACATATTTTCATATTCTTGTCTATGTAACTCTTTCCTGATCATGTCTGTTGTGTTGATGAAACTGTATGAATAAAATTGATTTAAATTGTAGATGAAGAAGTTTGTCCTTATAACCAAACTATGGTAACCCATTTTTCTTCATACCCAGCAAGGCCAGAAGATGGATATCTATACAACAACCGTTTCCTCATACCATTCACGATTCTTCTTCATTTATCTACAAACAGGATTCTCTACAAATTTGTAACCTTGACTTTGTGCCTTTTTTTGAATAGTGCCGTCTCATATTTTCTGAAAGTTTTATCATGGAATTACTTAACAGTAAAGATGTCATCAAATTTACGTTGCATCTGCCCGTTTTTAGGTACATATAAAAAAATAAATATGTATACAAATAAGTTTTTCCTTGTTTGTGTTGGCTGGGTTTTTGTTGTGTTCTCTTTTTATTGTGGGAGTATCATATTATTTGGCATGTACCAAAACTCATAAAATATGAAGTTTATTAAAAAGAAAATTAATTAAATACTAATAAAATTAAAATAATTTTGGTTTAATGTTAACATTAGAACCACTTATTTCCAAATTAATGATGTCTCAGCCATTTTTTGTTCATTTCACCACATCATAAGGGAGGGAGCATCTGTCCCAACACACAACCGTTCACTTCCTGTCTGTGACGTTACATCCTGAACACGTAACTCTAATTCTAATCTTAAACTAATGAAATTTTCCGACATTCTTGCCTTATGTGGAAAATTCGGTTTTTAAAACTATTTCAACACATCCACATCCAATCTTGCTGCAATATTGAAACAATTGATTGTTCAATATTTAAAAAAAAAAAATTTCTGTAATGTATAATGGCATCAGCATGTGTTAATGACATTGATGCTAGTGATAATATTATATGAAGAATTCAATTTTTTTTATAGAAAAGATCTTCTTATCAAAGATTAAAAAAGTTAACTCTTCCTTATTTCTAAGGCAGATGCTTATGCGTATGGTCTTCCATAGTGAAAATAGTTGAGGTACCTTAAATAGAAAGATTAAGTTAAATTTTCTTAAGTAGATGATGACCCATTTCTTATGTGGTCAGCTTCTTGAAAAAAGCTGCTCATGCCAGATCTAGATGAACACATCTGTCCGAAGCAATTTATTTGCATTATGAGTTTTATGAGAATAACCAAATCTCCAGATCTCATGAGATTTGCAAATTTACAACTGACAACCGAAATAATATGAATAAAATCATTCTAAAGAAACAGTGACAAATTTATTGAAGTAAAGTCTATCTCTTCAGAGAACCATTAACAGGCATTACATATTCAAAAAACACTTGAAGTTGACTATAAGAATTTAATTTCTACCCGTTCATATATGAACAACACCAGTTATGTAACTGTTAACTTCATGAATATAACATTAAGTGTTTGACAAGAGACACATTCATCAGCTCAGCCATTTGTTTGATGATGAGTGTAGAGTAGTACAGGCGATATAAGGAGGGGGAGTGGACATCTGTAAGACCAACACTAGTAACTCAGCCATAAAATGGACTAATCAGGCTGTAAAATGGATTAACCCAGGCCATGTGCAAGGCGTGGCATGCATGTAAATAACACACCTATAAACGAGACGAAGCTGATGGTATTTACCTACCTGTTAGGGCTCAGAAGGCCATCCTCCCAGGCATGACCTCCTTCTTTAGAGGAAACGAAAGGGTTATTTTCCTTCATCTTCTTTTTAGGAAGGGGGGATTAGTTTATAGCTGGTCGTCTGAGGCACCCTCATCAGGGAATGCTGATATGTCTGATCATGGCTATTTTTGTACCTGTTCAGTGTTCCCCCTTTTGGGGGGTGTTGGGATTCTCACATATAACTGACCTCGTATCACATTCAGGCTTTGATGGGAAATCAGGTAAATACCAATTGCTTATAACCTGGCCTTTGGGCTGGGTTGGAAGTGATTATCTACCCACTTGGTTTCAGGCAATCCTCTCAGACATTACTTCTTTCTTTAGATGAGGCAAAGATTTTACCCCTGTTCGTCTTCTCCCTAAGGAGGCTCTGAGCTATGAATGGTTGCCTAAGACAATGGGTCTGAACATGGTTATTTTTGTATCTGATCCAGAGGGCCCTCTTTTTGAAGGAACGGACTTCCTATATTAAACTAACCTCGTCTCACATCCAGACTTTCATAAAAAAAGTCAGTTAAATACGAGTTTCGTACATTTATTTGAGCACTTTAGCTGACCATGGGAATTTATTGTTGTTTTTTTTTTGGGGGGGGGGGGGGCGCCTACAAAATTTACCAAAATTCAATTGGCTGCTTGAAAACATTGGGATATGAAGACAAAACCGATTATGAACAACAACATTTGCAATTTACACAACTAACGATTGAATTGGAAAAGAAAACATTGCACCATGTAAAGAATGACTTTGTGGTCATCCGAACATGTCACATGTCAGATTGGTTGTTTGGTTGTTTCGTTTTACAGCATATCAACCCATTTCGGGTTATTTGATGCCAAATCCGGTCATTTTGGTAAAAGTTTTATGTTTCATGTTGTTTATATCTTCAAATATTTATTCATGGTGTTTGGTTTGGTTGTTTTGTTCAGAAAATTTGTTGTTTTTGTTTTTGACTTTGCAGAACATGATTGAGTTTTGCAAAGGAAAGAATAAAAAACAATAACAGCAATTTTTGGTGTATTTCAAGTCAGGAGGCCAGTATCTTCAGACATCCTGATCTGGTAGCTCTGTTGAATTGCTGGTTTATAACAACACGTTGTAATGTCAGAATCTCTGGCGTTGTAGAACAGCTCGCCTGTTGATCCTGCGAACGGGACGATGTGTCGTTTCTATTCAAGAACCCCCAACTGGAGGGGGGAACTATTTGTACTAACCGTGCGTCTCTTTCTTGTTTCACCACTGCGCCGCCGCCACCCGATATCTCTGCCGGTTTTTTGTGTCACTGCTGCTATCTGTCTGTCGCTTTGCCCCACATCATAATTTCGCCCTCTTTTTCCATCATCCTGGCGGTTTCTTCGTAAGCTGAAATCAAGTTTTTTACACACAAAATATAACAAATCTTCTAATTAATTTGAGCCATTTATTTTCTATTAGCTTGTTGACACTGAAGCAGTTACGTCGTAGTGGAGAGAGAAGCTTACGCTAGTTAATTTCCTAATTACTTGTAAAGGAAGGAAGAGGGGGACTTCGTCTGGCTCTCATTTTTGGGGATCTGAAATCCCCTAGCTTATGTAATCACTACATGGCTAAGGCGTGTTGACTCGTCGGCTTCCAAGTTCAAACTGAAAATCTCACTGCCGTTTTCCCACCAGTAAAACTGTGACGTCACAAAATCTCGTGATCGACGCACAGATGTGACCTAACCCCGAGGTCTCGTCAACTGTCCCCGCGAATCGTGAGAACACATCGCACCAACTTTGCACGAGATGACTCCGTTACAAATCGCGCAAGTTAAGCGATCTCACTGTACGTCCATCACCCATGCGTCCCATTATATAACAGCTCCAGTCACATGTCAGAAAACCGAAATGACCTAAAACAGGATTTAAAATACTTATATTAACAGACGGTGACTGGCAAACATAGATTTGCTTTAAAGAGATGTGCAAATCAACCAACTTGACAGTTATTCAGAAGAAGCTGAGGATGACGTGTATCTCAGAGATGAACAGGTTTATGTTAAATCTCGTGATGTCCCGAGACACTGAACACTGACACAGAAAAACAGCTGTTCTCTTACTGTTGAAGGCGTGCACAGGCAGAACTTTTACTCTATAAAGCAGAGGGAGAATCCATATTTACTTGTCTCCTCACGAGGGCAAAGTTAGACAAAATGTAGTTTTTATGTGGAGGATATCCAGCTCCACCAAAAGGGATACTCTGGATGGAACAAAAATAAAAATGATCTCAGTCAACTAAGATCCCAGTTTTCGAGATAACCTCCTCTTTTATGATCTCATTTGTCAAGTATGTGATTATCATTTTACAAGGGTAAAGAAGGATAATATTAATGTTGATGGATCAGGTCTTGAAACTGATTGAGAGAATAATTGAGCAGCAAATAAGTCAGATAAACAGATCAAATGCAGTTTGGTTTTATGCCTGAGCGATGTATCACTGATGCTATATAGTTACCCTGAAATTAATGTAAGAAAAGTATCTTTGTAAGAAGAAACTGCACTTTGCTTCTGTTGATTTGCAGAAAGCTTTTGAGTGTCAAGAGATGTTGTATGGTCGGCTTTGTGTAAATTTGGGACTTCAAGCAATGTACAGAAATGCTCAAAGTCATGTTAGAATTAACAGCACATTTAGCTTTAATATTGAAGTGGGAGTACATCAGGGTTCTGTACTGAGTCTGTTGCTTTTTATTTTTGTCTAAGAAACACTGTTTAGGGAGTTCCATATAGGTTGTCCGGAAGAGATGCTCTATGCTGATGATTTAGTACTTATTTGTGAAACAATGAAAGTTAAAAACTTGGAGGAATGCTATGGAAAGTAAAGGTCTGGGAGTGAATGTTACCAAGACCAAAGTGATGATCAGTTGTTGGAAAGCCCTCAGAAATAAAAAAGTTCCTCTGCTCAGTTTATGAAAAGTGAGCAACTCAATATTTGTGGTACTTGTGAGCATTGGGTACACAAGAAGTGCAGTGGAATTACAGGTAAGTTGATATATGATAATCAGTTTGCGTGCAAGAAATGTAATACAATGGAAACGGATGAGAACTCAGATGTGAAGAAAGTATATTTGGATGGCAAAGCTATTAAGGTTGTTCAGAAGTTTTGTTATCTTTGTGATACCATTGGAGCAGACGTGAGTGTGATTTCAAGAGTGGATGGAGTAAGTTTTGCCATTACTAACCAGCAAGGCGTTACCACTGTCGATCAAAGGAAGAGGCATTTGTATGCAGTGTGATGATGTGTGGAAGTGAAACCTGGCCAGTGAGGGTTGAGGACATGTGTTGCATGGAGATAAATGATATGAGAATGATATGATGGATGTGTAATGTGAGTTTTAAAAACAGGCCTAGATCTGATGACCTCAGAGGAAGATTAAATCTGGACAATATAGGGAAATGTCTGTAGAACAGGAGACTTCGATGGTATGGCTACATTAAAAGAATGGATGAAAGTTCTTAGATTAGTAGATGTAAAACAGTTGAGATAGCAGGATCAGTTGGCAAAGATTGATCAAAGAAAACACCGGAAGAAATGATACGGATGGACTTGAAAGAAAGAGGGATAAATAAAGACCTGGCCAGAGATAGGTTAGTTTGGAAGTCAATTTCTAAAAACCATCCATCACATACCAGCATATAGAGAATAGAAAGTGAACCTTGGGGTTACTTTCAGCAGCCTCGTAACTTTTGCTTCTCTTATTTTGTCTTTTAGTCCTCACATTTCATGAGTGATGTTTCTGACAAAGGAGGAAGAATCACTGTTTTCTGGGTCAGAATCTATCCATCTAACACTTATCGTTGGCTAGTTTTTTACCTTGAAGTAGTATTTTTTTTTTTAGCTCCTTACATTAAACGGCTTCATGCCTTGTCTGGAGCGATTTCCATTAAAAAAAAAAAAAAAAAAAAACAGACGTTAAACCAATGATGATGATGATGATGATGATGATGATGATGATGATGATGATGATGATTCAACAAGGATCAGTGACCGAAGACAGAACAGATACTAAACTTTGATCCCAGCCCGAAGGCCATTGTGTATGAGCCTTGGAAAAATTTTGCTGCTCTGCTTTATAATCACTTAGCTAAATTAAACAAGTGAATTATTCGAGCAATATAGTGGCATGACAAATGGTGGCAAGTCTTGTTAATGTTGAACACCGGAACAAAATATTGATGAAAGTGACTACCAGATAGTGAAGACCTTCCAGATCACACAATACTGAAAATACTGCAGAGGGTTTGGAAGGAGTTCATATCCTAGTGGATCAATGGATTGGAAGGGCTACTCGACAGCCGAGCTGGAATGTTTATGAATTAATCATGCACATAGAGAGGGCATGACAGATTCAAAATGCTGACAGATCGATGACGATTATGACAAAAGATGAATCTTATGTTCTCACCAATAAAGAGCACAGAGAAGATCTTAGCAAGATAGCCCACCAATTCAGACAAGGTAAACAGAGGGTTAAAACCAACTAAATACAAACAAAGGCTATGGCTCACCTCATATAAATTGGAATATGTTTCGAACGTCCTTCCATGACCATCAGCATCTTTGACAACAGAAATAACCCTGAATGGGGACAGAAAAACTAAGTAAAAAGAAAACTGAAGGGAATATGGAACAGGAAGAAAATTACAGTAATACCAATAATTGTAGGAGCATTAGGAACAGTTCTGAAAAACATGGAAAAAAGACTAGGATGGAATACAATTGATAAAATACAAACCACAGCACTACTGAAAAGAAAGAAAAATCGTAAATTGTAGAAACCAGACCATGTAGCCAGATGACACTGACCAACCGCTAGTAAATTAAAATAGAATAGCACTAGGAAGTGAAAATACAGATAGAACATACTAAGACGAACCCAAGTGATTTGAGACTGCTTGGATAAATATTTAAGAAAAATACTATAATCTAACACCCCTCTCCCTTATAAAGAAATTAGAAGAGCATAATAATATTTGCCTTAAATTGAAGACTTATTACAAAAATTCATAAAAAATTAAAATATATCAGTTTATATTTACTTATTTTAATCAATAATGACAAATCTAATATATAAAGAAAAGCCCGTCTGATTCTTGGAGTTTATCATCGACATGTTCGATTAGAAACAAGTAAAACAAAAACAAAAAATACTACATATTTTACAAACAACAAATCATAAATACAATTGTCCAGAATAGGGTCCCAATTTTTTTCTTTTTCCTTAGGGAGATACGTGTAAACTTTCGATTTATTTCTCAGCACAAATTCTGTTCACGAAAGTTATTTTTCTCCTGTTGAGTCCCGCCGCTTTCAAAGTTTCAAAATGCAGTATTATTTCCATCCTCGATTAGAGATGCAGGCATTTTTTTTTCATAATGCATTGCAGTTTCGTAGAAACGAAGACAGTCATTTTAATAAATTACTTTGTGAAATAAAAATCTTATTTAAAAATAATAATTTATTTATTAAAATAACTTTACTGCTAAAATTAAATCCACTGCAATGCATTTTGGTTTCTTAGAAAATAAGTCGGCCATTTTACTTTGTGAAAATAAAACAAATCCTACTTACAACAAATGATTTATCTACAAAAATAATTTACCGACTAAATTATATCCACTAAGATGCTCTTCCGTTTCTTAGACAACAAGTCAGCCATTTTTAATAACACATGAGTAATAGCAAATTAATTTAAAGACAGAAAAATAGAATTTCACAAATAATGATTTATTATTTGTGAAATTCTATTTTTCTGTCTTTAAATTAATTTGCTATTACTCGTGTTATTAAAACAACAGTTACTTAACTCCCAAGCTACGCCAAGTAGGAAGAGACAGTATGTAATAAAAAAATAATTTAGTAGACAATGCATATATAGATTATATTCACTAATTAATATTATGTTTCAAGTTATTTATCTACCTCCCACAAGGTAAGATGTGACACAAGGTCGGGAAAGTGGGATTAGATAAGCCAGCGCTCGAGAGGTGAGCACTCTGGCCATTGAAAAATTGCCTGGGCAGCCCCTGTCGGCATTCCCCGGTAGGGGCGCCTCAGGCAGTAAGCAATAAACTTACTCCTCCCCAAAGAGGGGAGGCAAAGCCTGGGAGGGTGCACCTCCTAGAACTGCACAGGACCAGTCTCGTGCAGTATCCATCGGAACAGATACTACACTTTGATCTTGGCCAAAAGGCGTTTCAAATTTAATATAAATTCATATTAATGTATTCAAGGATTACGATATGAAACAATTTTAGTTATGTCCCTTAGAATTTGAACAGAATTATTTTGACGCTCTTATAATGGAAAATTAGTTGTATAAGATTTTAATTTCTTAAAACACCATCAATGTATAACATTTTGTTTACAGTTTATTTTATTTTTTGATTTTACATATTCCATATTTTTTCATAGTTTTACTGCTGCTAGGTGCACGTGCATGAAACATCTTAAAAGACGCTGTAAACTACCTATGTACTGTATGTCTTATGAACACACCTCGATTTCCCATGACAATATATTACACATCACCACACTGTAACAGTTACGGTTTAGTCGCATGAAACTTTGTCTTAAAAAAAATTACCTTTCAAAATAATCAAACCTCTAATTTTTAATGATCAACTACCTCCAGTGTAAGAAAGTTAGTTAGAGTTATCTCTCTCAGATCAGTTACGTTCTATCCAGGAGCGCTGTAGACTATTATTTTTTTTTTAGAGAGGGTGGGATTCAGTGGAGGGTATTAATCTACAACTGTGCCAAACAACATTTTTCTCGTTACGGTTTTAATTTTTTAAGGTTGTGCCAGTTGACACGGTTAAGATTCGAATAAAAATTGTTGTTTGGGATAAATACAATTTAGGCGCGCAGAGTGAATATAATTGTATTGGCGCGTGACAAATATAAAAATAACGCCCACGCAAATTCCGATGTGGCCTTATATATTAAATCAACTCAAAACGAGCGGACGTAGTTGAGAGCACACCACGTGATATTTTTGTCCAATGAGATTTCTCCAAAGACATATTTTTCTAAACTTTTCTCCTTAAGCTCGCTGGAGCCTATCCAAATAGTATTTAAGCACACACAAACACCAAACTTTCTCTTTCAACTGACTTTTCATCCGGAGGTTACACGCATCTTACTATCACTCTTCCAGTTCACCCTTTCGCGCGCTTCATACAATTTCACAGGTGAACATTACCTATTGCCTCTTTTATAACAAATGAACACTTCAACAAAAGAAAAGACATTCTTCTTTTTACTTACCCTGAAACTACGAACGAAATTGCTCCAATCACGAAAGTTAAAAAGTACCAAAACTTTTTGGAACTCTATTTTGGACAATTAACGCATTTTCTTTAAATCCTATTTTCATATTAAAATCAAAGTTTTCAAGGGAAATAACTCTGCATGTAAAACCTAGAGTTGCACCCCTTGTTAAATTTGCTAAAATTGTTAAAAAGTTATGAGTTTGATACTATCCCTATTTATTTACCTCCTTGCGTGGGCAAAGTTAGACACGAGCTCGGTTTTTAATGGGGAGAAAATCCAGCTCCCCAAAAAGGATCACTCTGGACTGGGGACATAAATAAAAACTGCCTTATTCTAGAAGGATTTATTCTCTTCCAACCGAAGGCTGAAATAATACTGTCCATATTTATTTGACTCAAAAGTTATGTGTTTGGTACTATTCCCCATTTACTTACCTCCCCACGAGGGCAGAATTATACACAAGGTCGGTTTTCAATGTACGAAAAATTCAGCTTCCCCAAAAAGGACACTCAGGATTGGGACAAAAATAAAAAATTGCCTTAGTCTAAAAAGATTTTTCCTTCATTAACCGATGACGGAAAAGATGAAAGATGCAGTATCAGAACAGACACTACATTTTGCTCCTAGCCAAAATGAGTGTCGAGTGTCTTCACTTAATTGTTTAATTTTAATAATATTGTTTGTCCTTATGTAAAAATAGAAAATATGAATTTAATTTTTTTAAATCATTTTCAAAGAAATATTTTTTCATCTTGAACTTGATAACCTTTTAACTTGTTGATTTAAAAATATTCACCGTTAAGGCTTGCATATTTTAAAAATAAGTCCTTAAAGAAATTATTGTTTTTATTTCATTTTTAAGATTTGAATAAGTTCCCGTTTATGGATGGTCGATTTGAAATTAAAAAATAAATAAAATAAAATAAGTTATTTTCTAGTTTAGATAATTTTTATTTTTATTCTATAATTTATATTTGAGAGATATTGTAGCAGAAGAAAACATTTTTTCCAAAAAAAATTAAATAAATAAGTGTTATGGTTATTTACCTGCTTCCCACTGCAGCAATCCGTACCATTGGTTTGGTCAAGAGTCCACTTTTGCAGTCCAAACATCCTACTAGTGAAAGAAGCAGGAAAACAGTATACGACAGTATAAAACATATGACTACTATATTACCCCTCCCTCCCACCCCGCTTAGGCCCACAGCTGATAAAAAAACAACAAGATATGCTTTATTGATAGTAGCAGCGTAAGAGAAGAAATCTAAACAAACATGCAAGTTGAACCAAGAGGGAAAATGAACGTTCAATTCGAAAAAAATATCTGCCTTTTTGCTGAAAAGAAAAAAAATAGAAAAATTATGTAACAAATGGCAAATATCATATTCAAAAATTGCCACTGCAAGTAGAAAATGCACAAACTCAAATATAGACAGTCTTGCATAATATTTTAGGTCAGTGAACATGTCAACCATAATGTGTAGTGCTGATGTGTGTCGGAAGACATTATTTGAGTGTCTCTTGAGGTTCCATCTCAGTAGGCTGATGGAAGACTGAGTGTGGGGAAAACATGGGGTTCCTAGGTGTCAGTGTCCAAAAGGGCTCGTTTCAACCTATCAACCGATACAGTCTCTTTTCTACCCCCAATGTCTAGAGTAAAAAGTTTATCCATTCGTGCAAGCACACAATAAGGACTGGTGTAAGGTGGTGTGAGTGAAGCTTTAACAGAGTCTTTCCATAGAAACACATGAGTCCATGAGGCAATGTCTAATTAAATAATTTGTTGTCGAGGATGCATTGGCGGACGCTGTTAAAATAGCATCTGTCTATGTATTGATCTGTATCAATCACAGGGGAATCCGAGTGGATGAACATTTGGCCAGGTAATGCTAACGGAATTTCGTAAACCAGTTCTGCTGGGAAATATCCCAAATCCTCCTTGATAGCAACACAACAGCCAAGGAGAACAATAGGTACATAATCCATCCATCAGTAAGGATTAAGAGCTGCATGTAAAGTGGTTTTCAATTGACGATGAAAGTGATCGATCATACCATTGGAAGCTGGATGATAATTCTTGGTCCTTGTGAGTTTTGTACCTAAGATTTTGGGAAGTTCTTGAAATAGATGGAATCCGAATTGCTTACGATGATCAGTGGTAATTGTTGCTGGGACACCATAGTGCAAAATCTAGCCCGCGATTAAGGCACACACCACAGTTTCATCAGAAATATCACTCAATGGAAGTGCTTCAGGCAAATGATAAACACGGTCAATACAAGTTAACAGGTAGTAGTAACCTTTGCTGAACGGCCAATGTCAAACTCGGTCAATGTGGATATGGTTAAATCGTGCATCGGGGGTACTGAAATTTCTAAAGGGAGCTAGTATATGCTTGTGCATTTTAGATTTCTGGCAGGATAAACAGGAATTGATCCAGACAGTGATTTCACATCTCATATTCGCCCAGAAGAATCGAGTTGAAATAAGCTTTACTGTGACAGAAATTCCGAGGTGAGCCAGTTCATGCAAAGAAGAAAAGACAGTTTTGCAATGAGCTTAAGGAACAAAGGGGTGAGATGAATTCATGGAAGTCTCGCACAAGATTTGTTCATCTGCTGTAGAATGTACTTAAATTTTCAAGTTGCAAATTCTGGAGCTGAAAGAATTAAAATATCCAATATCCTTGTCATTGCTGAAAGTAAGAGCCAAGTCAGATAGAGAACCTACTGCAATATGTCAGAATTTATTGACATTGAGGTATAAGTCCCATTTAATAGATTATTTCCAGGCACGTTGAAGGCTAAACTTGAGATTGTCAATTTGCTTCTACATGCTACTAATTAGACGTCATCTGCAAATAGGAGCATGTTTCCACCAATCACTTCCAGCATGTTGTTGATTGAGAGTAGAAAAAGGAATAGGACCCAACACGGAGCCTTGAGGAACACCACTGCAAGCATCCATCTCAGATGACAGACTGCCATTTATCTGAACTATGTATGTATGATCACAAGAAAGAATCTTATCCACTTTTTAATCGATTCATGGAGGCCATAATTGTTGAGTTTATATAAAAGTAAGTGGTGATTGACAGAGTAAAAAAAGACAATGTCAGCAGCATCTCAATCGTCCATTATATTTGTAAACCATTCTCACATCACAAGTAAATTTGTGAGACATGACCGTTTCGGAATGAAACCATGTTGAGATGGAGAGATGGTAGAAGTTGATATAAGATGAGCCATGATTGCTCGCTTGAGTAGAACTTCCATGGTTTTTTGAGATGATAGAAGTGATACAAGTAGAAAAGATTGCTGAGTCGGCAGGTGCGCATACATCGGTACCATTGGTTGTGTCTGGAGTCCACTTGTCTTGCGCACTGCAAACCTTTGTTTGGGATGAGACATAGCCGTCTCTTCAGCTTGACGTCCAAACATCCAACTAGTGAAAAAAGCAGGAAAACAGTATACAACAGTTCATGGGAAGTGTCTCCCACGCAAAGTGTTCTGATTGAATAATGTACAATCACTCCGAGTGTAAGGACAAACTTGCGTAAAAGAAAATAGATCGTAAACATATAACTGTTACGGACATGAAGCCAGTTTAATGTGTGTGTGTGTGCATGGGGGGTGGATCCAGCTTTCCCAAAAAGGGGCACTCTGGACAGGTGCAAAAATTGACGTGTTTGGGACCATCGACATTCCGTGGTAAGGATGCCTTATTATTATTATTATTATTATTATTATTATTATTATTATTATTATTATTCACTAAAAGTTATCATACAGGTCATCGTCAGTGATTGCTCACCGACAGCAACCGGTGGTGTTCCCTGGAGTCTGAGTGACAACAAGCCTCCCCAGACTTCTAGTACTCTCTACCTCTTTTCGATAGCAACTGCAAATGACTTTGCGGTATTGCAACAGCCACTTACGATTGATTTCTCGCTGCTAAGAACCATTGATCTTCTCTGGGATTTGGGTGGCAATAAGCCTCCCCAAGCTCCCACCACTCTCCACACTTTTCCAGTGGAGGTTTGGTTTGTACTGTCCCTCCTCAGTCTTCTCATCCTCCTTGACTCTCTACAAATATTTTGTGTGGTGTCAGCCTAGGCCGGCGCCATTTTTTGGGGGGAGAGGGCAGCTTATGATGTTTCTTGTAGTTTCTGTTCATGCGGTAATGTTTTTTCTGTGGTTTGGTTTTCTTCTTGTATTTCCATGTGACTGGTTACCATTCGTAGCTTATGTGGGTTGATTTTCAACATTCGATGATTTTCCTTAAGATTGCAGCTGTTTTGATCATTGCCATCCTTTGTATGGTCTCAGTGATCCCTTTGATTCCAATTTCTCCCAGTCTTTTCTCCAGGTTTTTTGGGACTGTTCCTAGTGCTCCTATGATTATTGGTATTATACTAACTTTCTTCATGCTCCATATTCTTTTCAGTTCTCTGGCAAGTTCCATGTATTTGCTTCGTTTTTCCGTCTCTTTGATCTTCACTCTGTGGTCTGCTGGAACGGTGAAGTCTACGATTTTGCAAGATTTTTTCTTCTTGTCTATTATGATAACATCCGGTCTCCCTGCTTGTATAAGTTTGTCTGTTTGTACATCCATATCCCAGAGGATTTTGTGTTTTTCGTTTTCTAGTACTGTCTCTGGTTTATGTTTATACCATTTGTCTGTGTATTCGAAATTCAATCGTTTGCACCATTCCCAGTGTACTGCTTTCCCCACACAGTCATGTCTGTTCTTGTATTTTTGGGGGGCTAGTTTGCTGCATTCACTTATTATTGATTTACTGTTTCGTCTCTTTGTTTACACAGTCTGCATTTATTGTTTGCCTGGGTTTTATCTATTTTAGCTTTAATGTAGTTTGTCCTAATCACATTGTTCTATGCAGCCATCAGTAAAGATTCCGTTTCTCTGTTCAAGTGTCCTTTTCTTAGCCATGCCCAGCTATTTCCATTGGTTTCTTCTCTTGTCAGTTTTTAGAAGCGTCCATGTAGTTTTTCTTCCCACTTTTCTTTTCTTGTCACTTTGTTTCTGGTTTCAGTGCTTTCCAAGTTGCTTGTTGGAACGGTGTCTCTTGCTGTGGTGATTAGCCTTTCCGTGTTTTGAGTTATGTATTTTTCCAGCTCTTTTTAGTGTCTTCCACACAATCTTCTATACTTACCAGTCCTCTTCCCCTTCGTTTCTTTTCATGTAGTGTCTGTCCATATCGTCTTTTGGGTGTAGTGCGTTGTGCATGGTCATTAATTTTCTAGTCCTCTGGTCAAGGTGCCTGAGTTCTTCTTTAGTCCAGCCTATGAATGGTTCAGAGTATCTTATTAGTGATACTACCCAGGTGTTTATTCCTTTCACTAGATTCCAGCTATATAATTTCGTTTCTAAGAATTTTGTTGTTCTTCGTAAATATTGTTTTCCAATCTTCTCTTTCATTTCTGTAGATTTGATGCTGTCTGCTTCCAGAACTCCCAAATATTTCTAGCTGTCCTGTTCGCCAAGCACCCTCATCTCCTCTTGGTTGGGGAGTTCCATGCCCTTTGTCGTCTCCAGTTATTCTCTTTTCATTTCTAGTAGTACGCACTTTTCCATTCCGAATTCTATTTGAATGTCCTGACTGAAGATTCTGATCGTATTTATCAGCTTTTCCAGTTCCTTTCTGCTTTTTGCAAATAGTTTCAGGTCGTCCATGTACATCAGGTAGTTTATTCTTTGTTTTGTGTCTGTAAACTTGTATCCGGCATCATATTTTCTGAGTATGTAGTTGAGTGTGGCATCATGGCTATTATAAAAAGTAGTGGCGATAGAGAGTCTCCTTGGAAAATGCCTCTCTGTATTTTTATCTCAGTCAGGTGTTGTCCTCCGGCTGTCAGTTCTTGTCTCCATGTTTCTATTGCTTTTTTAATAAGATTAATAATCATTTCAGGTATTTTGTATATTTTTAAACACCCAATTATCCATGCTTGAGGTATTCTGCCGTAAGCTTTTTTGTAGTCAATCCATGCCATGGGCATGTTCTTTTTTCTCCTTTTTACCTCCTTCAAGATCTTTTGATCGATGTATAGCAGATCATGCGTCCCTCGTTTCTCTTTCAAGCATCCTTTTTGTTTTTCTTGGGAGCAGTCCACGATTGTTCAGGGATTGGTAGATTTGTTCTTTCAGTTGTGCCATTAGGATTTTCCGCATTGTTGGTAAACAGGTTATTGGTCTGTATCATTATTATTATTATTATTATTATTATCATTATCATTATTATTATTATTATTTTAATATTTTTTTAACATGGAAAGAATGTAGTGAGTAAACAAAAAATCTTAAACAAATAAAATAGAGAAAAAAGAATTAAAATTCATTAAAAAGAAAAAAATGTAACTTAGTTTGTTTTATCATTTATTTTATTTTAGTTAATAAATAGATTTACTCAATTTACTTCATCCACTTTTTGTTACCAAGCTATGAATCCGAAAATAATTAAGTTTTTGTCGCTGCTCGTAATTCTGTTAGTCTCTCATTTTCTCAAAATTAGTTTATTAGGTTTTCACGATATTTTGCATCTATCTATTCATATTTAACAAAGATGCGTGTGTGTTGTTTACCGAATTAGACTTCTGCAAAGAACTCACAAAAATCGTGCCTCAGGATTGTCTGGTCTGCATGAAGTTCTCTTGGTTGGCCCTAGCTATTCGTTAGACTTGTAAGATTTCAAGTTTTTACCCCCGACATCCATAGGAATAAAGCTCAGCGGTTGCATACAAAATCAGGGAAAGTTTGGTCCAGAACACACAATGGGATAGCGGTTGCACAGGCACAAGAGCAACAGTGTTATCCTCACTCCATGGATATGCGGTTCCATGCCTAACACGCCCCTATTTGCCAGACACAGAGGCAGAGACGACCAGAGGACGACAGATCCTGATGTTGACTCGTCTTGTATTTTTACCATAGCCTTGTTAACCGGTTAGCTCTTACACTACCCTGTTGCCACCATCCCTACCATGATGAGAAAGGGTTGGAATTTAGGAGTGTATAGTATGTTTGTGTGTGAGAGAGAGTCCACATCTCAGATTTCAACAGTTGATCTTGCAAAAATCATTGATATTTTTGTAATCAACAGGTTACTCAGGGTGTCTTAGTTACAGCTTGTATATATATTTGATGGATTTGAGGTGAAGGCATAAAAGTGCCCCCTCCCCTTTCAAAATTTAAATATCAAGACCATCTCTGTATTTTAAAGGGATTTAAAGGGGCATTAAGCTCTTTTCAATGCTAAGGTTTGTTATGTTTTTTATTTTATTTTTTGTATGTTTGTTTGTTTGTTTCTTTCTTTCTATGAAAGAGGAGTCTCATGATTCATTTTTGAGGGGAGTAAAGAGGTTTGAATGCTCTCCCGCCCCTTGAAAAGAAATGTATTCAAAATTCCATTTGTAACAAAGTAGACATGAAGAGGATTCTAATCAGTTATGGAAAGCAAAGAGGGCTAAACAACCATTTCCTAAAAAATAAATCTATTCATGGATTTTTTAATGGACAGATCTTTATGAAATTTGAAACATATAGTAGACATGTATGGGGAATTTGCTTTTATGGGGAGCAAATGGAGCAAGTATCTTTGGAAAATAAATGCAACCACGGATTCAATGACTATTTGTCATATCTTTATGAAAATTGAAATGTAGTTTCATTTTGAGGGGATAAAGGGGTCTGAACGCCCCTTTCTTTGAAAATAAATGTAAACATGGATCCAAAATTTACTGGACAGATTTTATTGAAATTTGAAACATAGACAGTAGACATGATGGGAGTCTAATGTGTTATGCTTCATTTATATCTGAAAGGAGCAAAAGGAGCCGAACGACTCCCTCTCTTTCTGAAAATGAATATCTCTATGGATTTTTAAAAATTCTACATATTTTTGTGAAATTCTGAACATAAATTGTAGACATGAATGGGAATATAATGAATTATGTTTGATTTATTTCTGAGATGTGCAAAGGGCGCACAAAGCCCACCCCTTCATTAAAAATAAATATATCCATTCATTTAAAAACTCTTGGATAGATTTTTATGAAATTTAAAACATACTATAAATGGCTTGTAAAGTTTTGTTTGATTTATTTTTCTTGAGTGAGAGGTAGCAATGAGTGTCGAAACGTGTTTTAGGTATTTATAGTAGACGAAAAAATGCTCTCAATTAAAAAAATCTGCAACAGTTTGCTATAAATAAATACTCCATGTGTAACACTATAGAGGGGGGAGACATTTAAATTAGTCATAAGTTACTGATGAAGGACACAAGACTCAAAGTTATAAATCAAAAAAGGCGAATCCTTTTACTCAAGAATTAGTGAAGCACAATTGGTTTTGGAATTTTGTAAACGTAATTGTGTGAGGAATTTTTATGACGTCAGTCAATGGACAATGGGTAGAATACATTATTAGAATTTGGTAAACAAAATAAAATTCCAAAAGTAGATTGATGCAAAAATATCCGACTTCTGACCAGAATTATCTTCTCGGTTGTAAACAAAGGGAAATAAATGGAATATTGTTGATGTCAATCAATATGTAAGCAAGGGGAATAGACAAACAGACAGACAGAGAAGAAAAACAGAGAGAAAAATGAACGAATAGGGAAAACCCAGAAGACAGAATGAGAGACGAATTTATGTAAGCCAGATACACACACGCTTGCATACACATGCTAAGAGTCGCAAGTGGCAACATAGCTTTTGGAGTAACAGTCTGACTATTAAATCAACAATGAACTGACAATCGAATTTTGTTATCATGTGTGAATAAATAATAAATAAAGGAAAACCTGTAAAACTAAAAAGGTAATAATTGTATGTGTTTGTTTTGTATGAACTAACAACAACTAAACAGAACAAAACATGACTGTTTATGACATGGTGAAAATATTCGAGGAGCTACAGCACCCCTCCCCCCCCCTAAAATCCAATTTTTCTTCACTGTGGTAAGAGCAGTGGCAACGTAGTGATGTCAGAGCTATACCGTCTGAAACTCCGGTTCCTGGCAGAGCCACCCATGACGGACAGGTTTGGAACCAAGCAGTAGTTTTGATGAAAATCTAGGAGGATTCAGCATTGGGAGCCATCGTCTCTGCCTCTGCGTGTGGCAAACAAAGACATGCCAGGCGCGAAACCACAAATTAATGAAGGTGACAACTTTGATTTGTTTATTTGGGACTAAATTTTCCTCGGCTTCGCATGCATGTGTAGATGATACAAAAAAAAAAGAGTTAGAAATATACACGACCCAAAGTACAGAAAGGTTGATCATTGCCGCCAGAGGCACCACCACAACCAACAATAGAGGGAGCAGCAAAACTGGAAACAAGCAAAATGGGAAGAGAAGCAGCTACATGGACGATTTAGAAGACTTACCAAAGAAGAGATGCTCAGAAAGACATGGGCATTGTTATGGAAAAGACACTTAAACAGTGAAATGGAATTGCTATTGACAGTCACACAAAAAGCGATCAGAACTAGCTATATCAAAGACAAAATAAATATAGACTCTGTAGACAAAGAGACGAAACAGTAAATCACATAATAAGTAAATGCAGCAAAGTAACCCAAAAGGAATGCAAAAACAGACACAACTGTGTGGGAAAGGCAGTCCATTGGGAGTTATGCAAAAACCACACACACACATACGTGATGACACCAGCCTCATCTGGTACTACACAATGTGGTCATGAACAACTAATATAATAAAAAAAATTCAGCTTTTAGGTTATTTTTTAACTGAAATTGTCCCTATTTACTTGCCTCCCCACGAGGGCAGAGTTTGACACAAGTTTGGTTTTTAAACTAAAGACTAAAAGACAAAATAAGGGTAATTCTCGCTTCCTTTATTTTGTCCTTTAGTCCTAATATTTCATGAGCGAGGTTTCTGACAAAGGGGGAAGAATTGCTGTTTTCTGTGTCGGAATCTATCCATCTAACACTTATCGTTGGCTAGTATTTGACCTTGAAGTGATAATTTTCTTCTTACATCAAGTGGCTTCATGCCTTGTCTGGAGCGATTTCCATAAAAAAAAGAGTCAAGGGGGATGGAAAGACCAAGGAGGGAGAGCACTAACCAGACCTCTACTGGAATGGTGCGGAGAGTACTGGAACCGTGGCGAAACTTATCGCCACTCAAATTCTAGAGAAGACCAATGGTGGTTTCCAGTGAGAAATCAATGATAAACGGCTGTTGTGATAATGAAAAATGATTTGCAACAGTTATCGAAAGAGACAGAGAATGCTGAAAATCTGGGGAAACTTGTTGTCACTCAGACTCCAGGGAACATTACTTGTTATTGCCAGTGAGCAATCACTGATGATGATTTGTGTGAGAACTAGTGAGTAAATAATAATAATAATAATAATAATAATAATAATAATAATAATAAGAAGAAGAAGAAGAAGAAGAAGAAGAAGAAAGAGGAGAAGAAGACAAAGAACAATAATTATAATACGTTTCACGTTTGAACGGACATTATCATTTTCCACGGCCATTTAAAAAAATGAGATATTCTGTTGCCAAGTAATTGAAAATTAATTGGTTTCGCTAAAGTAGAAAATTCTGTCTATACCTATTTTAAAATGAATTCTTCCAAAATCGAATTCTGTCGTCCCGTCGACTTAACCAGTTCTAAAAACCTACACTTTGCATCATTTTTATTTTTATGTAATTTTAATACACATCTAATTGTTACAATTTTAAATAAATAAGCTTAAAAAAGTGAAATTCGTTTTTATTTTCTTAAAGAATATTTAGCTGACAATTATTTAAATTGTTATAAGAAATACATAACTTACAAGGTTACAACGTCCGTTTCATTTATGTAAAAATATTTAGCTGGTAATTATTTTATGGGAGATAGAAAACGAATATTGTTTTAACAAGATTCAAATTGTTACAGCAGTTATAAAATTTTAATATTGGATATTCTATTTTATCGTTATTGTAGCGAGGCTTGTGTTGGAGTCTTTTTTCAAAGCCATGTTGAATTGGTTGTGCTATTGTGGATAGAATATAAAAGGAAAAAAGCCAATGATGAAGAAACAGTAATAATAAAGATACGGTTGAATGTGAATATATGTACATACATTTATTTCTCGCAGAGAAAGAATTGTCAAAGATAAACGAAAGAAGGGTATAATAACACATGATACATAAAAGGGGTTACAATCACAGACATAATTACTAAAGGTAATTCTATGTAAATGTTCCGAATGCAATTGAAATATACATGAATTGTCAGGGCAAACAATTTATAGAGAAATGCATGGGTGATATAAAGTAAATACGACTTATCTGGGAACTATTTTGTTAACGAATACTGACCAGTAAAAAAGGGTCATGCTAAGGTAACTTGCTGTCTTGAAATCTTGCCTAAACTGTAAACAGAAGTGAGATCTGGCAAATGTTATCAGAGGTGTGAAAATCATGGAAACGGTAGAGCCATGTGAAACACATCTGCATAGCTTGGAATTGACCACCAGAAAGAGGACAAATCTCGATTTTAATTTCGCACATGTGTAGAGAGATTCTTTTTTATACTTCATTATAGAAGAGTTGATTCTTCTGTTGCCTGGTATAATTCAGGGGAGATAATTTGATATGATTCAAAGGAAATAACTTTTATATATACTGAGCCGACACAACTTTTAATAAATAAATAAAGAAGAGACTTATTCATTTTATTTATTTAAATAATATTTAGCTGACAATGATAATTATGTTTACGGGAAAAAAGAAACAATTTAAAAAAAAATATTATTAAACCTGACATATATTTATTATTTCAAGAGAAATATAATAAACAGTAAAATATACAGATAGATGAAGAAAACAACCATGTAATTTCCACTGGGTCCCACTAGTGGATACATATTCAAAGAAAAATAAATGAATTCACTTAATCAGCGAAATATTCTTTTCTCTTACATATAGCATTTCTATTTTCCTGGTTTTGCAAAGAATATCTGTGTCGAATTATTGATACAGTCAATGATCTTTATCAACTATTAGACTTTACTAAGATATTTGATAACTTCTTGCAGGTTAAACATTAGGGAAAATTTGTTTTTTTTTCTACAGTTGGGGATCCATATTAGCCTGAATTTGCGATTTACGGAACAGACAGGAAATAGCCAACCTGCTGCCGAACAGTCATTAAATAAAACAACTTTTTTATTTTTTCCCTCACTTAAGATTAAGGTCAATTATCCCCCCCCCCCCCCCGCTTCGTGTTAAGAATGGGTTTAATAACTTTCTTCAAATCATTAAGTGGATCTACTTTATTTATTTATTTATATTTTTGGAGGAAGTTTTTTCAACTTTATATTTTGAGGGGCTAATTTTTTGGGAGGAGGAAGAGGCTAACATTTATTGTATTTTTCCCTGAGGAAGTTTTTTCATCATTTAAGAAGACACTCGTCCTCTGAATGTATGTACACTGGCAATGCCTTTGTCCCTCATGTTCGAACACTTCAAGAAACGATTCCCAAATGTACCCCGAGCGCACTAGTTTGCCCATGTAACCGCAAATGGAAAACTCACACTATGCGCAATGTTTTCTCTAAGTCGAGAAAAGAAATCTTCCTTCATTTTTATTGATATGGATCCCCGATTATAGAAGTATCAAAATTTTAAGTCGTGGATTCTGTTAAAAAGTCTATCCCCGAGTAAAGAGCAGACTCTAAAGCGTCTCTTAACGAATTATGTCCTTCTTTGTGGCAAATGTTTTGTATTTTTTCCAGTTTTGCCATGAATAAGCATGTATAATTATTGATACAGTCGATAGCCATGGTCAATTCTTGGATTTCATTTTGTAGATGTTTGATACCTTCTTGCAGGCTACTGGTATCCAACCTCAATTCCTCAACATGACGCTCTAGGCCCACATACTCATCCTTGTCCTGAAGAAAACTGTCATCTGTTTGTAAAGAAACATTGATAACTGTTGGAAAAGGTAGTTGTTGACTACAGTTAGACCTGTCAGTTAACTTAAGCAGTATCGGTAGTATTCCACTGCCATTTCCAAAAGAGCCTCCACTAAAAGAGTAATTTGACCGTTTTTCTTTGTAATTTCTTAGTTCCAACGGGTTGTATAATTTTCCTGAGTAATTGGCTAAGAAGAAGCCCATGAACCATTGAGAGAAATAGAAGTTTGCTTTAAAACTTCCCTTCATAATACGTTCCATCGGAAAATTCTTTGCAACATTAATTTGAACAAATGCTGATTGAAGTTGTTTAAAGTTGTTATAGATGGAAATAATACGTAGGCCCGGACCGAACTTAACAGCATGCAAAGAAATCGTCGCTGGAAACAGAACCTTCATGCCAATACAAAAATCAGATCCAGTCCTTAGTTCATCAATTGTTTTGAGGTGCGGGTTGATATATTGATGAAGAAATTCCAGCAATTTTCTCTTGGTGATTTTCGTTACGTTAGGGAATACGGTAATGACTTTTAAAGACATTTTGGTTTAAAAAAATATTTATATATGCGTATTGATAAACCTCATATATATATACATATATATGAGGTTTATCAATACGCATACATAAATATTATATATATATTATGAAGATTTGCTTTCTGCAATATTTTGTTTGTTTGCTTAACTATGACATTGTACACTTCTATGTATTGAAGACGGACTTCAAATACGAGTTTCATTTATGAGTTGAAACTTCAATTGCAGGATATCACTCTGACGTCATCATCCATCGCATTTATTCTTGTGTGCATTTCTATTATGTAATTACGTCATCAATACAATGACGTAATTATCGTTACTTAGACAGAATTATTTAAAATCGTGCGAATAAGATAAGATGGATTTTAGTCGTGTTATATCTCGTGGCGACTCGTAATAAAACTGTTTGCATTTTGAATTAAAAATCTGGAAATGTGAGGGGTCATAAAAGGCATAGAAGCCCCCATTTGGACGTCTGTTATGATGTTCGTTGTTACTTTCTTTTTCTTTCTTTTTTCTTTCTTTCTATGATATTGACGTTGTTTCAAGTTTATATATACTATGTTTTTATGCGATAAACTCTGAAAGCCGATCATTAGGAATTTAAAAAAAGACAACGGCGTAATGGTAGGTAATGTAGTCTTTACTTAGTTTAATTTAGTTTGGTGCAAACGGGGCACGGTGGTAGGGGAGGGGGTAAAACGTCCCCTTGAAATAAATGTACCCATGGATTAAAAAACTACTGGACAGATTTTTATGAAATTTGGAATATAGATAGTAGACAAGAAGAGGAGTCTAATGAGTTATGTTTGATTTATTTTTAAGGGGTCAAAGGGTACCGAACACCCCTCTTGAAAATAAATATATGTATGGATTTAAAAAATTGCCGGTCATATTTTTATGAAATTTGGAAGATAATAGACATAAAACGGTATCTAATTAATTAGGTTTGATTTATTTTCTTAGGGGAGCAAATGGAGCAGAACCCATGATTTGAAAATAAATATACCCATAAAATTTACTTCTTAATTCTTACTATACTGTTACATGTGGTGTTATACGCACAACCTTGTCAACACCGGGTAACCCTACTAGTATATATATATATATATATATATATATATATATATATATATATATATATATATATATATATATATATATATAGTCTAAAGAAGCTTTGAGTGATTTAAAAAAAAAAAAAAAAAAATGTAAAATGCAGTTTAAATTCCCAGACTAACTAAATCCAAGATATTGCAGACTTAACATTCGTTGGAAAATTAATAAATGAAAAAATATAAGTAAAAAAATTTTAAAAAGACAAAAAACGGGGGTTAATTATCTAAGAGTGAAACAAAAACAGGAGACCTTAAGCGTCTAATATTAACACGGGGATCATCGGCTGTTTACCATGTAACTGTTTCGGAGATTTAAAAACAGGACAGTTATAATATTCATGGCTCTATATATATACTAGATGATTCAGCAGATCGCTATCGCTTTGCAAAGTTCTCTACTTAAAATATTTGAAAGAAAACGTTTAAATAATAAACATTTCATTGTTGTAAACATAGAACAAACGCTTTCACATTTATTCATATAGATAGATAAACATTAACATTTTGGTAATTTCAATAAAAATGTATTTATTTTTTAAATATGACCGTAAAGAAAAGAAAAGAGAAGAAAGAAGAAATAAATTTCCCTGAGCGATGGTGATGTGTGTGTGTTTATAAATAGATTGCAACTTGATGAAAATGAAGTCAGTTCCTCCAAAGAATAGACCGGAAAGGAATACAATTGTGGTGCATAAACAACTGCCCTGCCATCATAATCATCATTGGCATTTTTGAATTCTATTGACTTGCTAAACATTTGTTCACGAAATAACCAGAACTATTTGTTATATTAAAATCAAAACAATCGTTGAATTAAAAAAAAAACAATAAAAAGTATAGTTATTTAATAAAGTATCTTTTTGCACAGCAATACACAAATTAGTTAACTTTACTATTGAAATAACACATATATATATAAGCAGTATATGAAACAGATAGGATGTGTAAAGTTGAACTAACTTGAAATAAGATGTTTTGACCTCATCGTCAGTGCGAGAAATGAGCCAATTTTCACATTTATTCATTAGAAGATATCTATAAAAGATGTATGTGTGTGTATGTGCAGCGGTCGGACATAGGACCTATTTCTTCTTGTCCCCTGTGAGCAAATTAGTCATACACTGACCAATCGGCTTGCAGGGCATATGATTTTCTAGCTGTCCCCAAACGGACTACTTTGACAGTTGAGTCTTGGGACGACATCGGCAGAGAGAAACGAGACGCTTGACCATCGTTCCAACAGCAGCCACGATGTTGACGATTCTATTATTTTTTTTTCTGGACACTGTCCAATATTTTGTTACTTTACCAAGCGGTAAAGTAACCCTTTGAAATAAATTCTCTTTAATTTGTTGTTATACAATGTGTTTCTTGTTTGATTCAATTTCGTGCATAGAGATGTAAGAAGCATTTGTACAAATGGTAACCCCGACGTGATCTGAACACGCAACCTTATTAAAATAAGCTTGCAGTCTGTCTGTGTACAGAGCTGGATCGGTTGCCGTTAAATTAATCGGGGTCAACATCTGACCAGGAAAAGATAGATGCATTCCATAGACAAGTTCGGTTGGAGAGTATCCGAGGTCCTCTTTGATCGCAGCGCGACAGCCAAGAAGGACAATTGGTACATATTCGCTCCATCGCTGTTGGTCTGGATAAGCATGCAGCGCGGCTTTCAGTTGGCGATGGAAGCATTCTATCATCCCGTTAGAAGCTGGATGATAGTTAGTAGTACGGATAAGTTTAATCCCTAAAATTCTGGAAAGTTCCTGGAATAGGTGGGATTCAAACTGTCCACCACGGTCGGTGGTTATAGTTGTGGAAACCCCGTAACGCGATATCCAGCCTGAGATAAGGGCTCGCGCTACGGATTCAGCCGAAATATCGATTAAGGGAATGGCTTCAAATGTGTGTTCCCCGGCACAAGTTTTCAACTGTTCATCTCCTGACAAAACCAATAACATATTTATAATTAGCATGTTAATCAGGATGTTTTAGTCATCATTTGCATATGTCTTGATGGTTTGGGGGATCATAAGTGACACACCCCTCAAAATTAAAATATCTCTGATTGGCATTAAATTTAAGCAATAGATATGTAGCATTTACATTATTGACCAGAAGTGCACTCTTCAATGCACGAGATTCACGCAATAAATCGTGATTTGGCGATAACCCAAGTCACGTGATCAGCGTGGTTAACCAGTTCGTGACTTTCAGTCAACAAGGAAAGAGGTCATCCTGCGTTCTTCTGCTAGGCCGATGGCAGAGAATATATGAACTCCGGGAACAGGTTATTTCACCTTGTCAATATATATTCAACCCCATGTATAAAAGATGTTCTGTTCTGTTGTTCCTGCGAATAAACCTATATCTATATATATCCCTTTAGTTGATGTATCTCATTTAATCCGCCTCCCTGTCTCACATAAAGATATTAGAGACCAATTCAAAAAGATTCACAAAGTTTCAAGACTATGTGGGTAATTTAAAGGGGATTGAGTGTGCAAAAATTTAAAGTAATTCCTTTTAGCATGGGATTTACAGAATAAATATTAGAGACAAACTAAGATTCTCAAATTTTTACTTTTTCGAAGAAAGGGTGGGGGGGCTTAAACCCAAATTTTATCACACTTTAAAAAAAAATTCAAATTACTACATAATAATAAGTAGTAACAACACTTTTATTGGAATATTTATTCTATTTTTCATTTCTTTCTTTGTCTTTTCTTTCTATGATATTAAAATATTGCAAGTGTGGGCATGAATAAGAGAGAGAGAGAGAGAGATTGGAAAATTCAGCTCCCCTCAAAAGGGGCACTGAATAGAAACAAAAATACTTGTATTGTTGGATAATGACCCTATGGGAACGGACGCATCTTGAGGTGGACGTATCTGTTGGAAATCGTTGGTTTGACTTGCACAATTTAGTGTAGGTGGACCCGTACAGTCGGGGGCAGAATAGGGCTGTTCTCACGGTTGGAGCTCACAGGTGCTCTCAGAGTGAACGTTGACGAGCACCGGGTCAAGAGGTCAGAAAACATGAGTGAAGGAAATGTTTGCGCATGAGTGTCGCACGTGTGGATCTGTGACATCACTCCTTCTCCGTGAGAAGCTGAGAGTTTTGCCAGTCTGGGGTTTGGAGACGAGCCTATGAGACGTGATTTAAGATGTAGTCTGCAACATAATTAGGGGAATTAATTCTCTAAGAAAATACAGGCGAAAGATCCCTTTTCCCCTCTCCACAAATGGTTAAGGACTTAATTGATAAGTAATTACGAAAGCAGTAATTTGCTCTCTCTCTCGACGTTGATGAATATCTCCAAGCCGATAGATAACTAACGCCTGTAATAAAAAGAATTGAAAGTTTAAAAGATTGTTTGTCGATTGAGTCGGTCATGGAGCTTTTGTGTTGCAGTGGCGTGGTTCACGGCAGAAAGAAAGAAGAAAGGATTCAACCACTAGACGACGCATCCCTCTACGCGACGAGGAAGAAGAGAGGGTACGAGAATTTAAAGATATGCAACATATATGATTTTTGGTGTAAAAAAAAGGACGAGTGTTTAAACGAGAACTGCCACGGCCCGTTCCGGGACGAGTATACAAAACGAGAACTGCCGCAGCCCAAGCTGCAACTATGCAACAGTATAATTCCACTGTCACTGCCTTTTGAATGAGAAAGCTTCAGAAAAGAGAGTGATGAAATTTGGAACATCGATAGAAGACATTATAAGGAGTGTAATGAGCTATGTTTGATTTATTTTTTAGGGGAGCAAGGAGGGCAGAGTTCATCTTTATAAATAATAAATGTATCCATAATAGTTACTCCTTAGTCTTTACTATAATGTTGCACTGGGTGCAACGGTGTTGCATGTTGTGTTAAACCCGGGCAACGTGGAATAACCCTGCTAGTGAATTTATATGACCATGGGTGAAGAAAACTGACTAAACTAGATTTATTTTCGAAATGTTTTTATGAAATCACTAAATTTGAGAATAATAATTTTTTTTTAGTTTTATTGAATTTACTTTTACAGAGTTTGGCCAAATGTTCAACATGAAATGTATAAATATTGGGGAAGAAATTATTAGGATATCTTCAGAGATTTGTCTTTATAGAATTGTAATATTTATTTGCATAACAATAAAATCTTCTATACAAAGCGTGGCATAAGGCCAAAGAGAGAAACGGAATCGCCACTCACGACCAACGTGGGGCTCTGGATGACAGCCTAATAATTTTTTTTCTAGGTCGACTTGTATAATCGGGGAAGGGGGAGCTTACAGAAATATGCTTTATCTCCAAACTTTGTATGTGAGTTACATGTGGAGTCCCTGCTCCTCTCCTTTCAGTGGCAGAGGGAGCGATATCTGGTTTGGGGAGAGGCTGTATTAAGCCTTTCTAGTTGTTTGAACAATTCATCGATTCTAGCCTCTAGCTTCCTTTGATCTTCAATGAGCTTGACCAGGGGATCTTGCTGCAAGGTCTGGACACCCGATATCGAAGCAGTGCTAGGTTTCACCGAATCAGCAATTTTATTTTCTACTCCCACTAGTAGCTGCTAAAACAGTCAGGTATACAGAAGGTAGACACGAGGAAAATATGATGTACAATTTCGCCTTCCTTACTGTCACCAAGAAAGTTCTGAAGTTGTCACAGAAAGTGGGAAGATTTATTACCCCCCAAGGTTTTCTCATGCCAAAGTTGAGATAACTTTTGCTGTCTGGAGGTAGATGTACTAGAAATGACTTGTTCATGTAGTGTCGTATAAGGTTTTTCTAGCGGTGGAGAAATTATTATATTTCTCACTTCCATTACTACATCTAAGGTTTATTTGAAGATGGCTGAGAGAATTTTTTAAATTGAGAAGAAATTCCCGTGATTTGGCAATCTAGCTCTACTTGGGCGAAGTATAAAGCCGGGTGTTCCATAAAATATCTTAGACAGATATCGTTAAGTGTCTAGTAGTTGACGGCATCTTTTTTAGTCATGGTGAAAGGTTGTATTTATACCACCAGAGAAATGACAGTTGAGCAGAGCGACGTTTCCCCGGTTGTTGTTGATGAAGAGAAGGGAAGGGAGTGGTAAACAATTAAGCACCGAGCCTAAACGCTATAATCACACATAGGGAAAGAAATCTACTCTTCGGACCGGTTTAATAAAGGAATGACAATAAAAACAAAACAACTGTAGCAGTTACCTCCTCCTTTCAAAACATAACTACACCGGTTTGCCGGTAGGTGTCGCTTTTTCACCGACAGGTGGCACTGTAAAGCGACACCAGAGTTATCTGCCCTTCTGACTATAAAAACCGTTGCAAACGGAAAATCTATCTCTTCTTCACCAGCCTCGATAGAACGACGCTGACACTAGCGTTCCGTTTCACTTTTCTCTTCTGGTCGATTGGCCTCGACAGAACAACGCTAATACACTAGCGCTTCGTCTAACGCTTTTCTCTTCAAATGGCATCGGCATAACAACTACCAACACACGTGGTCAAACAACGGTAAGAGTTCTCAACTCATTTTCTTTGTGTACGGCTTTCAAAGACTTTTCCTACGCCGGATTCATTTCTTCTTATACCTTTTCAAGAACTGTTTTTCCATCGACACACATGCATACATCACACACTTCATCATTCCACGTACACACACGTTCAATAAACGTTATTTGAACTACTTCATTTTTGTTTATTAATTATTACTCTGTCTTTGCATGCAACATTGCTTGATTCAACTTTGCACGTTTATAATCGGGAGAACACGACCCTCGATCCTAACAATTGGTGACCCGACGTGCAAGCTTTGTTGTATGGGGCAGAGTAATTAATTTCGTACAAGAACAAAAAAAAAATATATATATATATCATTTCTCGTTTTTTCTTTCGTGGTGAAACGAATTACGCATCCATCTTTTTCCTTTTTTTTCTACCCACGTGGTAGAAATATACAAACAAACAAAAAAAAAGAAGCCACCGTCTCCATTTTTCCTGGCCACGCGGAAATATCCAAACAAAGAAAAACAAACATTTCTCGGCTCTCTCCGAGTATAAAACAAATTACAATTTCATTTTTTTTTCTTCTTCACTTTCTCTACCCACGTGTCGGAAAATTATATACAAAGAAAAAGACAAACTTTTGCCAATCCTTTTTTTTTCTTTTTTGACGAACAAAAGGACCTTACAAGACGCCACTTCCTTTGTTTTGAACACGTGGAGATAAAAAGAAAACAAAAGAAAACAAACGCTCACACTGCCCATCTTTTTCGTGACCACGTGTTGATAAAAAAAAATTCAAAATAATGGCGCCATCTTTTTCTCTTACCACGTGGAAATGAAAATTCAAACAAAAAAAAGAAAATACGAATTTATTTTCTGTTTCAACAACAAGCAAAAAAGGAAGCTGCCATCTTTTTCCCTAACCACGTGGAAATGAAAATTCAAACAAACAAAAAAAAAGGAAAATACGAATTTATTTATTTTTTTTCTTTCTTTTCAACAACAAAGAAAAAAGGAAAGGAAGAGAAGCCGCCATTCTTTCTCTACGTGGAAACTAACATTCAAACAAACGAAAACAAAAACGTCATTCCTCGTGTGAAACAAATTACGACTCCATTTTTTTCTTTTCTTTTTCCCTTCCACCCACGTGTTGGAAATATATATATAAAAGAAAACTACAAAACAGACAACACACGATGACAAACTCAGCCAAACACGAACAACATCACCAAGCCCCAAGACTTAATATTGGTTGTAAGAAGTCAGGCTCAGCAAGCACCAACATCACCCTTCAAGGGCTACCAACTCTCTTCAACAACTGGACGTTCGTTGATAAACAGGAGGAAACATCAACTTGAACAACCACATCTTCCCGGACATTCATCAAGCACCAAACATTTCCGGACATCACTGACGACACTATGGAAGAAATCACACCAGTTCAAAATGAGTATAACTGCACAAGCACGACTAAATACTCAACAACTGGACGTTCGTTGATCAACTGGGGGACACATCAACTCGAACGACGCGCATCAACACCAGTACAGACCCACTTGTACCTGGACCTGCTAACTCACTTGCAGACATTTGTGCATCTGACTTTGACCATAGTGTACCACCGATCTCAACAACTAGATGTTTGTTCATCAGCTCCACAACACGGACTAATTAACATGAACAACATCAACAACTGCACAGACTCACTTGTGCTCATTCATCAACACCGCACAGACTCACTTGTGCTCGTTCATCAACAACTGCACAGACTCACTTGTGCTCATTCATCAAACACTGCACAGACTCACTTGTGCTCATTCATCAACAACTGCACAGACTCACTTGTGCTCATTCATCAAACACTGCACAGACTCACTTGTGCTCATTCATCAACAACTGCACAGACTCACTTTTGCTCACTCATCAACAACCGCGCAGACCCACTTGTGCTCACTCATCAACAACCGCACAGACCCAAGCACCGGACAACACTGACTTCAACGTTCGTTCATCAGCTCCGCATCACGCAGACTAATCAACATGAACAACGCCACCAACAAGTGCAAATTCACTTGCACTCAACATTTTTCGACCGCAAACTCACTTGCGCTCAAACTTGATGCAGACCCAAACAACACGCAGATCCACATGCGTTACAAACACTCAATTCCGCAGACGCACTTGCGATCAATCATTCAATACAGATGCAGAAACAGAAATAAGTAGCGTGCACACTACTTTTTCTAATCTTCAACAGCAAAACAGACATACCCACAAAGAATGCTTCTCATCAACAACTGTACATATTGAATAATATTTTCAATATTTTTCAATCTGGGGGGGAGTCCTTGTAGCAGTTACCTCCTCCTTTCAAAACATAACTACACCGGTTTGCCGGTAGGTGTCGCTTTTTCACCGACAGGTGGCACTGTAAAGCGACACCAGAGTTATCTGCCCTTCTGACTATAAAAACCGTTGCAAACGGAAAATCCATCTCTTCTTCACCAGCCTCGATAGAACGACGCTGACACTAGCGTTCCGTTTCACTTTTCTCTTCTGGTCGATTGGCCTCGACAGAACGACGCTAATACACTAGCGCTTCGTCTAACTCTTTTTCTCTTCAAATGGCATCGGCATAACAACTACCAACACACGTGGTCAAACAACGGTAAGAGTTCTCAACTCATTTTCTTTGTGTACGGCTTTCAAAGACTTTTCCTACGCCAGATTCATTTCTTCTTATACCTTTTCAAGAACTATTTTTCCATCGACACACATGCATACATCACACACTTCATCATTCCACATACACACACGTTCAATAAACGTTATTTGAACTACTTCATTTTTGTTTATTAATTATTACTCTGTCTTTGCATGCAACATTGCTTGATTCAACTTTGCACGTTTATAGTCGCGGGAACATCACCCGCGATCCGAACACAACATATAATTAAATAGGTAAGAAACAAACCAAGAAGGAAAGAGACAAAAATGTCTACCGTATTTTTATTTCCTATACATGAGTACAGAAAGTCTTTCCTATCTTTTCACAGCAAAGCAGAAATATTTCTAAACACTTTATTAATGTTAGATATCTTAAAGAATATTCGATTATGATTATAATTGCTAAGCTATTTATTTTGCACGTCCTTACAAGGTGGCACGACTGAAGAATTAGAATATTTGATATTCTATTTAATATTTAAGTATAGCAACGCATAAAGAAAATAGATATATTCTCGATGCACGTTGGTTGCTAATATTCGGCATGTATTATTTTTGGTAATATAGATGTGTGTTGTTATTGTTTGAGCAACAAATATGACATGTGTGTCAGGAAGTAAAAGACGATTGAAATCATGGGGATAAAGACATTTTCATTTATTAATAGTTTGTCATTCACTGAAGAAGGTCGAAACATACATCGGCCAAAACGTTGTAAATATAGCAACCAAGATGAGAATAGTAGTCTGAATAATCCAAATAACAAGTTTTTCCTGTCTTTTTCTGTATCAAAACCACTGGAAAGTATAATTTGCACATATTGCAGAAATCCAAACTGCGTCAGCAAGAACATCTTGCAGTTATGTCTGCAATCAATCAATAAGGATGACGCAACGGATTTCCTGTTCAGCAGTCGAATGTGCATCAGCTGCACATTCATCACTCGTTCTTCTTCTTCTTCTTCTTCTTCTTCTTCTTCTTCTTCTTCTTCTTCTTCTTCTTCTTCTTCTTCTTTCTTTCAATTGTCAATCATCAGATTTCACATCGATTTTTTGTCCATTTCAGATGTTTTTTGACACCATTGTTTAGATGATTTTATCAATTTCTTTCGAAAGAAAAAAAGAGATCAGCAGCAGATGATTTCCAAAAATGTATTTTGGAGTTTTAAATACATTTCTTGTACAAGATTTATAGATGACTTGCAGGTCTATCCGGCGTTACCCGGAGGCATGGATTAACAAAAAAGTGTGTACAACATTTTTCTTTTAAAACTTATCTCTTTTTCTATCTATCCATCTGATATCTCCCCCTCTCTCTCCCCCCCTCTCTCTCTCTCTGATTCAATATAATTGAAAAAAAAATTAAATTAAAAAGAAAACTGCTGTTTGATCTAGTTTCAGTGTTGTTTTTGAAATAAATACCAATAAGAATGAAATAAATTAATTTTGCATCCTGCTTCTTCGTGATTCACGTCTATCTTACCTGACTACATCGAATCTGGGACGTTTTGTCCAATGGGCGTTTTAACCAGCTAATTTTTCAAAGCGAAACTTTTTAGCCAGTACATGAAATAAGTAAAATTAAATAAAATAAAATTAATGAGCTAGATTATTTCATGTAAACTCTAAAAAGGTTTATTTTACTTTATTTTACAGCATACTTATAGAAAGATTTTTTTTTTCAGAGAAAAATCAGTATTTGCAACCTTTTTATTGAGAATTTATTTTAAATAGTGAAAATAAATATACAGACACAAACACATGTTAACATGTAATGCCAGACTGATGCACCAATTTGTGTACCCTTCTACCTTCTTTAGCATATCCTTGTAATATCGCAGACTTGGCTCACAAGACTAAAACAACAGGTAAAAAGAAAGAAAGAACAAAGACGAAGATATTAACCTGTGATTTCAATTCGTGCCGGAGTTAAACTGCTTAGTATTTCCCGGGCATTTATTTATTTCCGGAATCTCTCAATGCGCATACCCGGTAGTTTTCTTAACTTCCGATATGTAAAGGGAGGCAAATCTTGATTGAATACTAAAATCTTCTTCTAGTCTTGCTTTAGTTAGTCTTTGAAGTGGATGCTGAATTCATGTCAGGGATTAATGAATGGGTCTGCAGTAAAAGTTTCTCTGTTCCACCGAAATTGTTGCTTCTGTTAAACTGTTCTGAGTATGTTTTCTTTAGTTGTTCCATATTCAGGATCGGTGTACGTAGTTGTCTCAGATTTGTTTCTCTAATAGCATCAACGTTCACTGTACGACATTAGCTTTATAGTGTGAGCTGTATGTGTTGGTCGTAGGATGCTTGGCACTTGAGATTGAGTAGATGTACCTAAGTGAAGTCAGTAGTGAGTGGTGGAGCAAAGAACCAGTGAATAATTATATTTTTTATGGAAAAACAAAAAAAAAACTCAAAATGGCTTTTTAGAACACTTAGAGATGGTGTCACGATAAAAATACTGGTCCCCATCGCCTCACTGAATTAGTTGGGGAAGAGTATCCAACCTATAAAAAATTTGCCTTGATTAATAAAATGTCTTCCAAAGTAAACTTGTTGAATATCAGGTTGTGCAGATTGAATGATGGAAACCTATGAGGAAGGTTAGGAGAGATTGTTGAGTTTCTTGAGAGAAGATTTATTGGCCTATAAAACTCAATGGCGAGGTAAATCTGTCAGAACAATTGTGGGAAAGAATACAATATTATATAATTTGTTTTGGATTGGAAATAAAAAGTAAACAGGTGGTGTTTGTATTTTTATTGCAGAGAATGAGTTGACAAAGTGATTGAAGTTAATCATGTAATTGATCGAATCATACTGTTGAAGTTGATGTTTGGTGAGAAAATGTTCACAACAATATCTGTTTATGCACCATAATGTGGTTTCAGTGAAGATGCAAAAGATGAGTTCCTGACAAGCTTATTAGAGTAACTAGTAAGCATGGTGAAATTGAAGTTCTTGATGTGTCAGGAGATTTAAATGGTCATGTTGGAAAGACCTCTGGTAGTTTTGAGGGTGTTCATGGAGGAAATGGATATGGTGATACGAATATAGAAGGGAAGACATCTTAGAATTTGGTTTTGTTGGTTGCAAATACTGTTTTTAAAAAAAGGAAAAGCCATCTAGTTATGTATGAATCTGGAACAGCAAAGACTTAAGTTTGTTGGTAAGGAAACCGGACAAAAACTCTTGAGTGATGTGAAAGTAATAAGTGGTGAAAAAATTGTGACGCAGCAAGTGATTAAGTGTTCGGTTACCAGTTCCACTTTAAGAAGTGTGGAAGAATAGTGGAAGAATTTAAAGGATGCTTTGTTGGAGATTACAGGCCAGACTTGTTGGTGGACGAAAGGGCCTCGAAGATATGGAGTGAAATGGTTGTAGAATGAAGAAGCTGAAGAAGTATATCAAGGAAAAGCGGAAATGATAGAGTAAATACAGAAAAAAGTTTAGCGAATAAGGATATGTATCTGGCAGCAAAGCAGACAGCAAGTAGAGCAATCTACAAAGCCAAGTTGGAGGCTGAGCAAACTAGGTTTCCAGATATATTATAAAGGGATGACTAGAAGAATAAAGTATTCAGGATAGCTAAACTGATGATAAAGACAAATATGGATATTGTTGGTGAGAAGCACATTCGAAATAAGAATGGGGTGCTAGCAACAAATGAACAGGACAAGAGAAATCTTTGTAAATGCTATTATGAGAGATTGTTGAATACTGAGTTTTCATGGGACTGAGAAAATTTAGAAGTTGTAGAAATATTGAAGGCTATGGATGAAATAGGCATTGAGATGACAAAGATGGCAAATCAGATCATAAAAGAAGGGGTTGTTCCGAAAGACTGGGATCTTAATACAATTATTAGGATGAAGGAGGATCTCTGGATAGAGGTAATTACAGAGGCTTAAAGTTGACTGTTTAGGTCCTGAAAGTGATTGAAAGAATAATTGAGCAGCACATAAGAAGTCAGGTATGCATAGATGACATGCAGTTTAGTTTTATACCTAAGTAAAGTACCACTGAGGCTATATTTATCCTAGCATAGATGCAAGAGAAATATCTTGCTAAGAAGAACCTGTATTTTGCTTTCATGGATTTGAAGAAAGCTTTTGATAGTGCCAAGAGAAGCTATCTGGTGGGCTTTGTGTGAAATTTTAAAAATTATATATATATATATATATATATATATATATATATATATATATTGTGAGCTCCAACACGATTTGTTGTTGTTGTTGATCACTATTTGCCACTTGCTGTGAATACTCGCCAACTTCTATTTATCTTCCTCCCACAAGGTAAGATGTGACACAAGGTCGGGAAAGTGGGAAAAAACCAGCGCTCGAGAATTTGAGCACTCTGGCCATTTAAAAATTGCCTGGGCAGCCCCGTCGACATTCCCTGGTAGGAGTGCCTCAGGCGATTAGCAATAAACTAACCCCTTCTCAAAGGGTGAGAAGGCAAAGCCTGGGAGGGTGCACCTCCTAGAACTGCACAGGACGGACAACCGATAGACCGGCGTAAATCCAGACCCAAAGTCCCGGACAATACCGGTTTATTGGGCAAGGTACCCGTCGACTTGGTATTTACAAAGTTAAATCCCTCCTAAATTCGAAGTTAATTTTCGGTGGCCTACTGGTAAGTCTCTTGACTGCGAATCAGTGGTGATTTGTGATCGGAGTTCGCGCCCGCCGACCATTGGGAATTAGCTTCCTGCACTGAAGATTGCGTAAGCATGAAACATCGATGTCTGTAGGTAATAAGTAATTAATATTTATTTATAAATATTATTTTATATATATATATGAATTTAGGTAAAAATTACACAAGTGGATAAATAGAAAAAAAAAGTGGCGCAAGGAAAAAATATAGATGAAAATCTCACAACAACTTTATTAAAATCTTGAATACAATACATAAAGAGAAACCATAAGTTTGTCAAATTAAAAAGAAAATTATATCAACATTTAAAAGTAGATGAGGACCTTCAGCTACCCCACCGTCCTTCAAAAAAAGGGGGGGGGATTATGAATAAAAAAGTGAGAGGCGAATTTTATGAATATAAAAGGAGGGCGAATTTTATGAATAGGGCCCTGGGCAGTATTTTGCCTGTTTGGGAGCAACTCAATCTTTGTGATACTTGTAATAATTGGGTACACGAGAAGTGCAGTGGAATTACTGGTAGATTGAGAAGGGATAACGAGTTTGTGTGCAAAAAGTGTAAGACAATGGGGACGAATGAGAACTGATATGTGAAGAAAGTATATTTGAATGGCGAGGATATTGAGGTTATCCAGAAGTTTTGTTACCTTAGTGATACCTTTGAAGCACATGGAGGAGCTTGTGCTGGTGTGATTGCGAGAGTCAGTAGTGGATGGAGTAAATTCAGAAATTTCCTGCCACGACTAATTAGCAGAACGTTATTGCTGTCAGGCATGTGTGGGTAGTGTGATGATATATGGAAGTGACACCTGGCCAGTGAGGGTTGAGGATATGTGTTGCATAAAGAGAAATGATGGATTTGTAATGTGAATTTTAAAGACAGGCTTAGATCTGATGACCTCAGAGGAGGATTATGTCTGGACAGTATAGATGTGTGCAACACAATAAACTTTGTTGGTTTGGTCATATTGAAAGAATCGATGAGAGTTCTTGGGTTAGTAGATGTAGAACAGTTGCGGTAACAGGTTCAGTTGACAAGGGAAGTTCAAGGAAAACATGAGAGGAAGTGATAAAGTTGGATTTGAGAGAAAGAGGGATAAATAAAGCCTTGGACAGAGATAGGTTAGTTCAACACATGCCAGCATGTAAAACAGATGTTAAAAAGATTCTTCTTCTTCTTTTTCTTCCAAAACTGGTCAAGAACAAAGTGATCTATAAAACTTTCTAGTCGGGATGTGAATGATCATTTTACGTTATATTTATATAGTAAAGTGAACCCCGACTCTAAAGTCTAATTTTATATTTACTTTGGCAGGCTGTTGATGTGTAATCACACGAAAGAAAGATAGAATCTCATTTTTATGTTTCCACAGCTGCAAGTTTAGGCACAGGGTTGGTTTGTAGTAGGAATCCATCTCTCACCCCCCCCCCCCCCCAAAAAAAATGTTTAGCTGCAAAAATAGCCGGGTCGGTCCTGTCGGCATTCTATCACGCATGAAGACGCCTCAGTAAAATCATTCCTCCTCCAAAATGCAATGAAAAAACCTCCCCTCCTCTCTGGGGATTGTTCACATTACATTTAAATTTCTGCATGTTGGTACAGTCGGAGAAAAATTAACGGGGTGAAAATGACTATTCACATTTTAAGCAGATGATTATTTTTCTAAAAGGCTTTTTTTTTAAACAAAATTTTATATCAATATATCGAGAAAAAATGTTTTTCGTGAATGTGAACCTGTTAAAAGTAGGTTGTATCGATGTGCAGAAAATGTAAGGGAGGGGTGCATGTATGTGTTTGGGCGGAGTGTCCGACTGTCTGCGTTTTGGTAGGAGTAAATGCAGAGAGAGGGAGGGACAAAGAGTTGTGAGAGACTTACATCAGAAAATCTTTTCCTAACCCACTTTTCAGTTTGACAAGGGAACGAAGCAGGCAGTTAACTAAAGCAGAGAGGGCGAGAGAGAGAGACATGACAGCGACACCAGTTACCTCAAGGGAGTAACTTAGCAACAAAAATCGACGTTGCTTGACGCCAACCACGTCGACACCAACAACCAAAAAAGCTACGCCTATTTACACCCCCTCCTTTCTCTCTATTTAAAATCTTTCCCTCACAATCTTTTCTCTATTTTATATATTTATATATACTAGTATAAGTACCCGTCAACGCCAGTTTTCTCAAACCTTTCTCTTCTGCTTTTTTAAAAACTTTAAATCGCAATTTCAGGTTTATAATGATGATCGATATCGGCTCTATACCAAAAAACAAAACAAAAACAAAACAAAAAACAAAACAAAACAACAACAATTGTCTAGTGTGAGATTCGAACCCTGAAAGATGGCATACAATCTTGGAACTGGAGATGAACGCTTATCGAACCTACTTAAACTGATTATGTGTTAGGGGTAGGGATACAAATTTAAAAATCTGTTTTACCTCTTTGCATAGATCAAAAATAGTTTGATTGTCTACGATGATTTGACTAAAAAAACAAAACAATCTTGACTTATATTTATATGTTTATTTATATTTCTGTTTACTGGTAGTGAAAAGGTTCAGTTATAAATATACTGTTCGGTCGTCTAATAATAGAAAATATTAAATCGGAAAGGGTATGCTAAAAATGGTGGAACATTTGTTTCTGATATTATTTTTACATAATTTTAATTTAAAAAAAAAATGAGTTTTAAAAAAGTTCAAGAACTTCTGACATCTATAAGGACATCGGATCGAAGGTGCTGACTCCAAATTTGCGTTTAGTTTGGCTCTTAGATCAACCATTTAACTGTGATAGCATGACACGCAAACAAACAATTGCACTTAAAGGGACGGTTAAAATCCTAAAAAGATCTCTCGGTTGGAATCTCTGAAATAGCGAGTGAATGTCTAGCATCCGACAAGATGCCCCATCCCCAGCAAAAACAAAGAGAAAAGAAAATTGAAAAAGAAGAGAGAAACAGCATTATTATATATACTAGCAAATATATGCTCCCTCCGGTCGCATATTTTTGCTAGGCTGCCGCATCAGAAATGAAGCCCCAGTCATATTTCTGTGGTGGTTAGACATTGATTTTCTGTGTTTATGACCAAGATTATTTTTAGTTGAAAATAAAGGAAAATAAAATTCGATCCTACCCCGATTTTTGTTGTACCCTCGCCCATAAATAGAAAGACTTGTAGTTTAAAAAGAAAGAAAAACATTTTTTTGTACCCCCCTCAATTTTTTTATATTACCAGTCATAGAAATATTTTTTAGTTAAGAAAAAAAAAAAAATTTTTTTTGACCGCCTTCCCCCAAATTTTTTATCCTCCCCCCCCTATACATGTAAATATTTTTAATTAAAAAGGAAAAAAAAAACCTAACCCTAACTGTAACGATGGGGTCAAAGTTAGCATGGGTCCTAAAATGAAAAAGCACCAAAAAATCAAATACAGTGAACACAGTGTGTGTGTATGTGTGTGTGTGTGTGTGTGTGTGTGGGTGTGGGTGTTTGTTTAATGACCTTTTTTTAATTAAACAATTTGATTCTACAATCAGTTGTATAGTTTTCCAGTACAATGTGTTAGTTTATTTTGTTGACATTAAAGAAAAAAAAATCACATCTTTTTTTTTAATAAATAAAACATGGAATCATAAATTCTGTTGAGGTCGTGAAAAAATGATAATATTGGATATGAAAGTATTAAGAAATCAAATACAGTAAACACGAAAAGTTTTTTAATTCTCGGAAAGAAAAAGTTTACCTGAACTGTGTGTGTGTGTGTGTGTGTGTGTGTGTGTGTGCGTGCGCGCACGCGTTTTTATATAGTAATTTTTAAATCAATTATTATTTTAATTAAACAATTTGATTTAATAAATTTGTGTTTTAAAACATAATGGCTAAGAATAAACAAACTTAGGACGGTTTTAAAAATGGAAAACTGAGCACGGTGTTTGCGAGCGTTGTTGTTTACATATTTAACGTCCCACATTAACGTCGGCTGCTTAATCAGATCGCCATATTTAATTACCGGAGGGGGGGAGGACATCACTGATTAAACAGCCAATCGGCTGCTTAATCAGATCGCCATATTTAATTACCGGAGGGAGGGATGACACCACTGATTAAACAGCTAATCGGCTGCTTAATCAGATCGCCATATTTAATTACCGGAGGGAGGGAGGACACTACTGATTAAACAGCCAATCGGCTGCTTAATCAGATCGCCATATTTAATTACTGGAGGGAGGGAGGACACCACTGATTAAACAGCCAATGACTTTGCAGTTTTAACAATACTCGCGTTGAAATGGTTTAGAAAACACGCCGGTTATGATGAAAATGGCTTTAATTAATTGTATGAATAATGTTTATTAATATAACCTTATTGGAAAATATTGTAAATACATATGTAAATTTGATAACCGGAGGGAGGGATGACACCACTGATTAAACAGCTAATCGGCTGTTTAATCAGATCGCCATATTTAATTACCGGAGGGAGGGAGAACACTACTGATTAAACAGCCAATCGGCTGCTTAATCAGATCGCCATATTTAATTACCGGAGGGAGGGAGGACACCACTGATTAAACAGCCAATGACTTTGCAGTTTTAACAGTACTCGCGTTGAAATGGTTTAGAAAACATGCCGGTTATGATGAAAATGGCTTTAATTAATTGCATGAATAATGTTTATTAATATAACCTTATCGGAAAATATTGTAAATACATATGTAAATTTGATAATAGCAGTTATAAGTGTATATTTGTAAATATGAATTTAATTGAAGGTTTAAAGGAATGACTTATGTTAATGGCAACACCCATCTGGTGTCTGAACGACTTTTGATGACAGTATATAACGAATTTCAAAAAGATTAGTTTCAGTAAAATAGTCATACTGGAGTTTCGGCTTCAGACAGACAGACAGATACATAAACTCCATTATTAATAGATATATAAAGAGTTCGAACGCAAAACGCTATAAATCCAATTCGTTTAAATTGAGACCTTAAACAATAAAAACACGAATATATTAAATCTAGACTGTGAATAAAAGTTGATTTTACTTGAAATCAAAAGGAAATTATTTCGGTATCATATTATGTAACACATAGTTTTGGGGTGTCGTCGAGTGTTGAAATGCAACACTTTTTGTAGGGACAGTTTCGTGATTTTGAAAATGGCGTTTATTGCGTTTTGCATTTGAACTCTTCATATATATATATATATATATATATATATATATATATATATATATATATATATAAAATTAGGTATGTTTATATATTTGTATGTACACGATTCACTTCTAAACTAATTAACTGATCATTACAGATTTTGAAACACAGCTCCTCGGTGTAAGAGGTCCAAATATAGGCTATATTTAGTTGTATTTAGTTTTATGCAAGTGGGGGGGGGGGAGGAGGTGGAAGCTTCTCGTGAAAATTCAGATACCTCCACTTTTTGTGAAATTTTAACAATAGCTATTACACATCAATTAATAAATATTCCCCAAATTCTAGTTTCTTTGGTGTATTTCAAAGGATTTTAGGAGGACTAATATGGGCACAACCTACCATTTGAAAATTCAGATTTCCATTGAATTTGATCCATAGTCATTAAAGACCAATAAAGTAAGATTCCCTGAATTGCAATTTTTTTCTTCAACCTTAAACTTGAGAGAGTTTCTATAATCAAAATCATGTAATGGATTTTTATCAAAATTAGAATAAGGATTCTAGACATAGGGTATAGTATCATTATATCTTGATTTTACTCTTCGTAAGGGGGCATAAAAGTGGTGCAAAACTGTTTTGTTCAAGGAATTAATTTTACCTGTTCTGGGACGAGTACTATTCTAGTCTAAATGAATAAATGAGAAAATTAGACCAATATCTCGCACTAACGGTAAAGTCAAAGTGCCCTATTTCAACTTTGCACAATAGACGCACCATCTTTTTTATATACTGCTTATATATATGCCATATCAGTTGCAAGGTTAACTAATTTGCATATTGGTTTTGAAAAGGATATTTTATTAATTAATTATTATTTGTTATTATTATTTAATTCAATGATTGTTTTGGTTTTAATATAACAAATAGTTCAGTTTTGCAATATTGTTTTATTTCCTGAACAGATATTTAGCATTTGTGTTCAAATGTTCCTTTCTTTACAGGGAGCAACTTGATTTTCAACAAGTTGCGATCTATTTCTAAATTGCAAATTAAAAGGCAAATTAATTAATTCTTTCTGTTCCTTCTTTAAGTCACATTTAAATACATTTGTATTGAAATTACCAAAATGTTAATGTTCTTTATGAATAAATGAGAACAATTTTGTTTTGTGTTAACAAAAAGTTATGAATGAAATATTATTTTTAAATTAAGGTTTCAAGTAGCAAACTTTGCAAAACCAGCTAGTATCTTTATAAAGTCACATCTGTTTATATATTTTTATTTATTTTGTAAATTTTGGATTTATCTTTCTCCCACAGCGGTAAGATGTGACACAAGGTTGGGAAAGTGGGATTTGAAAAGCCAGCGCCCGAAAAGATGAGCACTCTGGCCTACAAAAAATGCCTGGGCAGCCCTGTCGGCATTCCTCAGTAGGGGCGCCTCAGGCAGTAAGCGATAAACTTACTCCACCCCAAAGAGGGGAGGCAAAGCCTGGGAGGGTGGACCTCCTTAAACTGCACAGGACAAACCCACAGACCGGCGGAATCAAGACCTGAAGGCCAAGACGATACCGGTCTCTAGGGTGTAGTATCCATCGGAACAGATACTACACTTTGATCTTAGCCAAAAGGCCAAGAAGAAAGTTTATATTTTAATTTTTATGTACAGCATTCACTCCTAAACTAATTAACCGATTATTATGAATTTTGGAACACAGATGCTAGGCGTAAGGGTCTAAATATAGGCTATATTCAGTTTTACTTAGTGTTACGCAAAGAGAGTAAAAAGGAGTTGGAATACATCAATTAATAAATATTTCCCAAATTTCAGTTTCTTTGAAGTATTTTAAAGGGTTTTTAGACGGCATAATATGGGCACAACCTTCCATTTGATATTTCATATATATGTGATCTGCATTGAATTTGATCAATCGTCATTCGATAACAATGAAGCAAAATTTCCTGAATTTCAATTTCTTCTTAAGATCGCTTAAGCTTAAACCTTAAATTTGAGACATTTTCTAGAATCAAAATCATGTAATGGATTTTGATTAACATTTGAATAAGAATTCTAGACAAGGTTTAATATCATTATATCCTGATTTTAATCTTAGTAATGGGACATAAAAGTGGTGCAGCACTGTTCTGTTTAGGAATTAATTTTTTTCCTGAGACGGGTATTCTTCTAGTATATATATATATATATATATATATATATATATATATATATATATATATATATATATATATATAACCTATGGTAAGAGATTCACAAATGCTTTGTGCATATATAAATATGTAGAATTGCCCTACAAGAAAATCCCAAACAATAAAATACAGAAATCTGTAACTCACTGTTTTGTTGATTAGTCTCGCTGCGGCATTTGGTTGTTAAATGCATGAAGTGTTTCTGTGTTAAGTGTTTGTTTTTGTCTTTCTCTTTGTTCTGTGAGATTTTTTTTATGGAAATCGCTCCAGACAAGGCATAAAACCACTTGATGTAAGGAGCTAAAAAAAATACTATTTCAAGGTCAAAAACTAGCCAATGAAAAGTGTTAGATGAATAGATTTTGACCCAGAAAAGAGCAATTCTCCCCCCTTTGTCAGAAACATCGCTCATGAAATGTGAGGACTAAAGGACAAAATAAGGGAAGCGAGAGTTACGAAGCTGCCGCAAGTAACCCCCAAGGTTCACTATCTACTCTCCTAGATATTCGTCAGAAGAGATAGTATTTCACCTGAGATGAAACGACGATAGTAATTGACGAGTCCTATGCATCATCACACCTGACAAAATGAAATTGGTGGTTGGAATTGCTGTACTGCTTCTACTTTTTCAGGCAGGGATGTGATTCTGCCTTCATCAATTTGGTGTCCTAAAAACTGCAATTGTTTGGCACCGAATATAAATGTGTCTACATTTATTTTTAGACCATGTTATGATAGTCTTTGTAGAACTTGGTGCAAATGTTGCATGTGTGTTGCTTGTCTAGGCTTGCTTTGAGGACGTCGTCTATGTAAGCGTATACATGTTAGTCCTCTTAGGACGTTGTCAATGAAGTGTTAAAAAGTTTGAGCAGATTTCTCAACCTGAAAGGCATCCATTTAAGCTGGAAAAGTCCAAAAGGTGTGATCACAGTGCCCCTTCATATAGAACAAGCAACCTTTTCTTATTCCTCTCGTCACACTCATCACAATTACTGGCTGGAATTTAAGTTTCCTTGTTGCTTGTAGTTGCAGGGGTTGTTACACTTCCTAGCATCGTTGGCAAATTTAAAATGGTACCAACAAATACCACTCTGAGGTTTGCTGTAAGGGGACCTCTCTCTGCTACGGTTCTTATGGTGCGCGCCTCGGGACTGTGAACGACTTCTCAGATCATATTATTAAACCGGCCTATTCAGAGCAACCTGTTCTCTTGATGGCGTCTTTCATGGCGTTGTATGGATTAATTGATGGAACATCATCCAATAAGTCGGTCATCTTGTCTACTACTTTTGGGGGCAAGGCTTCCACCACATTGACAAATTTGCTTTTCTGCAAGGTTATTTTTCTAACAGAGAATAGTGCCTGCACTTGAGTGAACGTTTGCAGCCTTGAAAGGTGGTAGACGTTAATTCGCCGAGACTTCAAAGACATCGTCAGTAACAGCCATCGTGGACGTTGAGAAAGATAGAGAGAAAATTAAGAGAAGTTGTTTCTTTTGATAATTTACTTTTGCAAATTATTGTGCGTGTGTTTATTTTTTTTGTTTTGTTGTTGCTGGTTTTAATTATTTTGCACCATGTGGTCACAGAATAAAGATGGCGTGATGAGTTTGTTTTGTTGTGTTTTTTACAAACGAGGCACCACTTATAAAGGCCTACAGGCCACTCGAGGATAAGGGTTATTGAGTTTGACGGGTAAAGTGACTATTTAAGAGGATGGCTAAACAATAATTTGTTTACATTAGACTTGAAAATGACAATGTTATAGTCAGCCGGAAAGAAACTTTGCTCATGAAAGTACAGCTTAGTTCTAGGTAGACAGAGGGAGAAAGCGAATTCATTGCCAGTGGTTGTAACTAGACGAGTTGTGAATGTTTTACAGGGGGAGGGCATAGATTGAAGCTCAGTCGAAAACCTACCATGAAAATAACGATAGAGTAGAGAAAGACTAACAACGTCTCTTTTGTGAGAAAGAGGCTCTAGGGTGAAGAATAGGACATCACTCACTAGATTTCAAAGTCGGTTTTGTACTCTGTCAAAGCAGGAAAGGGTGCTCTGCGCAGCACCTTCCCAGATGTGGAAACAGTGCTCCATCTTGGGACGTATTTGACTCTTATACAAGTAGAGGATTGCTTCAGAAGTAAGATTCTTTTGGGAGCGGTAGAATGACCCAACAATTTTTCCAGCGACATTGGCTATGGAATTGATGTAAGTCTTCCATTTCAGGTCTGTCCCAGAAGCTTATCAAAGCAGGGGGCTTCCTCAAGGTGAGATCCATTCATTTCAATTGGGGCAAAGTGAGGATCAGAGCGTTGGTGGTGAAAGGAGAGAAGCTTGGGTTTAGACGTATTAAAAGTAACCAGCTACCTTCTTCCCCAATTGGACAACGTGCTTCAGGTCGGAAGAGAGAGAATCAGAAAGATCTTGATCATTAATGCTCTTTGAAATGTTGCCATAGATGGTTGTGTCATCTGCATAAATATCAACGAATCATCTGAGAATTTTATATGGGAGATCATTGATGAAGATCAGAAAGAGAGTTAGGCCCAGAATGGATCCCTGAGGTACGCCTGCATTGATATTATTCAGACTTCTGTCCATCAATGGCAACTTTTATGAACCTATCAGAGAGAAAGGATTTGGTGGTTGACAGGACATTTCAAGATATTCCATAACTGGAAATCTTGTGACGTAGACCTTTATGCCAAACCCTATCAAAGGCCTTTGATATGTCGAGAGCTATTGCTCTAGAAACGAATCCCCCATCAATAGATTCACTGATCCTGTGTGATATTACAGTCAGCACATGAGCAGTTGATCTTGCAGGCCGAAATTCATATTGCTTGTCACTGAATAAGCTGTTTTTGCTGAGGTGTTTGACAAATTATTGATTTATCACAGATTCAAGCAACTTACTCAGAGATATTAAAAACTATTAGAGAGTGATAAACAGAAACTTAGCAAGAGATGGGTCACTTTATGAGTTAATTTAATTGAAAAATGCTGGGGAGTGGCCCCCCCCCCCCCCCCCAAAAAAAACAAACCAAACAAACAAATAAACCAAATAGGGACGGGTCAGTAGGACTCTCCCAACCCTTTCTAAAAATAGATTACCTACTATTTTTCAGTTTGTTTAGAACCGAAAACAAGAAGGTCGATCTCTAAATGGGAGTAGAACTTAAGTAGGAGGAAATCCTAGCCTGAAGGCCAAGAACTTTAGTTTGCTTGCATCTTCATCATTGTGTGATGTCACACAAGGTTAAATTTAAAGTGAGAAGTCTAGCTCCACTCAAATAGTTCAGAGGTCAACTGCTTTCTGATATGATGCAAGCTCACTCTCCAGTTCTCACAGTTCAGCGGGTCAACTGTCTCCAAATTCCACTCTATGCTGTTTTGTCTAATCATTTTCCTTGCCCAGGCAACCTTCCTGCGATTTAAGACATCCATGCTTCTGCAACAGTTTATCCAGAAGGATGAACATTCCATATGAACATACCAGCATATCGATTTATCCTTAAAATAACTTCTATGCTGGGTAAGTGTAGCGCTTTCAGCAAATCCTTTGACCTGATCTTTTGGGTTTGGTCATGTTTCACATTGCAGATCCATCTAATCATGGATCTGTCATTGTGCTGCAGTCGTGCAAGAGAGGGCTGGGTGAGAGCACATCATTCATTGCCATATATCATGATGCTCCTGACATAGTTGCTATACAACTTACCCCGGATGTAGAGAGGGGCAACTCGCCATGTTATCAGAAGCTACAACACACGAAATTTCACCCAAGCTGTTTTCACCCTTATGGCTGTACTAAGTTCAAATCCACCACCTGCACTGAGCATATCTCTTAGATAGCAGAAAGAGTCTACTACCTCCAAGGTATTATCATCTAGTATCATTTCTTTGTGGGGACAACTGTTGATATGATGCACCTGTCCCATGCATCTCCTACACTTGAAGTTGGGGTTCAGGACTAACTTACCCTTCAGGACACTGCACTTTTTGTGGATCCACAATAGGCACAGGTTACATTGTATCGTATTGCTTCTAACACCCTTCTAGTACACAGAACAAGGATACTGACCAGAGTTTCTTAGAGATTGTAGACCAGAGCCACACACCATCACTTTGGCACGTTCATCCTCAAACCTTTGATCTTCAGACTGTTTTTCCATATTTTCAGTTTATTCTTTAACTGCTCCAAGAACTCGTCAATGATAACTAAGTCATCAGCAAGGAGTAATCCCCATGGACAGCCCAACGGAAACTTTCTTGACAGTGCCCCCAAGACTATGATGAAAAGTAGAGGGCTAAGGACAAATCTCTGGCGAACCTCAACCTTGACATTGGATGGGTAAAAAAATAACTATATTCGAACATGTCAGAATGTTCTGGTAGAGGTGCCTCAAGCAACCCTATCTCCCCTCCTCAAAAAGGAAAAGGCAAAGCCTTGTAGGAGAAACTCCTGGACTGAAAATTTATTTATACTCGTTAAATTTAGTGTCGGTTATGGGGTAATTTTTTTATTACTGCATGTATGTGCGATTTCATATCCTCGTCTGATACTTCTGGAGTCCTTTGTTCAAGGTATGCACGAGATAGAGTATCTGCAACAATTGATTTTTTACCAGGTATGTAATTCAGATAAAAATCGTATCTTTGTAATGCTAGTAGAAATCTTTGGATCCTGGGGGGGGGGGGGGGGGATTTAGTGATTGATTTTTTAAATATTTGTTTATGGTTGTTTTCGATTGTGAAATGAATTCCACATATGAACTGATGAAATTTTTTTTGTGCAAAAACTATACTGAGAGCTTCGCTCTCTATCGGACAGTAGTTTTATTCCGCTTGCATTGTTGCATGAGATGCAAACGAAACAGGTAACCATCTTTCATTGTGTTTCTGTTCGAGTATGGCTCCTAGCCCATGCTTACTAGCATCTGAAGTTATTTTTACTGGTAGATCAGGATCATAGAATTGTAGTACTGGTTTCCTGGTAATCATTTCTTTTATCTTTTTTATTGTTTCGATTTGAGGTTTGTCAAATGACCATAACGTATCATTCTGCAGAAGCTGTCGTAATGGTGCTGTTACTTCGGAGTAGTTTGGTAAGAATTTACATATGTAATTTGTCACGCTTAGGAATCTTTGTAGTTCTTTTTTGCCTGTAGGTAGTGGCATGTGAATTTCTTACTCCTTCTATGCTTTCTATTATTTTTGCGATTTCTTTTTGGAAAACTTCACTGGCGCTGTGAATTTCATAAGGTAATCGAGTGAACCAATATCTTCCAAAAGGTGTGTTAAATATTAGTAGGTGGGAGCTTTCCTCGTCAACTGGAATTTGCCAGTATCCATTAGATGCATCGAGTTTCGAAAAATATTTTGGATTATGCATCTGTGCAAAAATATCCTTCGCTGTAGGGAGCTTGAAGTGTTGCCTTTTTATGGATTTGTTTAGATTTTTAGGGTTTAAACAGTCAGAGTTTTCTGTTCGCTTTTTCAAAAATTACTAGCGAATTCACCCAGTCTGTTGGTTCATTAATGGGTTTTATGATACCCAATTCTGTCATATTTTTAAAATTCCTTTTTGAGTTTTTTCTTTTATAGAAAAAGGTACCGATCTTGGTGGATGAATTACAGGAGTTATATGTGGACTCACTGTAATATGATGGGTAACTGGCAATGTGCCGATTTCTCCGGAGCAGCCTTCGTGTTTTTTCGTTATGTTGTTTAAGTTCGACAAATTTATTTTTAGGATTCTGTGAATTAGGTTTAGATCTTGAGCTGTCTTTGCATCTATAACAGCGTCCGATTTGGTTTTGGCAACAATGAATTTTACTTACTTCGTTACTCCCTTGTGTTTAACACTTGCTGTGCATTTCCCTAGCACTTTTATCGCTGTGTTGTTGTATGCTGACAATCGAGTCGCTGTTTTTTGTAGTTGGGGTTTTGGTCTAATATTTTTATATACTCGGCATGGCAATACTGTCACGTCAGCTCCAGTATCAATTTTGAATATTATGTTCGAGTTATTTACTTTTAATTCGACTGTCCAAACGTCTTTCGGAGTCTCAAACTTTTCAATTTTGTGCACGCGGGATTTATTTGAAGTGATCATTTTGAGTTTGTGTGCGTTGTCGTCTGATTCATCGTCAGAATATGTATCCACTTGATGCACAAATTTTCTTGATTTGCACATTTTTGCATAGTGTCCTTTTTTCTTGCATTTTTCACATATCTTTCTGATGATTGTAACCACAATAGTGACAGTTAGTGACGTAGTGTTGAGTTAGCGCTTGAAATCCACCTTGCTCGTTTTGTTGTCTCGATTGCATATGGCTTTTTGTATAATTTTTTGCGCCATTTCTGTTGTGGTGACGATCTACCGCTGAGATTTCATTATCTCTTGTTTCAGATGTGGCATTCAGCATCCTTGATTGGCGTCTTGTTTGTTCTGCGCTCTGACCTGCCTGAATTGTTTTTTGTAGGTCTAAATTAGGTTCTCTCAATAATCTTTCGCGTAATCTCATGTCTCTGATTCCACATATTAGAATATCTCTGGTGAGACTGTCTGTGAGATCGACAAATTCGCACTGTTGTGTCTTTTGCTGCAATTCTACCGTCAAATTTTTGATGATCCGCTTGTACATACGTGATGAATTTGTGTCTCAGGAAAGTTATATTTTTTCTAGGTTCACAAAATGCATCGAATTTTTCGATTACTGCTTGAAGGTTCATTTCTTCCTCGAGTGAATCAAAATCTATAGTTAAAAACATTGAGGTTTTTACTTTGTCTGGCTTTATGTCACTTTCTGTTGCTAGCAAAAGGAGGTTGAATTCTTTTTTCCATTTTTTCCATGCTGCAGCTAAATTTTCTTAATTAAAATCCAGGTATTTAGGATGTGGTACATTTTCCATTTCGTTTTTTCCGAAGTGTGATTTCAACTTCTATTTTCTTTTCTTATTTTAGGATAGGTTCTTTTAGTCTTCTGACACCATGTTGTTGCTATATATATATATATATATATATATATATATATATATATATATATATCAGGACTGGCGGGACAGTTATAAAAGTGGGGGAGCCCTCCTAAAAAGTGGGGGGGGGGGCCGGTTAAACACATGCATATATAACTTCATTATTGATGACCTTAAAGTGGGGGGCCAAGTAAAAAAGTAGGGGGGGCTTGAGCCCCCCCGGTGTCGCCGTCCATGTATATATATATATATATATCAAGCATGAATGGAAAGGAATAGTATTGAAAGATCGAGAACGAGAGAGGTAGATGTAAAGACGTGCTATAAGACAAGAGATTTTTATTAGACAGAAGTTTACACAAACAGGAGAGTTCCAATTGTCTCTGTAACAAGGGAAATAACTGGGCTACGCTTATTGTCTTTGTATGTACTATATGATGATGATGGTGTTACGGACATCAACACCTAAAAGGCAGTCTGGCTGCCAAATCCCATCCATTCACTGTGGAGGTGTGGGGTAACTTTGGTTCCCTGTTTGGGGTCTGGTATTTTAGACGACGGTCGCGTCTTTAGGGATTACCAAGCACCCCACTAAACAATTAATTTTGTGTAGGTAAATTGAGACCGATTCGATAACAACATATATGATTGGCAAGGATCCCCAGTTAGCGAGTGCTAACTTTTAACAATATAATATTGTTAATAATAAAAAAAGAGAAACTGTAAAGTAAAAAATAAAACTTTTATATAGAAACAATTTGACAAAAATGTAAAATATAACAATGAAGTTTGTGCAAGATAGAAAATGTTTGAAACGACACGAGTGTTAACTTTGTCCTTAAAGTTTAGTATGCGTGTGTGCGTGTGTGTTTTCTTGGTTACGCATGTTATTGTGGGGAAGACAGCAGGCGTGCTTAAAAGTGAATCTGGGGTTAGCACGTCAAGTCGGGTGTTTTTGTTGTTGTTACTGTCTTCATTGATAGCGAGGTGAGTTATTCCGTTGTCGCCAAGAAACTGATCTTTCTCCAATAATTCCCTGGTTTTATAAAAGTTTATTTCTCACCCACTTGTTCAAAACATGTGTGAACACTTTTCTTGAGAGTTCACACTTTGGTCACATCTGTTATAACTTATTTTTACGAGCAACTGCCCGCTAGGTGATCCCCTCTTCAAGAAGAAAGAAAGAAATAAAAAGAAAAGGAAGAAGAGGAAAGAGTAAGCCGAACGAATCTAGAAAGAAAAGGGGTAACTAAACAGGCTAGCACTTTCCTTCAATGCCCGTCCGTCTCATCGATCTATTGATCTGCCACAGAGGTCCCCAGATGCCGAAGAGCTTTCTACTCCAAAAGCTTCTTATCTCGTGCTGCTGGAACTCCCTTCCTGCTCCCTGCTTTTCTGACGTTACTGACATGTAGAAATTTAAAACTAATGTAAACAAACATCTCGCTGCGCAGCTCCCAATTTTCTAATATTTCTTCTATTTTTACGTCTACAGTGGCAGCCTGCCTTGTTTGGGGGTAGAACTATGTTAAAAAAACAAATAAAAAACAAACAAATAAGTATGGATTTTTCTACTCTGGCAGAGGACAGAACAGATATTACACATTGCTCCTGGCCCGCAGAGTGTAAATCCATGTTCTTGCACATCGCCACCAATACGTGATGTGACACGAAATCAAGTTTAAAGTGGGAAGTCCAGTTTCCAGTTTCCAGTTTCCCCGAAAAAGGTGCAGTCTGGATGCGTATAAATAGTCATGATCCGCCCCGTCCTATTCTGCGGTGGGGGGGGGGGGAGACTCAGACGACCGGCAATAAATCAATTCCTCATACTAAAGGAGAGGGGTCTTCCTGGAAGAATGACCTCTTGGAACCGAACAGAACCATACTCTATTCTGATCCAAGGCCAAGAGCCTCTGTCAGACACGTACTCATGTACGTGTCTGACAAAATAAAAATTTCCCTAGTTTTTAAAATTGCTTCCCCTTCTTTTTTGCCAGTCGATGTGGCCAAGAGTAGATAATCGTGTAAAGACAAAAAAGTCCTTCCAAAATGGCGGCTGCCGGAGATGAACCAGTCATGGATTCGCATAAAGTTGTTGAGCATGTAGAAAATGATTTTTTTACAAAACAAGATCCGACGACTTTAGGCATTCTAGTGGCCGTAGCCATCGGAATTATTTCAATTTGTGAGTATTGGCATTGTTTGTTCACTATAATAAATCTAATCCCTAAAAATACCGATTATTCTTTAAAAAAGAGAAAGGGAGAGATTTTTTTTTTGTTTTTGCTTCAATTTAAATTGAAAAACTAATCCGTCTTTTAAGATTTCTTAGATTTATTAAATTAATTTATTTTGGACGTTTTTAATCTTCAAACGTATTTGACGAGTTTAATATTGACATTAAAAAAAAAATGAAAATACATATTTTTTAAACATATGTTTATTTCATTTCTCATCGTCTTGTTTGGAAAGACTTCAATTTTTACTTAAATAGATTTTAATTGATTTTTCAATTTTCTTTTCTTTAAAAGTAACAATAAATTAAATTATAAGACAACTTTACGTGTGTTCGTGTGCGTCTTTTCTCACAACTCGAGGGTTAAATTAATATATATTTGGAGTATTCTACCGTTACACCATATGTTAGTTCACCCCAAAAAGCAAAATAAGATTTTATTTTTTAAGCGATTACAACCTGAAAAACTTGGCCGTAAAAATAAATAAATTACTTAAGATAAATTTAACGTTAAATGATCACCCACTTTCTGACCAGATTTGAAAGACGTAACAAAGTTTTGTTTTTGCAAATTTGGGCTATTTTCTTCATTTCTTGGAAATGGGTTCGTTTCATGCTGAAAATGTACATTAAAACAATAATAAAATAATTACTTACTTTTTAGGGGTATTTACTTTTAACGGTCACGTTACACCCACATCGCGAAAACCTTTTCTGTTTTGTTTATTTTCAGAATATTATTTTATTTTTCATATAGCCATGTTTCAAAATTTGGAAGCATTTAAACTGGATTTAAAATTCTTAGCAAATCCTAATGTATCAATAATTTTATAGAGATTAAAACATTACCATAACAAAATTAGTTATAGTTTTTTAACAATTGGTTCAATTAATGATTTAATGACTAAACGATGACGTAAGAATCAAATTTAATTTTCCAATTCCCGTAAAAAAAAAAAAAATAACAAACAGCGAAACAAAAGTGAAAGTAAAAAAAAGACTCCCGGCCGGTATTTTATGAAAACCACAAAAAAAAAAACCCTATAAACATTCTTTCACACTTTGGAAATTTATTTTTAATCGACAATTCAATCAAAAATAGGCTATTTCAGTCACGTAAATTAATTCAATTTCGGCATTTTCTCAAAAACTTATTTTAACTTAAACTACGTTTTAGTTAAAATAAAGGCACATGTTCGTCTTTAACCACTGTCCGTTTTTCACAACTTTTTACTGACCATTTTTCTTTTCTTTTTATAAATAAAATAAACACCACTAAGTTATAGCAAGTTTCATCTTATACGTGAAAGGCAGAAATCAAATCTGGTCGGAAAAATATAGGCGCCATCTTTATAAACAAGTCGAAAATGAAGCTAAGTGCACATAACTCAAGTTCATAATTTGCTAGTTAAAGGGCAGGGTTATGAACTTGAGTTATCGTTCTTCGTTAGCTGGCCTCTTTTTCGACTTGTTTATATAAAGATGACAACTATATATTTAAGAATTAAACAAAAAAAGTGCAAACCTAAATATTTAAAAAAATTCTGTTTTGATTTCTAGATTAACGAAAACAGGTAGTCAATGAGTCTTTTACTACCCCATTTAAAAAAATCATGCTTCTCAATAATTCGATTCGGTTTCTTTCGGAATTCGTTTTAAAAAGTGTGGAACGAGAGAGAAAAAGAAGAAAAGTTGCTGTCATGAAGTATAAGATTAAAAAATATTGACTTTGTTATAATAACGTAATTTGACGAATCTTAATTTGATGAACCAACCATTTCTTACCTAACCTAACGTGTAGCCCCCCTTTCTCCTTTTAACAGCAGCTTTGCGACGTGGAATCGTCCGCATATGGTCATCATCCAAGCATGTTCATTGTTCAACGACTGTCTTAAAATTGTATAGCACACACGTGGTTTCTTCTGACATAATACATCATAACATTCACGGTTGCTACTGCTGTTTTATGCGGTGCACGGTAAAAATCGCACAAGTGAATAAATAGGAAAAAATGGCACAAAGCAAGAATAATTCGGTAACGGAAAATTAAAACCTTATATTACGTTGGTCGTCGCTAGGCTCTCTTCTCTATAGTTTTAAATAGGGGCTAAGGCCCCTCACCCTCAATATTTAAAAAATAAGTATGTACTGTTTTTTTCACGTAAATAAAATCGATTTCTCTAAGTTTGGGAGAGCTAAGCTCTTTCTCCTATAGTTTTAAATAAGGGTTAAGCTCCCCCGTTTATTAATTTTTATATTCTGGAATTATTGTAGATGGGTCATCTACAATGAGATTCTTATTTTAGGCGATTATGTGTGAAAATCCTGAAAAACTTGAATAATTTTTTTTAATTTAGGGTTGGTGGTAGGGTTAACGGAGTGTTTTTATGGGCGGGGGCGTCTGTTGCCACCTGGACTTAGGGTTAGTGGTAAACCTTACCACTAACCCTAATTCCGAGTGGAAGCATAGGGTTTTTTTACCCCCTCCCAACAAAACACACAATTTATTTCCCTGAACAACAACAAAAATTATATGTATCTTTTCCCCATAATGCTATTTGGTTAGACATTGACCGAAAAATGAGTGATCATTTTACGTTAAATTTATATGCGAAACTGATCACCCATTATAAATTCTAAAATGTCCCCCCCCCCAAGTTTTTCAGGATGTTTACAAGTAATCGCCTAAAAAAGTAGAATCTCATTATTTATTCTTTTTTAGGGAGGAGGTGTTATTTAGCTGAGGGTCCTCATCTACTTTAAATGCATAATGGTTTCACTCGGCTCTCTTTTCCCCAATTCTGTTACACTTTGTGGGTATATGTTACGACGCTCAGCAGAGGCGCGAACGGGGTCCAAAAAACTAACGAGAACGGGGTTATAAAAATAAATATGCAACAAGTGAGTTTAACCTACGTCGAGAATAGATATTTGTCTACTTACCTATGATATTTGTTTGTATTTTTACGTACTATAAATGGGTTTTTATTAGATGTAAAAAAAAAAATTCTTGTTCATTTTTAACTTGTACTTTTTTCTAGACGAGATGGCATCTTCTACTCACTTCCTTATGAGCAAGCGCCATTTTGTATTTGCAAGTTCGTGTTACAAAACTATTGATTTCTAATAAATAGCAGTTGGAACGGTTTAAAAATACAAACAAATATCACAGGACAGTTTTAAATTAACTTTTATCGATGACAATTACTTTTATTTGTTGTATATTTGTTTTTTTAGCGTTTTTACTCTGCTGAGTCTCGTAAAAGATGCCCCACTTTGTTCATCTGCATACACTATTTTCTTTGATCTGAACAAGTCTTTGATTGAAACATTGGATGAACTGATGATTTTGCTTAAAAAAACAAAAAAAAAAACTCAAATGACTGGACAAAACCCTGGTAGTTTGAAGTTTATTTCTCCCTAGATAACAATCATATCTTAAAGATCTGACAACCCTGATCATCAAAAAGCACCTGGTCTCTTCTCTTCACATTAAACTGACCTCTTGGACTTGTGGCAACATTCACTCTGGTCAGGTTGAGCCAGCTTCCTCCCACATCTTGCACTATAGCAGCCCATGCAAGGTTGCATGAGATGGCTAGCCACTTACGATTCTCTGGGCTACAGAGTGTTGTATTTGCTATGGAAAAAGTTTAATAGAAGGGACCCAAATACTACCCTGGCTTTTAGTGGATTGGTTAAAAAATGGAAGACCTTTTTGGTGATTAAAATCAATAATTATGTTTTTATTTAAAATTTTGGTTTCAAGTATTACAAATAGCAAACTTTGCAAAGCGATAGCAAGCTGACAAAGTTAGTAATATTCATTTGACAAGAATTGTTTATCTGTATTTTGCTACAAATGTATTTTTATTACTCATTTGTTATCCATTATTATACTAAAGCTGAGTTAATCAACGTTTGTTTCTCTAAGGCTTTTCTTCTTATATGTTTTAAGCACATAAAATACATGTTAAAATATTCCTTGATTTTGGGATTGAGTTATGTTTGAAGAAAAAATTAATTTTAACTTCTAATTAACTATAATTTGCAATTTACTCACCAAGTTTCTGTCTATTTCTCTTACCCTCTCTCACTGTATGTTGTTTGAATCTGGCTCTTATTTTATACAGTGTCTATCACTCTTGCTTCCTTCACTCTCTCTTTTTATTAAGTCAAAGGTAATAAAACCGACTATAAAACAGAAGATTGGAATGGTTCATTATAAACAATAGGCAATATAACCACGGATATTATTATTTAACCCATAGTTGGAAAGATAGAGAAGAAGATAAAGTAAACAGAAAGACTAAATTTGGATTTTGTCTTTTTATTTAAAAGAAATTTAACTGGCTTTGCAAACTCACTTTTTCATGATTCAAACAATTCACAGAATTGTTTTTGTCTTCTATCATGATTCATTTTTTATCATTATGATCTAAGTATGACCGGTCATAAGTACATCTGGTGGTAAAGCCCCAATTTGGAGGAGTCACTCCAGAATGGTAATACCTGTCAGGGTTCAGTCTATACGTTAAATAGAATCTGTTGTTTACAGACTATATTTTTATTTACAAAAGATATGCACATATAAACCATTCATATACAAAATGTGCAGTTTTGGCATAAAATAGCCTTACAAGGTGTTGTTGACCTGCTGTGAAACCTAACAACATTATGATGCAAATGTTGAAGTTTTCCTATTGATTCAGATTTAAAACTAAGTGAGTTTGAAGTTAATAGTTTCATAAGTAAGCCATTCAATTGAAACCTGATATGCCCTATTCATTGGAAGCTATAAATAATCTTTTTTCTTCTGTATTTTGCTTTTTCAGTTCTCTTATGGATTTTCTATGGGAAACGCTCGAAAAAACAGGCAATTCTCTTGACTGGTATTTGTGATGCTGGAAAAACATTGCTATTTTCCCAGGTGAGATTTTAACCTTTTAACCTTTTGACCTGGAATTGGAAAATGAAACAAAATTTTTCTAAAAAATATTAAATTATAACAAACCTTCTAAGTGAATAAATGTAATAGTTTTTTTCCATTTATCTGAACTATATTTATATCAAAACATCTTAGGTTTACTTATTCAATGGTACAAGAAAATATTTTCAAATACACTATATGTACTGATAGAAAAACTTACAAAACACAATCAAGGCTATACTTCATTTGCATATTTATTTTTAAATAGTGTCTAATAAATTAATATTTTCTACGATTCATTTATAATTTGATTCTCTTATTTTATATATATATGCAAGAGTTTTTTTACTGTTATTATTGTCAGTAGTAATACTAATTAAAGCAATTTAATGGAAAAGCTTTAAAATTCAAAATGATAACTTCTGTTTGATTATTTTAAAATTCAAATGATAACTTCTGTTTGATTATTTTAAAATTCAAATGATAACTTCTGTTTGATTATTTTAAAATTCAAATGATAACTTCCGGTTACATATATTTATACATAGTAAAAACTTAGATTATTTTGGAATAATTTATTTTTTAAAATAAACTCTGCATAAAACGCAATGACTAAACAAAGATTTTCTGTTAATAATTAAATAGATCTACGTTTATTATTCTTAAAATTAAATTTGTTGTTGATAACAACTATTACATTTGCCATGAAAAAGAAAAAAGAAAGTCCTCGCCACTCATTTTTCTAAATTACAAAAACCAAATAGATTCTTATTTTTTTAAATCTTCATTATGTATTTTTTTCTGTCTTTAATTATAAATGCAAAAAGCTCAAATTACTCAGTAATATAAAATTGTTTTATTTGACCAATCGACATTCCACTTTTTTGTTTATTCATTTCATTATATAATCAGTTTTTAATGAGGAATTCATTTTCATTTCTATGTTTATACAAAATCAAATTCCTTGATTTAGAATATTGAAAAGACCATATGAAGTAACCTTTTTGTTGTTTTTTCCTAATTAATAACATTTGACTGTTCCTACACAATAAATTTTCTCAATATTGGAACATATAAAATAGTACCATGACAACCATCTTTTTTTGTTGTTTTTCTTCAAATTACGAAAATGTGAAATGAAACTTATTTCTTTGTTTTTCTGTAAAGAAGACTACAACTTGATTAATTGCTGTCTGGACAGCAGATAGATTTTGCAAATATTTAATAAAAATGAAAATAATTTTCTGAATTGATAAATAAAAAGATGAATTTAATGACGTTCCTGTTTTGTTAAATCCCTGTTCCTCTTTCATTTCAGTTGGTTCAAAAAACATTTAAAGAAACTTATACATCAATCAAAATTAACACTTCTTCATTTGAACTTTCCAAAAAGGTAAACCTTTTACTTTTTATGTCATTCAAAATGGTTTGTTTGTCAGTAAATCTTAGACTAGAAATTCTCGTCACAATTATTGCATTTTCTATTAATGTCTCGGCATTTCTTTTATTCCACAAAACTGAAAAGTGCATTAAATATCTCACCCAAAATATTCTTTAAACAAATCTAAACTATTTTGGAATTTTATAGATTGATAAGAATGGTAGAAAGTAAGATGTCTCAAATATTCAGTGCATATGTTGGCCGACAATGACCTGCTAAGTAGACGAAATGTAGAATTGAATATGAGAACAAATAATTATAAATAGTAGATTAGAAAACCAGTAAGAAAATTGCAATATGAACAACAGTAAGAAACGAATTAAAAAAAAAAAAAAAAGAAAGACTAATTCTATAGCAGATTATGTATAAAGCTCTCAACATTTATACTAGAATTGTTTACTTGGATCTTTCTTTTTATGGAAATCACTCCAGACAAGGCATAAAGCCACTTGATGTAAGGAGCTAACAAGAACAAAAGATGATTATCGCAAAGACAGAAGATGCCTATTGGCTGTAGTCTTGAAAAGATCAAGGCTTATAGGTAAGAGGAAAACAGTCAGCAAGAAGAGTTCCACAAGCCTGCAGTTCTTGGAAAGGAGCTACTGGAATAGGAAGCTGTATTACAATAAGGTATCAAATCAGCGAATTGATGGAGACCAACGAGTCAAATGAGCTGGAACAAAGGAAGCAAGGAATAGATCACACAATTCTGAAGAATACATGCCATAATAGTATTAATAGAAAAGACTGAGACTAGCAACATCATGTCTGTGAGAGAGAGGGTGCAGAGAAGAAAAAAATTTATGGCGTGATGCTTAAAAACGTTGGTAAGTCTTCTGGAGGTTGAAGGTTCAATCCTTATTTAAGAATAACATAAATTAACATTTCTACCTGATCATGACTGATTGAATAAGAACAATTTACCCCGTAGATTAAATAAAAGGTTCATTTTGAAATTCTGTATATGTTCCCAAGTTTGACAAGTTGCATCTGAAGAAGTTCAGAGGTTACATCGCCTGAAATGTGAATATAACAACCAAGATGAGAATATTAATCTTAATAATCCAAATGAAAAATATTTGATATTTTTAAGATGAGGTATTGTTTTTCTCATCTTAATTTTTGCCATTTTGGCTGTTTTCAAATGAAAGAACATTGAGGAAATCTAAACAGAAATTCAAAAATAAGTGTTGAACAGTTCCAAGGAAAATCTCTTGAAATCGGCATTCAGACATGGAACATTGGAACAATGCAGCTACATTTACCAGAATTTTAACTTCAAATATAAATTAGGTCCAGAAAATCTCTAAAATTGTAAGAACCTCCAATAATCTTTCACAATGACAGCATTTTTATAGAAAAATTTAAAACTATATTAAAAACACTATAGGAACTATTCTCTATATTGTGTACTTAAAAAGATTTAAAAAAGAATGATTTGAATAAGTAAAAATATGATTTTTTTGTACTTGATTTGTAAAGAAAACATTTTTTTCTGTTGAAATTTAGTTATTTAAAAAATCGTTTAATATTAATAAATATTTTAACTAATTCAAAGTTGAGTTTATCATAAGAATTATTGTGTAAGAAATTGTGAAAACATGGGATTACCTGGAAAACGGTCTCGGTGCGCGCTTTGCAGGGTTGGATAGCACAAAAAATGGCAAGATGGCGTCGGTGGCTTAATATTACCAGGTGATCACGTGAAATCTCGTGTTCTCTCGCGCACACGAGAGTCCGGTTTGAAATAAAAGCGGGTCGCTGGAGGCAAGACGGGCAGAGGGAAAAACGTAGTCAACGGAAGACGACGGCGACGTTTTTAAAGAAGAAGAAGACGTGGAAGAAGAAGACGTTGGAGAAGAAGGCGGTGTGCACTAATCCAGAGTCCCTTGCGAGTGTTGTTCCGGTGTCTACTAAAAAGAGTTTCTTGGGTGTTTTCGACCGTCGTCGAGATTTTTCTGCCACAATTATATGTCATTTTCTATAGAAACCCCCACAACCAATAGTCTAGGGAACTTCCTTATAAATCAATTTACAGAGTAGCGATTCACCTAACCTTAGTCCATTAGACTATTGGTTGCAGGGGATCCTGAAGGCTTGTTTATCATCACAACAAGAGCGACAACCTACCTGATCTACAAGCATGCAATTGAAGAAATTAATGTCATTACAACAAAAAATAAATTAATTAAGGCTGTTCGGAATGAAATTAGACATGCTAAATTGGTTTTAGAGGAAGATGGGGGAATTTTCAAATATTTATTATGACTTTAACATAAACCTATTGTTTGTTACTATATAATCGATAAAGTTTGTTTAGTTATTTTTTATTTTACTCTGTAGTGAAGCAATTATCTTCGGCAAGACTTATGGCCAGCCCTGTATCTATAATTATGTGTTAAGAGAGATTTAAAATTAATTGTATTTATAAAGATAAATATAGATGCTGGTTGAATATTTTAAAAATCTATTTTAATGGTTTAGCCAGAAAACCATTTATTTTTCATTAATTGTATTAAGTTTTGAAATTTAAACTGATGATTCATTGATAATGTTTTCATAGTTTGATAGAGTGAAACATTTGGAGAGGGAGCGACAGGTGACCTAATCACGTTACAGATGCAGACTATGAAATTGGCAAGATGAGTTAAAATAGTTCCTCAAAATGCCCTCTTAATTCCTTTTTTTTAACCATTATTTCTGAATTTATCTATTCCATCACTTTATCTGAATTATTAGGTCATCCCATAATTTCTGTCCGGATTTTAATTCTCTCTCGTAAGTGGGAATACTGGAACTAAATAATATTCATGAATTATCTGAAGGCAACTGTAAATTGCAAGTTCAGATCTGCAGACAAATTCATGATGCACACGTTTTCCAAGCTTACGAATCTTTCCAAATTGTTGAAGATGACTGATTAGTTCTATGGTTTGGGGAAAGCTTCATTGCCAATTCTTCAACTGATACGACAGGGTTTCCTTGAAGAAGCTCTTCATCAAACTCAACTTGACGTTCTGATCGATCTTCATTTTCAAAGGCGAAATTTCCATTCCTGAATTTGTAAACCATTTTCTGCACGATCTTTTATTCAGGCATTCTTATCCATAAACTGAGTGAATATTTCGAGTTGCATTAGCTGCAGAGCTTTTACTGTTTTTAAACTTATAAAGCATTATGTGCTTCAAATGCTACTTGAATACTATCACAATGATATTATAAAAAGAAGTAAAATAAAATTTAGTTTCATTAAACATTCCCCATTCAGAGAATTACAATCTGCACAAAAGTTATGGGATGACCTGATATTTTGATTTCATGAAATGAAATCAAATAATCTTGATTGAATATAAAATAAAAATTTCTTTAGAAGGTTGGGTCGAAATGAGGCAGGCAGACATTTGATGAATAATTATAACACTAGTGTTTCCATGCTGTCATTCTTGATCGCATACGACTTCATTTCTTGTAGGTTTCATAATTCACTACTATGCAAGTGTGTTTTTAATGCTAAGATGAAATAATGTTATTAATGAATCATGTGCTACTAAGCTTGGACATGCGGAAAGATAAAGAAAAAGAATATCATTATGAAAAGAATTAAATCTCTTACTTGCATCATTGAATTGAACTGTTCATTTCAACAGAAAAGATTTTTAATCATTATTCACCCTAAACAAGGCATGTTGACACTGAGATGTAAGGAGCTGAAGGGGCCATATGTTTGTTCTGATTGCATTTAAATTTGTTTGAATAGTTGGGGAACAGGGAGGAAATTCCAAAGGAAAGAAGTCCGAGGGAAGAAGCTATTAGAGTAGAAAGCTTTTCGTCATTTGGGGATCTTTACAATAAAAGGATCGGGATTTTGTTGCTGGTCTGGTTGGTCGGTATTTACGTCGAAGGAGTAAAAGTGCAATAAGTTTGTTGGACCACATTCTATGGAAGTACATGTAAAACAAGCACAGGGATGCAACATTGCGGTGATGGGATTGGAACTTGGTAAACGGTGCGGGATCTATTAGGTTAGACCCTTTCTTGCACCCTGTCCAAAAGGGAGAGACTAGTGGTTGGTGCACCAGCCCAGATGTGGCAACAATACTCCATACATGGGCGAATGGTGGCTTTATAGAGATATAGGATACTGGCAAGTGTGAGAAGTTTTCTAGCCAAGTAGAGGGAGTCTATCTTCTTTGCAGCAAACTTGGCAGTATCTTCTATGTATTATTCCCATTTATGCTGCCTGTGAATGTTAGGCTGAGCAGTTTAAATGTTGGACTATTGGGAAGGGTGCTCTCAGCCATGGCAATTGGTGGTTGTAATTGTATATTTTCTCTGATTAAAGAGTTTAATTCTGTCAAATGCAATCTTTTAACATTTTCTTTATTTCAGAGGAAATTTTTGAAAGTCATTGATATTCCCGGTCATGAACGTCTTCGTACTCAAGCCATTGAAGAAAATGGGCATTTAGCAAGGTAATTCTTTAAAACTAATTCAACAACTATGGGCTTTTCATTGATTAAGACACCGGAGATTGTCTGTGAAGTTGTATTTGGCTTTGTTTTAAATAACTTGCATAGATGTAATCGTGCAGAGTCTCGTATTTTTTTTTTAAAGTCACGAGATATTGAGAAAATACTTATGTTACAAAATGAACTGATGACGTCACATTTTTTTTTTTTCTTTTTAATTTGCTGCATTCTGACATGCATGTCAGCTGCCTGGAGAATTGTATAGCTCTGGTAGCTAAGTTTGGCATGCTTTTTTTTTCTTTTGTCAATGTTATTAAATTTGGAATAACATCATCAGAATATAGGAAAAGTAGATCATAGCCAAAAATCATGAGAATTAACATTTTTGTTTTCTGTCAACTCTTGTGATTTCAATATTATCTTTTTTCTATATTTATCTTGTCTTTGTTTTTTTTTTGTTCCCCCCCCCCTCCATCCCTCACCTTACCTTCTCATGTCTGTTGCTTATAGGTAATTAAAATTAGTTTTATTCTGAAGTCTTTCCATAAATAAAGACGAAATCCAAGCTATGAACATGTGTGAATTGATTGTATTATTGTGGTGATTCAACAATGTTATAAAGCTCTATCTGAAAAGATATTGAGCTCGTTATATATACAAAAGTTTTCAATCTTAATTGGGTTCAGTTTTGGAATTGTCTGAATTATTGTTTTTGAGAAGTTGATTTTTATGTTATATGAGCAGGGTTACCCGGTGTTACCCAGGATTGAATGAGGAACCCTATGTCTTTTTGCATCCAGTCCATCACACCATATTAGTTTTTTTATTCTTTTACATTTTATCATATCCAATTTTTGAGGTGAAGTGACATTGATTGAAATCAATTTTGATAAATTTGTAGTCTTTAATCTCCTTGAGACACATCCAGCCTTTCCCAGGAATTAATAAGGACCCATCTCTGCATTCCTACTCCAAGCCCTGAACTTATTATAATTTCTATTTTTAAATTTCTATTAATTTTTTAACTTAACATTGTTATATAATTCTTGATTTTTGTACACTTGATTTATTAAATCTGAGACATTTGTTCTGATATTTTGTTTTCTATGAAAATGTATCTTTTCATGTTTAGTTTGCAACCAATGATTTAAGCATTTTCTTTTTTTGGTCTTCAGAGGGATCATCTACATGATTGACAGTTCTACTTACCAGAAAGAGATTAAAAATGTTGCAGAGTAAGTTCCTATGACATGCCCTTTTCTTTCTTTTCAAGTTTAATTTTAATGATAGAAAATATTGAAAGTACTTGGACGGCTGTTACATTGTCACCTAACTCTGGCCATCTCAAGAGAAGAATAACAAAACAATTTAATATCAGAGGTTCCGATTGTTGAACAGGCAATTCGGCAATTGGAGAACTAGATTTTCAGCTGTTTTAATTTTACAAGTAAAATCTTTATTTTTAAACTACCTGTACCTTTCCAGTGAACCAGAATCAAATATTATAACGAAAGGACCCCACACTCTTCCTGGTGACGGCATCAAATGTAAACATATACCCCACACGATCCTTCCTGGTGACCCCGTGAGTATCATCGTCGGACACTCACGCACAGGTGTTTGATATCCCGGTCACGAGTAAAACAGATACCTCACTCTGCTCCAGTGTCACTGAACCACTTGTAACATAGATGGTCTACTCGTGTCTTTATCTCTGTACTCACACGTCTGGTCCTCGGCGCAGGAATCCTTCTAGACTGTGAACACCCTCTTTGGCCAGTGATGTCCTAGTGGCAGCAAAAACAAAGATGTGTTGAATTCCTCCGGTCGGATAAATGACGATTTCGTGATTCTGTGAAGGCAAAGTTACACAGCAGAACAATTCAACAATAGGAATAATTTAACAACATCAGTTTCCCTTTGTATCCATTAATTATTAACAAGATAACAACTGTTTTTAAAATGGCGAATTAAAGTCTGCTTTTCGATAATGGCTTTGTTTACTAACTATCTCGTCTCTCTGTGCGTGAAACTCTATTTACGATTTTCAAGTTGTTAATTAAGTTGTAACTTATCTGCTGAAAACGGTGTGGGGGGGATACTATCGTTAACACCACCCAGACAAGAAGTTGTTCGCGCAAGCCTCCCGTCTGGTGATCGCTCGTCCCCGAGCCCGGGCTAAAACCTCCGTTCAAGCCGAATCCCAATTTCTAACTGACTGTCCACTCAAAACAAAATCCTTTCTTCTCCCAGAAAGGCATATTATCACACCTTTCCTTTCTCCAACCTATTTCTCTATTCCTTCTTTCTCTCTCGGGGCTGGGGTGGGGTAAACTGACTTACTCTCCCTCTCCTCCCCTTTCCTGAGTCTTTCTTCATCTCCGGGTGGTTTGGGGTTGAGTGGTACGCCAATTGAAATTCTTCGCCTAGGCCCTCAGATATTATCTACCTCAAAGAAAACCACTATTCTCTCTCTCAGACCTCTGCCTTAATTAATGATGACAGCCTAAGTGGCGATTTTCGGCCCTTAAAGAAAACCATTATTCTCTCTCAGACATTACTGTCACCACAAAACACCTATCCACTTTCTTCTCTTGTCGACACCATTAGTGATTAAGACCTTAGCGACATTCCAATCTCGCATATGGTAAACAACTGACCCTGTGCGTGGTTAATTGCCCCTGACAAGCAATACCAATTTTCCAGTCATTTTGACGCTATTTTTCTTTCTTCGTTTTTATAGACTTTCCGTGTGAATATCTACTAGTCTCAATTCTCTGTAGGGTCCTAACCATTGCCAAGATGCATGCCAGTGCACCCTAAAGTGCAGATTGCGTCGGCTACAATCACTGTTTCACATATATTTTGTAGAAAGAAAGCTATCGATGACAAAGAAGTGATAAAAAGACTTACTTTACATATTTATCATCATGTGACCTAATTTGTCCAATAAGAGTGTAGCTCTCCAGTGGACTTAAGACAAAACTGTCAGTGGCTGTCACTTAAACGTAGTAACTTCTGATTGAGCACTGGATAACCTCTATTTACACTTGTGTCCTAAAGTATTTTAAACCTCTACCGTAATATGTAAACAAACAAGATCGGATATTCTTAAAACGTGTTCATTCAATCTGCACATTTAGCAATGAAAATGCTATTTCAATTTTAACCGTGACAGACCAATGCAAATGCTATTTCAATTTTAACCGTGACAGACCAATGAAAATGTTATATAAAACTAAAGTGTGACCGACTGATGAACAAAGTTTCTCTGAGATGCAAGGCCACATCTAAAACAATACAAACTGTAGAAATAGTAAAAGCGTTTTTGGTATTTAATCAACACCTCATCTTTTCTTCTTTCTCTACAGGTATCTGTATGTGATGATGTGCGAGTCTCTCGCTTCCAATGCTGCCCCGTTGCTAGTGGCTTGTAACAAACAAGATCTGACCTTTTCAAAAGGAGCCAAAATCATCAAGTCCAGCCTTGAAAAGGAAATGTGAGACCATTTTGGATTATCAGTCACCCGCCCCTACATACACATATCTTACTCACTTTTTAAATCTTTAGGGAATAATCTGATCGGTGGCTCTCATTTATTCTACACAATTTTATTTTTGTCACCTCAAATTCAAAATGCTTTTATTAATTCTGTGGCCACGAAATAATTTACACATTTTAAACTTTTTAGCAACATTTCTTTTTTTGTTTTTAAATAAATGTTGGTGGATACATTTAAATCTGTATATTTAAAGTTGTAGTTACATATTTGTAGGGGTGTCATCAAGATGACCGTATGAAATCATTTAGTTTAAAAAAATTATTTTAATCAACTTTAAATCCATAACTTCGTTGCTGGCTGACATTGTGATATGTGCATGTGTTGTTATCCTCCCAACTGAGGATAATTTCATTAGCTGAAACAAAGGCCAGTGTGTACTTCTTATATTAATTATCATGCAATTAATTCGAACTAGGTCTCAGAAGAATTAAAGATTTATTCAACCATATAATTGTCCTGTGGCTAAAAGATCAAGGGGGGGGGGGGGAAGATAGTTACTTATGTTTTAAGTGCATTGCTTAATTATTAACGTTTTGTTAGATCATCCTCAAAACGCCTGTTCCAGTTTGGTTGTTTCTTCCAAACTATTTTTTTCCAGAATAATCCTGTTCTCATGATGCAGCAGATTCAATTCCTTGATCCCTTTGTGACCCTTGTCTGAAACGGGTCCTGTTTTCCAACCTAACCGCCATATATCTACTAGCAAATATGTCTACCAGCCAATGTACCCACCCACCTTAATATTCACAAACTCCTTGAGGTTTTGAAGAGAGACCTTCATAACCATATATATTCTGAAAATGCATTATGTAGGATATTTGAATACGTATATTTCATTTTTATCAAAGAGGGTACAATATTATTGTGGGTGAGTGGGGGTCTGTGTTCATGCTTGACATCAATAAAAAGTAAATACATTTTAAATTTTTTTATTTATAACTTGGAAATTATAGAAATTAAAAATATGACTTGAAGTGCACATGGATTGTCATTGATTCTCGGAAAACCCCAATGCTTCAAGGGGGTTAAAGACTGTAAATTTACAGAAAATTATTTTAATTAATAGCCCTTTATGTACATGCCCTTCCATCCAATTAATGCTGAGTTTATCCTTGGGCCCCACCCCCAAAATTGAATATTATAGAAGGTAATATGGGTGTAAAATGACAATCTTTGGCAACATTGGGTCCTCCTGCTAATCTATTATATAAAGGGAAGTTTTCTATCTGTGTGTCCAGTTAAAAGTCAGAAATTACTCAAGACACACCCACAAAACTGATTCTTTTTCGGCAATGCTTCGGATAAAATATAGGCCCATTAAAAACATTTTTTTTTTAATATTCAATCTTTTGGGAGTCAACAGTAACAGAATTAGTCAGAGTAGACATTTACATTTTTTTTTTCAATTGTCACAGTGAGCTAGAGAGAAGTTTTAAAAGGAAGATGTTACACACTTTTTAACTCTTCTACTTTGTTGTTTGTGCCCCTGGGCAATGTCGGATAACCATGTTAGTTAGCCAATAAAAGCCTTTAGGAAATTGTTTCTTGAAAGCTTTCTTACAATTAACATTCCTGATTGGAGCAGCATTAGAATTTAAATGCAATATATATTAGATGAAATCCTTACAATATTCGTAAAAAGATTGAGAGAATAAACAAATTCTTTTTTGTTTACAAGGTTGTTAACAGGAAGTGTAAATAGCCTCCAAAACCTTTCTTGTTTCATATCAAAAATAGATGAAAACCAAAATTTCTGTTTTAAATTTCAGCAACACTCTGCGGATGACACGGTCAGCTGCCTTGGAAGGACATGGTACAACCAGCAACAACAACACATTTATTGGGAAACTCAACAAAGATTTTGATTTCGCTGATATTTCACCATTAAAGGTTGACTTTGTTGAGTGTTCAGCCCTAAATAAAGAGGACGATTCTTTGGGACTAACACAAGTTTATGAATGGTTAGAGAAAATTGGATAAATCACCCTCGTCTTTGCTGTCATTTTGTCTTCATTTGTTTTTGTAAAAAAAAAAAAAAATTATGAGCTTATTTTGAAAAAATAAACAATTTAATTTGCCTCATTTTCATATTATATTTGATTAAAAAAAATGTTATTTTATTATTAAAATTGTTTCTTTATTTTTGTATGATTTAACATACTAGCTGGACTACCCATCCGAGGAGAATCTAGACACACTTGCGACATTTAATAAGAGACCCAAATACTTTGAAACAATCAAAAACATAGATATACCAAGAATGAGTGTAGCAATATTTGGTTGTTTCGATTAATACGCAAGTGAAATATGGCAGTTCAAAATAAAATAACAGAAAAACTATTTGATATACTTACGTATCAGGCAAAACTATTCTGTGTACACCAAAGATTATTGAAAATTATCTAGTAGAATTTTAGTAATAAATAAAATTCATTTCTTACTCATATTTCCATTATGCATCTTTAAGCCAGCGAATCGTAGATTATTTCCCTTCTAATACGAAGACGTCATGCGGTCTTGTCCTGAGTTTGTTGACTAGTAAAATAATTTTATTTATTACTAAAATACTACTTGATAATTTTTCGGTAAGTTTTGGTATACACAAATAGTTTTGCCTGATACGTATGTATATCAAATAGTTTTCCTGTTATTTTATTTTCAACTGCCATATTTCACTTGTGTATTAATCAAAACAACCACCATATATTTGGATGTGGGTGTGTAAAATACTGTTAGAAACGGTATTTTCCACAGAAAGTTAGAATAGAAGTTTACAAACTAGAGTTAGGGCTACATGTCAGTATATTGTATCATAGGAAGTCACCAGGGCCACATAGTGAAAGAACTTCTCTCATTGCCCTATATTGTAGAAGAAAAATAAAAAACCCTGAAAGCCTTGTTAAATTCCAAATGATTTTGTGTTGTCATTATTTACAATTGCTGCCATTAATCAACACACAGAACAAGGAAGGGAAGAACGAATTACTGCTACACAAGACTCCAGCTGGCTGTGTGATAAATTGCTGTCCAGATATTCTGTGATCAAACAATTGGTCCCGTATGCTACATAGATTCATTTAATTGTTTAACAATGACAATTCTATTTCAAACTAAAGCTTGACTAACTAAATGACATTTTTTAAATAACTTTAAAATTCTTGAGTGAATCCAACATAAATATTACACATGTTCAGGTCTATTATTGCAATTGAGACACCGACTTTCGTCGTCATCATGTTTGGTTTAAGGTCTGTTTTACAGGCTGGCATGTGTTGGACTTTCATAAAGCTTTATCATGTAGTTTTTAAAAAATATAATTTTATTGAAGAAAACTTAAGTATGACAGAATAAACACCAGAATGATTGATGGAAAAAGAAGAGCCTCTCCCAGAGATGTGAGGAAACGTATGAGAAAATAGATGACATAACTTCAGTTATGGGCTTAGAAAAGTTCTCAAAATTCAAGATGTTTACTTGATTTAAATTTCATTAAAATCAGAGGTAAAGTCAGATTTTAGGATTCCTTGTGGAGACCTTTTGTAAAAAAAAAAGAAAGGTGAAAGGTAAACATAGGTAGGGATCATTCCTACCAAATTTGTAGTTTAATATGACAATGCAAAACAAATATTATTTAGTTTCATTGACGCTTTCACACATCAAGAAGGTCTGTATGAACACCATTTTCCTGGCACAAAATGATGCGGTGCCATGATCTGTGTAATATTTTAGGAAGCTATGTTTTGATGATTGTTCATCTATTGTTATTTTTTTGGTAAAGGTAACAAGACTTTCGGATCACCTTGTACATCTCATAGCTTAAAAATAGTTAATAGGTAGGCAACTTTCATATAGTATGTATGTCTCTCTCTATATATATATCTATAATTATAAAGTTGTACCATTTCCCTCTATAACAGTGAGATTAAAATGTTGATTTTAAACGTCACAGTAGAAGAACAATAGTTTCTAATACACTGATCGTATATGCGATTGAAGTCATAGCTAATTTGCATATCGCTTTACAAAAGGACATCTCATTAATTAAATATGTTTCTATTGTTTTAAATTTTGATAATTATTTTCTTAATATAACACAGTTATATTTACAAATATTTTTTAATATTGTGAATAAAATCTGGGTATTTCCGGTGAAAACCTTTCCGATTCTGTACAGCCAATTTACTTCTGGGTGGACTTGATTTTCAACAAGATCCGATCCGATTATAAATTAGCTCCCTACCCCCAGCAAACACACCATGGCCAAGTCAGTGACTACTACCCCCCCCCCCCCCCAACAAATAAGCAAATGTTCCTTAGTTTCATCAATTTTCCTGGGCAACGTCCAGGGCATATGGCCCGTTAGTGTGTGTATATATAAGCAATATTCTTCTATAAAACGAATTGAGTTCTCTTAGGTTACCAATAACATAGAATTAGAAGAAAATACATAAAGCATATAATTTCTATCAGCGGTTGGTTTGTGAGCACAGAGGGAAGATGCCTGACTACAATGATCATAGTTGTGTCTAGCTCCAATGATGAGTTGTAAACGACGTTATAGCTGTTTGTGGATCACAATTTTATATATTATTGCATTTCAAAAACACATTAACTCGGCAATTTATTACGTTTGCAATTCTCGATTTACGGGGAAATGCCTTTTGGTGTCTAATTAAACTTCAATGTTTACTCATTTCAATTTTCGGCAATGAATATCTGTCGTTTTTAGTTTACAAAAACCAGATGCCTCGTTATCTAATTCTCCAACCGGGCCGTCTGGCCACTCGGACTCTTTGTAAAAACAACTTTGATTAATGTAATTTTTCATATTTCCCAACATCTGCGTTTCCTTTTTGGCCAAAGTATTTTCTTATCCAATTTTTGTTTAGTGCAAATATTTCTCATTTTTTTTTCCACTTCCCGATTTTACAAGCAGGGTATTTTAGCTTTAACTCTCTTAGGCCTGATCAATATTGTCACATCTCAAAATCAGGAGAACCAAGCAATCTATCGAGAGTTGATTTGGTTGAGAATAGAGCAAAAGTCAACTACTTGGTTTAGGTACTCTGTCATGTTACGAAAACACTACTCTATTTCGATTTAACTCTTGCCTCGTGTCAATTAAGTTGTAATCAATTTAGAATAAATACTGCATATGGGAGTTTAGTTTACGAGAAATCAGGAATAACAGGTCTTAACGTGTGACAGACCTGAGAATACATCTTTTTCCGGAAGTAACATCAACGTGGGCCACATTTTTTTTTTTTGTAGAGAAGACTACAAGTAATTCCTTCATCGATAGGCCACTTTGTAACAAAGATTTCTTCCCCCCAACTTGGCAAGAGTGAAATTTAATCACTCAGAACCTTCAGGAATAAGAAGCCAAATCCACAGCAAAAAAATATATAAAATGAAAATAAAAAACAAAGAAGCGAAATTAAAAGTTTTTCTTTATTCTTATCAAATATCAAAAATGTATAACAAAAAATGGAATGATTTTTTTTTTATATTCACGTATCTCCAGTCATAATGGAAAGAAATTCTTCCTCGTCAACTGCAAAAGAAATGAAAAAAAAAAACCATTAATAAATAAAGCTAATTCCCTTTCCGTTCACCTGATATAGGAAAACAAAAATTCCAGAATGAAATCGAATATACTTACTTTCGCCATCACCATTTTTATCAAATTCATCAATCATTGCTCGCAACTCATCGTCTGTCATGCTTTCACCAAGTTCTCTGTAAAAAAATCAAAAAAACTTTGAGATTTTATTTTCTAAATCAACATCAATTTTAACATGTAAAAAAAAAAAGGCCATACAACTAACAAAGATGCGTCCAGTTAGAAAGTTATCTCTGTACGGAGAATTATATTATAGATAAGTTGGGAATCTATGAACAAAATATGACGTCGTTTTTTTATGCCCTTGGTACACTAGGATATACATAAATCACTATTTATATTTCTTAAAAGATTGTTTACTTTTGTTTTTTGTAACAACATTTGTCTTGAACTTTCATGAATAATTTCTTCATAAATTAGTAACTATTTCTATTTCATTATTGTAACTAATTTAACGAGAGATAGACATCGTTCCTGACAGCCATTTTTTACACTTCATTAGCTATTCAGGTTTTGGGGTGGAGGGTAGTATGATTATTTACTAAGCTTATCAATGTCACAGATAAGTAACAAACTATCGACATGAGGTAAAAACGATGCCAGGTTAAGTGTTAAGGAAGTAGAAGTTGTGTGTAACAGATAGAAATAGAGTGTAGATATGGCATCGTCGTGTTTAAGTTTTGTCAGGGCTGTAAAGTCACTTTCTTTAATACTCTTCTGGAATGTATGAATCCATCTCTCTTCCCCCCCGAGTTATGAGTGAGATAGTAGGCTAGACTATACTCTCAAGCCTTGGTAGAGCAACCAGTCTAAAAGAAGGAAAATTCCAAAATGACATCAGCATTGCTTCTGGCCATCTTGGATATCTCTTTATCACTGGATTTAAGTAATATTGGGCCAGAAGAAGTGCGGTAGGAGATTATTATAAACATGCAGGCACCTTTTTGGAGAGCATCCATAGTCTTTTGAGACAAGAAGCCAATCACATGTTGGCTAGCTCTCAGGCTATGATAGACGCCATATAGAAAGAAGCTCTATGGGTGATCATGATAGAAATATGACTAGATCGCTGGATTCGTGGTTGAGTCTTATTTTTATGAGGGGGGGGGGGAGGCAGGAAGAAGCATGGATACTGGTGACCTTTCTCTCCTTTGTAATTCGGACAGGCATTAAATTGATGTTGTTTAGAGTTTCTCTTGCAAGCAGCTGGAATCTCATTGAAGAAACAAGACAAAACAATCATTTCAATTAAAATATTTTTATTTGATCCTAAGAAATACTGGATACATTTCCTAACTATGAATTGTTTCTTTATCTATAACCCTACATAAGCGTATTGTCCTCCGGGATCCGATCAACAACTAATTTTGATATCATTTTTTGATTCTACTATATAGTCTAGTAACTTCACTAAAATTAACCAATCAACTTCAAAAACTGCCATCATAATATCCCATATGGCATGCCATCATGCACACATATACACTGCCCATGTCTTATATACCAACATTGTCACATTGCATGGATTCAGAATTCAGCCTCTCATCACCGGCCGGCGTCTTGTTGATGAAGATCACCGCACACAGCCCAGGACTGTCTATTATGTTCATTGTATTTGTAGATTGGTACCGGTCTTTGGCTTGCAAGGCCACTAAGACTGCATTCTTAGAAAGTCATTTCTAGCTTTAAAATTCTTGGCAAAATGAATTAAAAAATTTAACGTTTTGAAAGCTACTTACATACAATAATTTTATAAATAGAAATTAAAACAACATTGCTGTAACAAAATTAACTGCTTATAGTTTTATAACAATTTGGTCTAATTAATAATTTAATGAAAAAACGATACCCTAATAATTACATTTAACCGTCAAAATCCTTTTATAAAAAAAAATTTGATAAAAAAGCAAAAATAAATGGCATAGTTAAAAAAGTGAAACAATAAAGAAGAGAAAAGATTCCCGAGCAACGCCGTGCAGGTACAGCTAGTTATTTATAAACTGTTTTATTCTTATCGGTTTATTATTTTGAGGCAGGTTGGAAAATATAATTCGGACACTTAACTATCATCTTGTATTTTTGCAATGTTAATGATTTTACAAAAAGGAAAGTAATTTCTGTCAATCATTTACCGTGCAACTCGTCTCAGATTTCTTAAACTGATCTTTCCTGTTGTATCGTCATCAAACAATTTGAAAGCTTTCAAAAGTTCTGTCTGCGGATCTCTCTCAAGCATCAAATCTGTCACTGGAAGAAAACAAACAAAAAACAAGGATTCTGTAATAAATCGAAGATAGAAAAACAAATTTTGAGTATCATTACACAACAACAACAAAATAAATAGATGATGATGATGATGAATAGTTAATATCAAGAAAAACACTACCAAATATTAAACCTTGCTGTCCCAGCAGATGACAGGACGAAACTGAAGGAGACAGGAAAACTAAATAAATACCTGGAAATTGACAGAGAACTGAAGATGCAATGGAATAAGAAAACTATGGTAATACCAATAATAGTAGGAGCACTAGAGAAAGACAAGGAGAAATTGGAATCAAAGGAAGAATTGACAGCTGACATATTAAGAAAAACTCTAGAGAGCAGAAACCAACCCACACAACGAAATTACACTAACAAATCATAAGTAAAATAGTCATATCACTAAAACTGAAATACAAACCAAAGGAAAAGTGGTACACATTTAAGAAGAAAACAAGAAAACTCGGTAAAGTTTGGGGATATGTAAGAAACAGTCTACAAACTGAGCCCCTTCCCCAAAAAAAACAAAACAAAAAAAAAAACCAAAAACCAAAACAAAAAAGAAAATTCAGTATCACTAATATCAGTTGTAATCACAGAAAGTGCCTGTGCAAAGACCTGTGAGGATAAAAAGACGAGTGAGGGATCACACCATCCAGACTTTGATTAAAAGGGAATGGATAATACTGGAATATTGAGGAAATTTATTGTCGCTCAGGTTGTAGGGAAAATTACTGTCTGCTATCATTGGTAACGGTTGATGCAAGAACATCAAGTGAGTTACAGTAATAATGTAATGGAGAGTGCTGGAATATTTGAGGAGATTTGCTGTCACTCAAATTCCAGGAAATGTCATTGGTTATTATCAGCGAGAAATCATTGGAAACAATAATGTGCAAACTCAGAGTCAAGAATAATAATGGAAAAGATTTTAATTTTATTATTTTTATTAACTGTAAATTATCAAAGTTTTTTTTTTTTTTTTTACTAAGCTAGTCTTTTATAGTAAATAGAATTTACTTTTAGATTTTTAGATTTAAAGAATTCATAAAAATTCCATGGTTTAATTAGAAACAGCTGCTGATGGTTTAAGATGAAAAATGTAATTTTTTTTAAGTGAGGAGGAGGAAGAAGGGGAGGAGAAGAGAAATATAGAAAGAAAACAAAAGAAAATTTTTTTCCGTTAAGAAATGCATTTTCTTTGAAGGTAATTAAAAAAACTAAAACAAACTGTTTAGTACATCTAGTACTTTACCACCAGAAATAAAGTTATTGACTAAAAACCAACAGAAAATGGAAGGTGTACTTTTTGTTTGCTTTTGTTAACACCTTAATTTGTACATTTTTTTCACAGAAAACTTTTCAGGTGTAGTTATTCATCACCAGGAAATAAAAGTATTGTCATTTGTCAGAAAAATGTTCAATACATTCCAAGTGTTACTTTTCTTCACGTTTAAAATGGACAGAAACATTTTTTCATGCTCAGAAGTGCTGAAGCATGGACAAAATTGCCTGCATCAGTTGAGTCAGTGCATCTTTTAAAAATCTCATGCTTCTCAAAACTTGCCAAACTATACTGATGTCCCCGTCTCCATACACATGTTATAATGACTCATTTCTCTAACAATTGTACATTATGATATGAACTAGACCTGTGATGAGTTGTAGTGCAACTGAACACTGCACAATAATTATACTTATCTTAAAAAAAAACAAGACATTTTTAAAAATAAAATTATTTTTTGTAAATTCAAACCGAAAAAGGCAATACATTTTTCGCAAATTTAATTTGCATATCAAAACGAGATGCTATGAAAACAAGCAATTTTTGTGCTTCTAAATTTACAAGTATTTATTTTTTGATAAGAAAAATATATATACATATTTATATGGAATGTTTAGTATATGGAATAGTGGATAAGAAGGAACAGACGAGTAGAAATAATAACACAAACCCATCCCATCCAAAACCAACTAATATTTTGGTTGATTCAAACGACCTTAATCTTTGAATCAACCAAAATATCGATTGGCTTTAAAGATGTGTGTGTTATTATTTTTTAATAAAAATGCTTATCCACTATTCTATAGACTAAACACTCCATTTTGTAAACTCCCATATATATAATTTATTACTGTTTCATTATATATATATATATATATATATATATACATTATAAAATAATATATTATATGCATATTTTTTGTTTCAGTATTTACTTCAACAGTGCTCAATACATGAGTAGAGCTAGTAGTAGCAATATAAAATATACTTATGGCAAATGAGCTTCACAGAAACGTTTGTGTTTCATTCCCGAAGGAAATCATCAGGCTAAATGGTGTTTCTGTGTAGCTGAAATGCTATATTATGAACAACATTACCCAAACAAACTTAGTTATCGTTTTATAACAATTTGGTTTAATTAATAATTTAACGACCAAACCATAATATAAAATTATTGGATGTAAATAGCTTCCAAAACTTTCAATCTTTTAATACATGAGGATTTGCTAAGAATTTTGGATCAATTAAGTTTTAAGGACCCCACAAAAGCGCAAAGACGAGAGGGACGCATTCGGGTCTACACCGGTTTCTTCTGGTTGACCATCGCACACTGTAGAAAATGGTTTTTCGTCACAGTATCGATTTTTAATATGGAGAAAGATATATTTTAAGAAAAAAGAGAGCATGTACCTATTTATTTGCCTCCCTATGAGGACGGAATGACTAATAAAATCAAATCTTATAGGGTGCGTCTTTTTTTTTTATAAAACGTTTTAATAAACAAACAAATTATTGTCTTTATTTTTTGGGGGATTGTCTATGTTTTCAGTGTTCTAAATTCTCGTTTTCAAATGACTTCATTCACTATGATTATCCAATTTATATTTAAATTATTATGATTCTAATAAATATATACATTTTTTTCTTTTCATTCTGGAGTCCTTAAAACCTAATTGATCCAGAATCTTTAGGATTCAGAAATAACTTTTTATTCTACACTTCAAATATTTCCAAATTCCTTTCAAATTTCAAAAACTCACAAAGTAATTTTTTCTTTTAAACTATTAACAAAAGATTAAAATGGCTGACTTCTTAACGAAAAAACGAAAGTTTCATTATTTTGATGTTGTAAAATTTCTATTTTAGTCACGTGAATTATTTACAGTGAAATGCTCTCTACTCGGATCTTTCCTGCAAAGGAATAGAAAATAAAAATCCATGTGTACTCCTCTAAAGCAAAGGAAAACAGTATTTTATCAAGAGTTACTATTGTCGAAAAGAATCTTTCAATCCTCAATCAATCTAGCGATAGTGTGTCACCTCGTTAATGCTAAACTTCTTTGTGACGATCAGTATGGATTTAGGCAATCACGGTGTACTGCAGATATCCTAACGGTCATCTCTGAATGCATATACCATACATTGGACAGGGTAGGTGAAACTAAGGCTGTAGCGCTTGATATATCCAAAGTCTTTGACAAGGTCTGGCATAAAGGTCTTCTCATAAAAATTAATTCATATGGTATTATTGGACGAATATTTAATATAATTAGATCCTTCCTATCCAAAAGAAAGATCCAGGTTGTGCTCGATGACCATTCATCCAAACAACATGACATAAATGAAAGTGTTCTCCAGAGATCGATGCTTAAACCTTTATTGTTCCTAATTTTCATAAAGGACCTCCCTGATTACATTATTTGCTGACGACATCACGTTCTACTCTCGTCATGTGGGTAAAACGGATGCGCAGATATCCAAGGCAATGGCTGAATCCTTAGAAAATGACCTCCAGTCTGTAGTGGAATGGGGTCATAAATGGATGGTAACATTTAATGTTGCTAACACAAAACTCCTTTCCTTCAATAACTACAAGAAACCTCTTCAACCACCGATTGCCATGGCAAATAACACCTTACTGAAGAGTCCAACGTTCACAGGTAACATGAATTGGAACAGATACATAGAAGACATTGCCAAGGCTGCTGCTAAGAAAGTGGGCTCCCTCTACCGTGCTAGAAAACTTCTCACACCTCACATTATCCTACATCGCTACAAAGCCACCATCCGTCCATGCATGGAGTATTGTTGTCACATCTGGGCTAGTGCACCAGCCACCAGTCTCTCCCTCTTAGACAAGGTCCAAAAAAGAATCTCTAATCTAATAGGTTCCTCACTATCTACCAAGCTCCAACCCCTGCCCCATTGCCGCAATATTGCATTCTTATGTTTGTTTTACAAGTACTTCAATGGAATGTGCTTTGATGAATTTGCTGCTCTGGTGCTCCCTCAACAACCCGACAATCAACTAAATACCATCCATTCACTGTGGAGGTCCCCAGATGCTGGAGAGCCTTCTACTCCAATAGTTTCTTTCCTCGAGCTGCCAGCCTTTGAAACTCCCTCCCTGCTCACTGTTTCCCCCGACTGTATCGGCATATAGAAATTTAAAACTAATGTGAACAAGCATCTCGCTGCACAGTTCCCAATTTAGGATAACCTCCAAAATTGTCACCCTAATTCTCAGTAGCCCCTTACGTTTACAGTGGCAACTTGCCTTGTTTGGGGTGAACTAAGTAAAAAAAACAAAAACAAAAAGGAAGCAAAAATGATTGACTGTTAATAATTTTATATGAAAATACAGTGAAGTATGCAACGACTCACCTTCTGTTTCATCACAACAGGTGACGACACATGTACAGAGGGAGGAAACCATATTTCATATCAACGAAATTGTTATAAGTGGAATATAACAATCTATTAGGGAGGATTAATAAATTTTACAGGTTCACAGCTGCAGGGGGACTTAAAAGTGATCACACAAGTTTACTAATTGAGGATTTAACTTAAAATTTATATTTCAAGCGAAATTGAAATATAAATTAATAACGGTGCATAGACAAATGTTTGTTACTAAAATATCGTCTAGTTCTTAATGAGTGGTGAGAGGAATACTTTTTCCGAGGAAGAAAAACTCCTCCCCCTCCCATGAATATCACTAAAAAAAAAAAAAATATTGAAACGGATTATGTTTTTGATAAAATTGATTTGAAATAGATGTTTTTAAGAACATGGCCCAGTGTTCACAATAAATAACTGGCAAAACAGAATTAAATATTTATCTTATATGAAAAATACTATTTAGCATTTACATATGACAACTTTGGCTGGCTTTACTTTATATATAAGATATATACTTACTGACTTCATTGAAATCATCAAAACCTATTTTACCAGTTCCTTCAATATCATAATCATGAAGAATTTTCAATACGTTGGTCTTTTTCACCTCAAATCCCAGTGCTCGCATGCATACCTACAACAAAAGAAATACATTATCATTACTGCCTAATTTTATAAGTAAAAACTAGAAAAATTACCAAAAAAGATTACAAGTGATAAACACTTAGTGGCCCATTCCGGGTCACGTACGTGACCATTCAGACGCATTTTTTCAACTTTGACATATTACTGTGTCTACAATCAAAATATGTTTCTAATCAAAATATGTGTCTTACAACAAACTTCAATCATTTCTGTCTAAATAACTTTAGTTTTCATTGATTTGAACAAATCTTCATACTTAAAATGCTTACTAGATTGGGTCACGTACGTGACGCCACACAAATTGGCATTTTCCAATTTTATTTTATGTCAGCAATTTTCTGTGAATTATCAAGGTTCTACAAAAGGAAATAACCATTTTCCAAAAGGAAATATGTGTAAATTTTGACTCGCGAAAATTTCAAGTCTCTACACATCTCTAATCAAGCACAAATTGGGTTTGAGTTGGGTCACGTATGTGATAAATTTTGGGTCACGTACGTGACAGTCTGAATTGCAAGCTTGAAAAATTGATTTAACTTGACAATATCATGCTACTGTTTATTTATTGTTGTAACCATGCAGAATATTTGATTTTAGAGTTATGTCTCCTGCTTTTTTCCCCTTATTTAAGAGTGATATCCCTTAGTAACTTCCTTTTTCAACCAAGATGGCTGACTGTCAACAAGCACGTGTCTCTGCTCCAGCAAAAAGAAAAAGACTTACATCAGTAGAAAAGATGAGAAATCTCAAAGCAAGAAGAAAACTGTTAGATCCAAATTTTCAACAGAAAGAAAATTTAAGATTGAAAGCTGTCAAGACAAATACAGTAAATGCAATGACTAATCTTGAACTTGCAGAAGAAAAGTCGAGACAGGAAGAAAAAGTCGCGGCTTCTTAAAGCAAATGCAGAAAAGCCAGCTACTACAGCTACTAGTACACCAAGTAAATCCTATAGATCGCCACAATCGTATGGGAGGGCTGTCAGAAAGGCTAAGAGGGCTTTTTCTTCCAGTCCTCGAAAACGAAAAGCTGTAGTGTGGGGGGTGGCAAAACGTATTGGAGAAAGTTTGGCCACAAAGGCCGAAAACAATTTAAGAACCCATGGAAATGGATTGTCAGAACATACTGTAAGAACGGTCCAGGATTTTTTTTAAAGTATGGACATTGTGTATACGAGTCCAGGCATAAAAACAATGGCTGTGTAGGAAAATGGAGAGAAAAGGACAGAGCCTAGACTTTACCTGCAAATGTATTTAAAAGGAGCATATGCTTTGTTCAAAAACACTCACCCAGATATCACTATTTGTTTCTCAAGTTTTTGTACACTGAGGCCAAAAAATGTACTTACAATGAAGAATTTTCCTAATGAAAAATGCAATTCAGATTCATATTCAATGAAGTTAATCTTATTTAAATGTGTTGTTTTTTTTTGTCAGAATTGCCACTGCTATTATCATGCATTTATACAGTACACATTTTGTTATTTGAATATGTACATTAGCTTATTTTGTCAAGGCCTGACAATTTGTTCATCAATTCTATCTTTATTAGAAAGTTCATTAAAGATTTATACTTAACTATGTTAATAAGACACATAGTTTTGATTAGAAAGAGTTTATTCTGAGCAAAGTATTATCTCACAAGTTGAAAAAATGCATCTGAATGGTCAGTCACGTACGTGATCAAGACTGGGCGTTTATGAACCTGCAATACAGAGTTTTATGAATATTTGAATGCTCAAATTAATTTCAGCCAAGATTGTTAACAGGCAAACTAAAAAAAAATGCTTGAAAATACATATGTCACATACATCTCTGTCACATATGTGACCGGGTCACGTACGTGACAGAATTATGTATGTGCTTTTTTCTAAAGCAATTGGTTGTAGCTACTTGACATTTTGGCTCAAGGTTGGTATCAGTATACTTGCTTTGTAAAAAAAATTTGAACTGTCTATTCCATAACCTTTTTATGCTAGCAAAACATATATTTCTGATGGGTCACGTACGTGACGGAGCAAAGTAACCTTTCAATTATCACGTATAAGAGGTATTGCTCTGTAAAAATACCTCTATCTTATTGATGTACATTCAGATAAATGTCTGAACTTATGTATGAATGCTGTTTAAGAGATTTTTGAAGCTTTTATATACCCAAATAAATCCATTAAAAAAGAGTGAAAAAAGATGTATTTATACGGCAGAGGTTTGATGGTTTTCAGATAAGCCGTATAAAAAAAATAAAACATTAAAAAGCACTCTAAGGACAAAAAGAGATACTTCAACCTTTCTAGTTTTCATAAAAATAAGTGACAGTCATGAATTCTTAAAAAAAATTATACCATCATAGGATCACTTTTCATTTAATGGGCCTAGTGAGTATCACAGCCATTACATAAGTGAATTAGTCTAAGAGAAATTAGCTAACCATTTGGCTATGATGAGTGCACAAATTTGAAAGTATTAGAAGAAATTTTATTTATTTCTTTAGAAAAATTAGTATGATAAAGGAAAAAGATACAATTGCGAGTCTTTTGATCTTATGCTGAAACTCATATACAAGTTTTAAACGAATCCACACATTTGAACAAATATGCACACGTTTGCGTTTCTACAATCACAAAAAATTACAAGCGAGAAATAAACCTGAACAGAAAAGAGCTTATATCGGCACTCATTTCATTTTTGACTGAAGGTTCACCAAAAATTTTCAATCCCCAATAAAATACAATAATATACTTGCTTCTAAATGTCTAACCAAGTTTCAAAGCGAGACTAATCAACAAAACAGTAAGTTACAGATTTCTGTATTTTATTGTTTTGGATTTCTTGTAAGCTGATTCTACACACATTTATTTCTCTCTCTCCCTCTCTTTATATATAGACATGTTTTAGGTCTAAATATTCTAGTTTTGTAGTTTCACCAAACACATCCAGACACACAGGTGAATGCTGTTTACTTTAGATAAGAAAAGACAAATGGAATAATTTTTCGTTTTTTTTTTGTATAACAAAATATTTCTCGAAGAATATAATCATTGGCTGATATTTTGTTAGATTTGCTGAATTGTAGTTAAGAGAAGTTGTCAAAATCTCTGTTATTGCTCTTTTTATCTTTTTGAAAACTGGTTGGTTGTTTGGTTTTACGGCATGTCAACCATCATTGGGTCATTTTATGCTGAAACTCTACATGTTATGTATACGATTGTTTTGTATATTAATTTGTTTTGTACGCAAATAATTTGTAAACGACAGTTTATATTTAACTCATAGATGGGGCTCTAACAAGTACTACAATTCCAGGGGTGAGTGGGTTATGGGTTCATACCTTTCTTAACAGTATTAGCGCATGCGTGTCTAAATAGATCCATAAAAATGTGAACCTGGCATAGCTAATTCCAATAGTATGCAGAAGTATCCATTAAGATCTAGTCACGCATCCCTATTTTGGAAACTGATACACAACCTGTTGATATTTTATAACAAGTGTTGAAGTTCATTTTCTTTCAGAAGATGAAAACAAATGTGACCATTTTAATAGACTAAAATATGTAAATGTTGAAAGAGAAAAATAATTTTAATCTAACTTAGAATTCCTCGGGGTGGGGGTCTAGTAGGGTTGCTACCACTCCTCTACACTCACAATGATTAAGCAACTTTCATGAAGATTGATTTCCAACCAAAGATCTCTGTTTACTCCTGCTCCAAGCCCTGGACACCATATTACCATTTCTATCCTTGTTTTTTTTTTTATAAATATTTCTTTTATTTCTATAATTTTTAGATCACAAATAAAGTAAAATGTATTTCCTTTATGTCAATGTCCCATGTGGACCCCCCCCCCCCACAATATTCTGCTTCATTTTACTCCTATAGCATAACTATTTGGTTTTCCTCTCAACAATTCCCTTCCTCCACAATAAACGAAATGACTTTTTAGCAACCACCTATTATTTGAAATCAAGATGTCATCCAATACTTCTGTGATGTAAGCTTTGCAGATGCACAAATACAACGCATGTGCACAATTCTAGCAGCTTTCTTAACAATTCTAATTCTGTAGCATTACAGTCGACCAATTCTTAGACTCCATTGTAAACAGCTGGCTGCATCTTGTTTACAGAAACAGTGTTCATACCTCGTTGACATGTTCTAAGTAGTCAGCTCAATGAGTAAAGTCCTCTCTTTGTAGTAGTGGCAGTAACAGCCATCATAGAGATGTTGATCTTTGTTCTGGAATAATTGAAACAAAAGAACAACAATAACTCCATTATTTTCCTTGTGGCTGCATCTTAGTTTCTGCTTGATTCATTTTGTTTTATAACAAGTAAATCGAAATGAACACATCTTTCTGGCCATCCTCTGTAGAGCTGGTGGGAGGGCTTCGAAAAAAACGTTTATTTACTCTGACGTCCAACACCCAAGAGACAGGATCTATCTGGCTTCTTTGTCAGGTCAGCTTCCTGCCATGACACAACTTCTTGTACACATCAATTTAATCTCTGATGGAAAATTCCATTTTCTGACTAAATCTACTTGATGTGGAGAATTTCGTTTTCAACATAGCAATGACTAAATATTGCTACACACAACAGATGTCTAAATTCTTCAACCAACTATAGTGTAATATTCCTCTTTTTGTCATGTGATTTATTCATCTGATGAATTGCAAATCTCAAAGAAAGCTATTGTTAGAATTCAAATGTTATTTGATTAAATTTATGGTAAACTCATCAGATATTTTTGATTTTTTGCAAGTCTGATTGATGAAATTATAAGAAAAAAACACAAACATAACAAATTTACATAAAAAACTGTACACAAAGTTTGATTTCATATGTTGAAGAGATCTACCTAAGATTTTTATATGCATAGTTTTTTCTATTACACTATTAGAAATTATATCAATACTAATAAGAGAGTATGTATGACTATTAGCTACTTTTAGGTTATTCCTCATCATTATCATCACATTTGGTTTAATGTCTGTTTTACAGACTGGCATGTGTTGGACGGCTTTTAGAAATTGACTTTTAAGCTAAACTATTTCTGTTCAGCTCTTTATTTATTCCTCTTAAGTCCATCTTTATCACTTCCTCCCATGTTTTCCTTGGCCTTCCCCTGTGAGCTAATCCTGCTACCTCAATTGTTCTACATCTACTAACCCAGGAACTCGCATCCACTTTTTAAATGTGTCCATTTTCTGCATGCATTTCTCTATACTGTGCAGATTTAATCTTCCTCTAAGCTCATCGGACCTAAGCCTTTCTTTAAGACTCAAATTACACATCCATCATATCATTTCTCTTCATACAACGTATGTCCTCAACCTTCACTGACCGAGTTTCACTTCCATACATCATCACACTGCATACACATGCCTGATACTCTTCCCTTGGTCGACAGTGGTAACACTCTGCTGGTTAGTAATGGCAGAAGTTTCCTGAACTTATTCCATCCACTCCTAATTCTTGCTATCACACTAGCACCTGCTCCTCCCTGTGCTCCAATGGTCTCATAAAGGTAACAACATTTCTGAACACCCGCAATAACTTTGCCATCCACTATTAAACCTAGGAATGTGAAATTTTATAGGGATGATCACCTATTTATCCAAATTATCATAAATAGGTTATATTTATATTTTACTATCATAGAGAGTCCCCTGGGAGTGTCCTCCTCGAAATTATTTTTATTTCTGATTTTAATGAGATTTATACCATTGTTATATGACACAAAATGATACAGATTATTTTAAGACCCTCCAATGAGGTCTGAACTCCACAAAATTAACATTTACCTACATCTATGGTGTGTTTAGAATGCGACTGTGATTGTTGTGATAATTTCAAGGTTGATAAAAAATTAAAATATCAACATTTTATTGTTTGTATTTTAAGGTATGTTAATTTGAGGAATGTGTTAAAAACAATTTTCAAAGTTATGTCACCGATCAAGAGAGAATTGAAAAAAACAACAACATCAGAATGAGACATGAGGATGAAATGAGTGGACGTTCTGTTTTTTGCTCCCTCCAGCAGAAGAGCTGACTGTATGTAAGGCTGAGGGGCTAAAAGAATATTGGCATTCTGCTACAATAAAGTATAAACAATGAAAAACCTTTTTGTTTCGATTCATTTTTGCTGCAACAGTTTTTGCATTGTGGGATTAGTAAAAGAATGGAGCATAACAATGCAACATTATTAAATGCTGTAAAGAGTGTCACATAATTATAATGAACCTTTCCCGAGACGTGTATTTCAACTAGTTGAATATAAAGGAAAATATGATTAAAAAAAAAAAGAAAAGTCTGACTTACTTTGAGTTCATAATAATCAATGGCTCCATCTTTGTCCGTATCAAATAATTCAAATGCTTCTTTGATTTCCTCTTTTTGTTCGTCTGCTAATTCACGTTTTTTCTTTTTCTTGTTTTTTTCTAAGGCAAAATCTGTTCTGATTAAAAGTAAATAAAACTGAGTTGAAAGAGAGGAGACAAAAAAAAGGAAAGACCCCCCCCCCATCATACACACACTGACACATCTATTAATTACTACATACTGTCAATTTTTTGCGGAACAAACTAAATTAATTAAAAGAAACTAAAAAAATAATTAAAAACTAAAAACATTGGGGTTTGAAAGATAACAGGCCAAAGATAATCAATTTATAAAAGGAAAAAATAATCTCACTTATTGAAATATTTGGTAAATGTATATTTTAAACCTTGTACCAATAAATAAAAGCAACATTTTATTTCTTTTAGATCTCTTTAAAAAAAAGGAAAAAAAAAGAAGCGAAACCAAAATGAAAGTAAAAAGACTCCCGGGTAACGCCGGGTAGGTATTGTTACTTAAAAATAAATGTTGAATTCAAGGAGCCTTGAACAATACGTCCGTCCTATTTAAAAATCAAAACACTATACCATGACTAGCGAAAGAAAATTTCTTAGATGAGAGTCGGATCCTTTAAAAGCTTCAGGAGTCAAGTGTTTGGCCTATCGACTCAACAACAGAAAGATCAAAGAATGACGAAGAGAGTAGAGTTATTTCCCTTTTGGAGTCAAGGGGGGATAATTCACTACTTAATTCTTAGAAAGATTTGTCCATTCAATCTGCACGTTTTGCGATGAAAATGCTATTTTAAGTTTAAGTGTGACAGATCGATCGAAGCAAATCGCATTTATTAAATAACTTTGAAACTCTTGAATCAATGCAACCCCAAATTTATACAAATATTCAGAACTATTGTCACAATCAATACACCAATTTTTATAAAGTTTTATTGTGCAGTTTTTAAAATATTAAAAGTTACTGCAAAGAGTTTAAGTGTGCGAGACAATGGCCATCGTAAGTAAAGGAGGCCAGAGCGCTTGAAAATGACGTCATGCTATAAAGTAACAAACAAGATCTGTCGAACAGTCAGACTATTCGTATTTTGATCCCTTCCTTCACTTAAAAATTAATCAAATTCAGGAAATCAATCAATTTTAATGAAATTTTCAGTATTTATTAATTAACGATCACGGAATATAATTAATCCATTACTTTATTAGAAATTTTAGTGCAAATGTATTATTTCGTGTAATTTGCATAGGCTAGACAGCAGACATTAAATTAATACTTAATAATAAAATGGTGTTGTCATAAATTTTCTAATTTTTAAAACATGAAAATTCTTCTTCGAAAAAGTTGTCTCATTTAATATTTATTCTTTAAATAAGTTAATTATTTCCAGTCTACATCGAATGAAAAGACTAGTATCAGTTACACTGCAATTAAATATCCCTTGGTTTATAAACAAGAAGAAGACAAATCCCTATTCTTAGGCAGTTTTATTCTTTATATGAACATTTCATTATCATTAGTTGTAGCTGAATTTTGTTCTGTTTTTGAATAATTTGATAAGAGTTGATCTCATTTAAAAAAAAAGTTTCTTGATTTTTTTTTAACTTAAAAGGAAACCAAACATAAAAGATTACGAATTCAGTAAAGTAACACAAAATCGATAATTGAAAATAATTAATTAATAGAACATTTATTGAAATAAATTAAAATGTGTTTTTTTTTTTCAAAACGAACAGTTTATTTACAATAGTTATTTAACACCTACCCACAATAGATGTATGTGACACAAGGTCGGAAAGTGGGATTTGAAAAGTCAGCGCCCGAGAAGGTGAGCACTCTGGCCATTAAAAATTGCCTGGGCAGCCTCGTCGGCATTCCCCGGTAGGAGCACCTCAGGCAGTAAGCGATAAACTTACTCCACCCCAAAGAGGGGAGGCAAAGCCTGGGAGGGTGGACTTCCTAGAACTGCACAGGACAAACCCACAGACCGGCGAAATCAAGACCCGAAGGCCAAGACGAAACCAGTCTATAGGGTGTAGTATCCATCGGAACAGATACCACACAGTAATGTTTGCAATTCAGAAAATTCAAACAATTTGGGTGCTTGTGCATTATGGCCACAAAAAAAATTCCCGGTGCTTGTACAGAGAAGCGTGCGGATTAAATTATCAATACCACACACACAAAAAAAAAAAACAGTATTATATACTTACGCAGCAGATTTAAATCAGTATCCTCACCAAAAAGTAGGAAAAATTATTGAGTATTGATTTACTCCTCTCCAGGAGTTAGGCACAAGGCCAGTTTTTATCTTACTCCCACAAGTAAGATGTGACCCAAGGTCGGGTCGGGAAAGTGGGGTTTAAAAATTGCCTGGGCAGCCCCGTCGGCATTCTCCGGTAGGGGCGCTTCAGGCAGTAAGCAATAAACTTACTCCTCCCCAAAGAGGGGAGGCAAAGCCTGGGAGGGTGGACCTCCTAGAACTGCACAGGACAGACCCATAGACCGGCGTAAATCAAGCCCCGAAGGCCAAGACAATACCAGTCTATGGGGTGCAGTATCCATCGGAACAGATACTACACTTTGATCTTAGCCAAAAGGCCAAAAGGAAAAATTATTGAGTAGAAATTTAATTAAAAATAAAAATCAGTTTCATCGTATTTTGATGAATGCCATTGATTTATTACAGTCTGAGTTACCTCCCCCTGAATTTAGTGTTTTTCGCTCGAATCAATGGCTGAATCTGATTAAAAAATATATAACGGATTTTTATTTTTTATTACAATTCTACTGGATATTTTTTGCTAATTTTTGGTGTACACACCTATTTTTGCTTGATACATAAGTATATCAAAGAGTTTTCCGGTTAATTTAATTGGAACTGCGATTTTCATATGCACGCTAATCTGTACAAGCACCAAATTCCCTTCCTTATTTCTAGGAGTGAATCGAAGGAGGAGATAATCCGAATTATTTTAAGTGTCTTAATTCTTTTCTTAATTTTCCGAAAATACAAATATGTACTTTCTATTTTTATATTTTATATGATGTTAAAGTTACTCAAATAAATCTATTCTATTTCCTTTTCAATACCGTTTCTTAATGTATTTTATTACAAAAATACTGTTTTTAAACGTTTCTTCTCACAAATTCTCATGCTTTTCTATCTGTGTTACGGTTTCCCTTGACGAAAAAAATCGAATATAATCGTTTTGTTATGAGTCCCCCTAAAAAAATAATTTGAATTATCTCCCGTTTCGATCCACTCCTCTAGAAATAAGAAAGGGAATTTTATTTGTTACCATTTTGTTGCTATAATGCACAAGCACCAAAATTTGTAATAACTTAGAACAGTCATGTTTTTTTTTGGGGGGGGGGGGGGTTAGATGAAACTTGTAACTGCAATTTTATACCGAAATAAAATTCTAATTTATTTTTTTAAGACTTAAAATTCGAACTTTAATTCAATGCCTTAATTGTTGGACGCCATTTTGGATTTAAAAAAAATTCTCTTTTGCGCTTGGTCTCTATAATAAAAGGAAATACGTTTGAAAAACCGCACAAGTTAACAATGATTTCCAAGTGAATAAATAATCTTTAGAAGGGTAGCCATGTTTTAGGCAGGGGAATAAAGTCACAATAGCAGGAACAATGATTTCAAAGTGAATGAATAATCCTATGTACCTGAGTCTGCTTGCTCTGATTACAGATGGACGCATGCGCATTAAGCGTTTTAAGCAGTTCCGGCTCTCATTGCTAGTGGTTCTTAATACTACCATCAATGACATCCCCAGAAAAACTCTACTCAGTTGACAGGCCTGGGTTATTACGATGGTCGTGGCGAGACTAAATTTAAGTGTGACCAACCGACAGATGGGATAAAAAGCCCACATATAGAAATCTTAAATGAACATTTCTTTAAAAATCCCAAACAGTAACAGGGAAGTTTGACGAAGTGAATACAACATTATTTACCCTTTCCTTTTGATGTTAATGGGTATATTATTGATGGATTGTCCATATTATAAAAAAGAAAAACAGAAATAACATTTATTTCAGAGATCATTTACTGCCCTTTTCACAAGGGAAAATATAACACAAGGCTGAGCAATGCCAAAGTAGTAGGTAAATAGGTAATAAAAATGGTGTTATGTTGTTGTTATTTTAAAAATATTATTAAATGAAGAACCATTTTGAGTTAAAATCTATTTAGTATTATGCATGTAATCTGAAAAAAAAAAAAAACACGCTTGAAATGTGTAAATATGCTAGAAAAATCGAGATTTTACAAAATAGAGATTTATGGGACCGTAAATGTTGTTTTATTGCTAATGAAGACATTTTTTTTTGTATCGCTCTAGACGAAAAAAAGTTTTAAAACGTCTTTTTCCCCCCTATTACTACGTAATACTACATTGATTTTAACTCCAAAAACGTTCTTAATGTCATAATCTTATATATATATATATATATTATAGCAAATACACTAATTTTATTAGAATTTTTGAAAAAACTGTTTAAACTGTCGATCTTTACATCTACCAAATAGTCTTCATCGGCTCTCTTCTTCCCTGAGAACCTAAGCCTTTCAAACAGTGATTCCCTTGGAAATATTGAAAACTCCAAGATCAGCAAGAAATTAAAACAAGGTTTTTTTTGCAAAATTGAATTGTCGCACCTAGAAGATGATGGCAGTGTGTCGTCAGCACTTTGAGGGTGGTGTACATCTGAAAAAAGTCTAAGTCTGTTTTCTTAATGAAATAACTTAAAACAAATTAATTAAAACAAAGCGTTTTTGGTTATTATTATTCAGATTATTTCATTAAGTTTATAAATAAATATAAATTATTAAGATTAAATAAACGGGCGAATAATAATTTGGTTTTTGATGTTTGCGGTAAAAAATAATATAATAATAAAACCACTGATTTATTTACATTGTATTTTTTTCTTTGGTAAATTTGTAGATTGACATCCTCTGCTGAACTTCCCCTCCTCAATATTTGGCAAGAAAAAGATCAGCAAATAGAAATTTGTTAATGAAATAACTTTAAACAATTTGTTTTAATAATTTTTAAAACAAATGAATCAAAACAAAGTGTTTTGGGGTATTATTATTATTAAGTTTATTAACATTAAGTTTCAAACATAAATAATACTACAAAAAAAATGATTTTATTATTTGAAAAATGTGAAGAAAAAAATAGTTAATTTTTTGTTAAATTCTAAATTTGTAATCTGAAAAAAAAATAATTACTGTTTGTTATATTTTAAATCCATTTATAAAACACACTAATTTTATTTTCACAATAAAAATTAAAAAAGAAAAATTGTTTCGAGTTATTTCATTAAGAAAACAAAAAAATCCGCCAAAATCGAACGGTACAAAATTAACAGATAAAACTTAGGGAACTTTTTTTGTGCTTAACACCGGCTGCAAAGTGCTGATGACAAAGTGCTGTCATCTTAGATGTAAAATTAAATTTTACTAATTTTTTTTTATACATAACCTGGAACCTATACATAATTTTGTACTGACCCCTTTATTTAATTCATAGGGGTAGATTGTTCTCATTCCATCAGCCATGACTGGGTAGAAGTGTTAATTTATGTTATTCTTAATTATTATGGCCGGTAGTAAGGATTAAACCTTCAACCCCCAGAAGACTCTCACTTTGAACCGAATGTTAACTAATGCTTTCAACTATTAGGCCATGGGTCCATTTGGACAATTCTAGTATAAATTTTGAAAGTCTAAACTTAATGCTGTCTAGATATGTAGTGTTACTACTTATTACTAATATATATATATATATATATATATATATATACACACACACACTGTTACTCATCTTGTAATTTTCTTACTGGTGTTCTAATTGTCGGCCAACATATGCACAAAACACAACTCTTAAAAGAATACAAAAAAAAGAGAATTGGCAGTCAGCTTAGCTTATCAGCATATTGCATCACTTTTGTTACAATTGCTACTAAAACCTGCCGTCGACCATAGTAGAACAGTAATAGCTAAAAGGCCCTGCATATTTTACATCCTACAAGGTTTATTTTTTAAAACGTACAAAATAAGGAAAACTATTATAGTTTGAATATTGGGTCTGATGTACCAGAAATATCACCTCGCAGGAATAAAACGTACTTGACACAGACACACACCTGGCCAGAAGAAACAAAACCTGGCTGATCGACACGGAAACACAGCTCTTTGGAAAATAAAATATTTGCTGCTGATTCAAAACCACTTGCAAAGGTTATCTGTAAAAGGATACCTGCAATTGAGAATACCCAATCGCTAAATAAATGCTCTAGGTGCGTGGCTACATTGACAGCAAAGACAAAATCTCAGAATTGGTGTTTACAGGTGGACGTGTGGGTGTCCCAAATCATTATATAAACTAACCAAAATTGAGATTGAGAGTCGACTGGTGATCGAGTTTGAGAAAAACACTTCTGTCAATTCCTGTGCGTCCTCCACCTTTCTCACTTACTCCACTCATTCACCGCCACAAACAACAAAAATATATCATTATATTTTCATAAATCAGTGTTTGTCATCTTTCTCTTAAGCACAGCAGAAATACAACAATATAGTCAGGTTGCTGGCAAAGAAGAACACATTGAACACAGCTTTTTAAAAGATATACAGTTCCTTTATTTGTTGTCAGACAAGTCCTGAAAGAGTTCTTTCTCAGTTTATGATCTTTGTGATAAGTTGATTGGAAAGGGTTCTCTAGACGCAATATTAAACAGAGTTGGCTGGCAGTTTAATTGTTATCAGTGGAGGCCTATTTTTACATGTCCGTCTCTGGCCACCACAACGGTGCTATGCCTTTCCTATTTTCATTTGTATTAGCAACAGCAAATCCCAGTCAAAACTGCATCTTCCCATGCTCATCATTTTCTTATTTGCCTTTGGAATTCCCACCCTGCTCCCTTTTTCCTCGATTGTACCAACATGCAAAAATTTAAATATAATGTGAACAAACATCTTGCTGCACAACTCCCCACTTGGGATGCCCTCTATAAATCTGGCCCCTAATAACAGTAACCCCTTACATCTCAGTGGCAATATACCTTGTTTGGGGTGAATAAAAAAAATATAAAAAAAGAAAAACAAACAAAAGAAACAATTGAGTTTGATGTAGAGCAATTGAATAAACTTCTTCGTGAAAATCAACATCGACCAGAGAATTGGCAGAGTAAATTGATTCATCATCATTATTATATTCGGTTTAACATGTTGGCATGTGTTGGACAGCATTTTAAAATTGGCTTCCAAACTAACCTATCTCTGGCCAGGTCTTTATTTAACCTTCTTTCTCTAAAGTCCATCCATATCACTTCCTATCATGTTTTCCTTGGCCTTCTCCTGACAACTGATGCTGCTATCTCAACTGTTATACATCTACTCACCCAAACACTGTCATCCATTCTTTAAATTTAACTATCAGCAGTCTCCCGTTCTGCGCACATCTCCCTATACTATCCAGATTTAATTTTGCTCTGAGATCTTCGGATCTAAGCCTGCCTTTAAGACTCACATTACACATCCATCATATCATTTCTTTCCATGCAACGCATATCCTCAACATTGATAAAAAATAACTGTAGTGAACCACCTTTACTTAATGGAAAACGTTAAAAAATAATCAAGAGTTATTCCTCAGAGCAATACTTAGACTCAGACATTTGTAGCTAAACACAGCAATCTGGTTCTAATCTTGATATGCGACATTTCATTAATTTGTGAGAGTAGCGGTGAACTGACCAGGAAGATAGCAATTATAGCCGCTAATAAAGTGAGCCTACTACATAAAATAAAAATGTAATGAAGAAACACAGACAACTGTTTTACTAATAAAAAGGTATAAGAAATAAAGAGAACAGGACACAAATAAGCAGTGTTATGATAAACTTACAGATTTATATCCCTTTAATGAAACTCTTTAAAGAACTCCAATAACTGAAAAATAGCTACTGTAGCAATAAAAATAGTAACACAGTAATGTCTAATAAATTGTGATGAATTAACAAGAATTAAAACAAAATAGTAGCTTTATTCGCTACACAGAAACAAAGCATGGAAGTGCATGGAATAGGGCAGCCCTAGTAGTATTGTTTCAAGAAAATTTTAATTGTACCCTTTTTTCCATATATATTTTTTGAAAATATTATTTATGCTATGCAAATTAAATGATAGCATCGTAAATGTGGGTGGATTGCCCGTTTTTTTTTTAAACTCGAACAAATAAACGAATATTTATTGTGTCAAACTAATAAAAGTAAAGCCCCCCCCCCCCCCCAACAAAAGGTTATTGAAAGTATTATTTACTAAACAAGGAAAATAGTTTAATTAAATTCTTTTGTTCTTTGATATGAGAGGGGTGTGTGAGAAAATGAATGCTTATTGTGAACAGTAATACTTGACTTTTGCCATTAATTCAAGCTAGAAATAACTTCTATTCATCAGTTTAAGGCAAGATTGCAGTCGGATTCATAAGATTGCTAGGGATTAGACTCGGATTTTTTAATCTCCGAAGAATCAACAGATAGTCTGAATATTGGAAGACTTTAAAATAAGGAGTCGAAGTTGCATATTTTGGAATTGTCAGAGTCAGAATTTTCGGAATACTAGGAGTTGGAGTTGAACCCTAACCCTTCTGACTCTGCAACCCTGTTTTAAAGGCTTCAAAATTTCTAGTGAATTTCAAAGAGTCACAATATAGTAAAGATGTCGGCCATTTTAAACTTATTAACAGATTAAATGGTTCATTTGTAGAATAAAGTCTGTTGACAAATCTTTATTATTTCGCTTGTTCTTCTCACACACTTTGGATAAAATAGATTTATTCAGCTTACCTTCTATTTTTAGTCCTGAAATAAAGATGTAATTTACTTTTTAAAGTGCCAAAAATGTTGGGGTAGCTTCCACTTTTAGAAACAAAGCGTTAAGCCACACCCTAAAATCAAGTAAATTTCCCTTGGAAAAAACAAACACCTGCTGCTAAATTTGCCCATGGAAAAAAACATGACATGAGGTTTTTCTGGTGGTTACCAACATCCACAGATTATAGCTTCACAACATTCTTTCTCCTACTAAAGCAACTCACCAGTTTTTAGAATTGGCTAAAGATTATGTAAATACGGTCAGCTAACATCCCAGCTATTTCAAACTGGAATAAATTCGTCCATGAATTTACTCCAGTCGCTGTTGTTTATTTGATGGGACCATCAAATGTAAAATCCTGGGTCAGAAATAGATTCAGTCTGTTTTTGTCAAAAACCGAGGCAACAAGCATGAGGGTCAAGACTGTGACCAGTCGTCAGGCCCAGTGGCAACAAACTGCCCTTTTTAGGGCAACAGCAACTACTTTCTACTTAATGCGATCAAACTGCCCTTTTTCACTCTTTGCTGCTTCCTGAGACGTCTACCTGTTTCCAGACTGCCTCTTCAGTTTCTGTTCTGCCTCCTTCCTGCAGCCCCTACTCTGACTAAGTGTAGTATCTGTTCCGATGGATACTGCACCCCATAGACTGGTATTATCTTGGCCTTCGGGGCTTGATTTACGCCGGTCTATGGGTCTGTCCTGTGCAGTTCTAGGAGGTCCACCCTACCAGGCTTTGCCTCCCCTCTTTGGGGAGGAGTAAGTTTATTGCTTACTACCTAAGGCACCCCTACCGGGGAATGCCGACGGGGTTGCCCAGGCAATTTTTAAACCCCACTTTCCCGACCCGACCTTGGGTCACATCTTACTTGTGGGAGTAAGATAAAAACTGGCCTTGTGCCTAACTCCTGGAGAGGAGTAAATCAATACTCTGACTCATTCAGCTCCAACAGCGTTTGCCCCTACTCTGACTCCTGCACATCTCCTTTCCAATACCTGTCCTTCCCAGTCTGTTGATGCCCTGCCTTCCCAGTTCCTGTCGACGCCCTACACTTGCCTGTTCCTGCGGATCCAGCTCTTGGCCACGTCCACATGGACTGGAGGTACCTGAGGCACCCAATTACCCCTCAGGGATGTCCACATCAAACACCGTGTGGCGTCATCTCATGCTGTTCAGGTTCCAGAGACGTCATTTCCGTTAATCCAACCTTTTCTGCTGTCCAGATTCTAGAGACGTCATTCTTGTCAATCCAGCCTCTCCTGCTGAGAAACGTCATTCCTGTTAATCAAGCCCTTCTGACTGTTCAGGTTCCAGAGACGTCATTTTTGTCAATCCAGTCTCTCCTGCTGAATAGGTTCTAGAATCGTCATTCCTGCTTCCTGAGATGTCACCAAATTTTTATCCCAAAGTTATCATCAACCTTAAATTCTAAACTAATTTTTTCTTGTAAATTTGTAGATTAAGACCGTCAGCTGCCTCCACCCTCAATAAAAAATGAGATTCTACTTTTTTTTTTTTAGATGATTACGTGTTAACATGTGGAAAAAAACTTGTCAGAAAGGAGAAGATAAAATTTAAAAAAAAAAAAACACAAATTAGAATTTAGAGTGGGGGATCAGATTCCTATATAAATTTAAAGTAAAATGATCCTCCATTTGAAGGCCATTATAGCTTTTTAGAGCAGTTAACCAAATTTTTTACCACTAAACCTAACTCCGAGTAGCAAGGTCGTAAAACCACACGTAATCGCCTAAAAAGCCCCCCCCCAAAAAAAACAACGCACAGTATTCATCTTCCATAGCAACAACAACAAAATTGGTTAAATGCCCTAAAGCGCTAGAATAGCCCGGAAATAGAGTATTATTTCACCTTAAATTTATGTACGAAACTGATTCTCAACTCCAAGTTGTAAAATAATTATTTTTGCTTCTCTATCTGCGAAGTTTTTCAGGGTGTTCACACATAATCGCCTTAAGTGCTTCAACAGAATTTGAACCGAACAAAACCGACTTTCGCTGAACTAAACCTAAAACTTAGGTTAGGGTTAGTTTTTTAACAACAAAAAAAAACAGTTCGGTTCAAATTCTGTAGAAGTACCAAAACGTAGAATCTCATTTTTGTAGAGGGGATGATTTAGCGGAGGGTCTTAATCTACAATAATACGCCTTTTTCCTGAATGTTTTTCAGAATATTCACATATGATTGGCAATAAAAGGTAGAATCTCATTGTTTTTTTTTTAGGGGGGGGGGGGGATGGATGAGTGGCGTGATTTAGCTGAGGCTGAAAATGTACCAGTTATGGAAATCGCTCCAGACAAGGCATGAAGCCACTTGATTTAACGAGCTAAAAAAAAAATATCACTCTAAGGTAAAAAAAATCAAACTAGTCAACGATAAGTGTTATATGGATATATTCCGACCCAGAAAACAGCAATTATTCCCCCTTTGTCAGAAACATCGCTCATTGAATGTAAGGATTACAGGACAAAATAAGAGAAGCGAGAGTTACGAGGCTGCCGAAAGTAAACCCAAAGTCCACTTTCTACTCTCCTTTTTTTCTTTCTTTTAAATATATACAACATGTATCAGTTTTAAAACGTTTATATACAAAATGTGAACAAAACACTCAAGCGAACTAGGTGAGTCCTCATTCTAGAATCGAACTGGAAAAAAAATGACACTTCAGCATTGGAAAATAATTTTGAAGCGGTTAAATCCTATTTCAGTCACCCAAATTATAAATAGTGCAATGGACTTGGGCTGGTTTAGGGAAATACTCTCAAATAACTTATTGTTACTTAAAAACTCGATTGAAAACCGTAATTTATAGCAAGTTGAATCGTATTTGAAAGACGATAAATCAACAGCGAACATGGTGCTGCTGGCTTAACGAGATGAAGTAACCGGAAATGAAGATCAGAGTTATCTCGCTTTTCACCCCCCCCCTCATAAATGTGAATTTATATATATATATATATATATATATATATATATATATATATATATATTGTGGGCAAAGTTGGGGATTCGCGATAACTAAACTAGTCCGAGCCAATTTCATCGTCAATAATTTGGGTTTAACGGGATTTAATTTTTGAAGCTTTGAAACTGACGGTGCTTCTCCAGATTAGGACCCGAGCTAACTTTGATCTCGTCGTTAGGGTTAGAGTTAGGGTCAAAGTGACAAATAGTAATTAAACTAAAATTTAAAGGCAAGCTTCATGTATTGCAGTTCATAAACGAAAGGGAAAAATATTAATTTCCTCACGCACCGTTAGCGTATTAAAGAAAGTTTTCTTTTTTTTTTAAGTAAAGAAAGAAAAAGTTGAATGAAAATTTACTTTCATTATAATTTAACAAAATGGATTTTAATAATTGCAAAAAAACAAAATCTTAAAAATTAAAATTTGACGAAATTTTCTTGTTTGATTGTTATAAATATTGTTTTAAATATTTTTCTTCCAATTTTGATGTTATTAATTCGAGAAAAACAAAACAAAAACAGAAAAAAACAATAACCCAACAACAATATTTTAGTAAAATAAGAAAACTAACCGGAGAGCTAAATTCATGTTTGTCGTTCAAATTGAGATTCTATTATTTTTATTGTTGTAGTTTGTATTTTGTGTTAGTTAGCAACAAACTGGCGGCGAATTTCTCGACTGCAGTTTCGTATTCAACAATTAAGAATACACTTTAAGATAGAAAAAAAACCCGCTTACATAATTGCATTAAATCGCTGGTTAAAATTTTATTGCCAGTTCTTCTCTAAGAAAGCACTATCTAACTAAAAAATGATTTTTATTTTATTTAAATTAAAAAAAAAATGTAGAAGCAAATTGAAGTAGTTTAAAGCACGTTACAATGAGAATTAAGGGGAGATAATTCATAGTCTTATTTTTCTTAAAGACATTCTTGTCTATTTCCGATTGCAGATTGAAAGAGAAAATAGATTAATGAAAAATAGATGCTGCTTAAAATAACAATCCTTGGTCATGGCAGTAACTGGTCAGTATTTAGATGGATAGCCATTTGGGAATACCAGGTGTTGTAAACAAAACTCTATCCGGGTAAAAACATTTTATTTACAAAAAGATTTTCTGCACATTTCGCAAATATACACATTTATGGTGTACAAAATTTACCAAATATTCACAAAGACGCTTCATCAGTGCATGACCACGACCATCGTAATATAAGCAGGCCAGAGCACTTACAAATGACGTCCTGCTATAAAGTAACAAACGAAATCTGTCGAACAGTCAGACTATGGGCATTTTGATCCCTCCCTTCACGTAAAAAAATCATCAAAATTCAGGAAATCAACCAATTTTAATGGAATTTTCAGTATTTATTAATTAACTATCACGGAATATAATAACCCATTACTTTATATGAAATCTTAGTGCAAATGTATTATTTCGTGTAATTTGCGTAGGCTAGACAGCAGACATTAAATTAATACTTAATAATATAAATTTTCTAATTTTTAAAACATGAACATTTTTCATTTAATATTCATTATTTAAATAAGTTCATTATTTTTAATGTTTGAGTTGCTTGTTATGACAACCTAGTCTACATCAAATGAAAAGACTAGTATCAGTTATGCTGCATGGAAATATCTATTGGTTTATAAACATAATAATAATAAGATAAATCTCTATTCTTAGGCAGTTTTATTCTTTATATGAACAATTTATTATTAGTTTTAGCTGAATAATTTGATAAGAGTTTCTCTTATTTCCGAAAACGGAACAACATAAATGATATTTCTTGATTTTTTTTAACTTAAAAGTAAATCAAACATAAAAAGTAAACTAAACATAAAAGATTACGAATTCAGTAAAGTAACACAAAATCAATAATTCAAAATAATTAATTAATAGAACATTTATTGAAATAAATTAAAATGTGTGTGTGTGTGTGTTTTTACAAAACAAACAGTTTATTCAGAACTAGCTGGACCCGTCGCCCGGCATTGCCCGGGAGAAATATAAAGAATGAATTAAAATTTGTCAATAGAACGCAAATAGGTCACATCGAACAATTGTAATGTTTAGAATAATTGCCGGTTTGGAATTGTGGGAGGGGGAAAAGAGGAAGAAAGGAAGGAGACGCGGTCGTAGGAGTCTTCCTGCTTATCCCATGGTACCGGTATTTCCCCAGAATTTTTATTTTTTGATTAAACACCCACTCTATCTATGATAATGGGCACTTTTAAAATTAAAAAGGCCTACAGAGCCCTATTAAAACCAATCCCCCCGTTATCTTTGTATAGAAATTCCCTTTTTTTGTGAGGAAAGAAAAAAGAAAATTGAGTATGCCTCCTGAGCACTACTGAAACACACAAATATAATTAAGAAACCTGCAGAGCACTAATAAACCATGTGTGTTCGAATATAAATGATGATATTCACAATAGTTAAAGTACTATATATTACATTGATTTCTTTTCAAATTACTACATAATAACGTTGAATTTAAAAAACCCGGCCCATAGTCCTCATAGGCAAAAGTTTAACAATGTAAAAAAAAAAAAAAATATTGTGTGAGTCGACTGGGATCGAACGCTAGACCTCTATGTCGATAACCTCTTGGCCACGAAAGCGAGTAGAAATTCTATTGAAAAATAGGTCACTTAAACGAAGCCTGTAGCTGGCATACGTTTTATGTTACAATCCGCCAGAAGGCGACTAAATGTAAGATCCACCAGTCACACGTTTTGGGTCATTTCTATATGAAGAAATCAATGTTTTTTTCCAGTTTTTGGATATTATGCGCATGAAAGATGTAGGATTCAGAAAATGTCAACTTTATGCATTCTGTCGAGTATCTTGACCTATATTGACTTAATTCAGAAGTCGAGTCACTGAAGAAATTGCAGCTGCCATGTTGAATAATGAAACACTGTAAGGAACTATGTTTGTTAATTACATTCTCTAAAAACCGGAATGAGTATAACTATACGTAATAGGTAGAAATAACATAATCCGATATTCTTGAAAATCAGCGAGATTAGAGGGATCGTCCATTAAATGTATGCGTAATGTATTGTATTATGTAGTAAATTAATAGCATGCGAATAGTAAATAATAAGGGTCACTTAAAAAAAAGACCTTTATTAGTTTTCGGTGTCAATGGGGAGAGTGTTAGTACTAAAGTGTTAGCGGAAAAAGTGTTTGCTACAACCTATATGGAGTATGTTTTGGGAAGAGTCGAAGGTGGTGGGCCAAAAGTAATATTTAGTGTTAGCTGGAGAAAAATAATAACAAATGTATTATAACACGCTTGAGTGAATAAGCATAATATAGTGGTGATGCATGTGGTTATTTTCCTATTCTTGACAAAGGTACAAGGGAAAAAATCATATTAACTTTATATAGAAGATATAGTAAAAATTTGTAATAAATTAAAACAGTCATGTTTTTTTTTTTTGGTGTGAGATTTGTTTTCCTAAACGGACAGTTTATTTACAATATATTATTATTTGAATATCTCGCTTATTTCGTTACATTTTTGCACACATTTTGGATGAAACTTATTAATTAGTCTTAAATTGTATTTTTTATCCCAAAATAAAATTCTAATTTATTTTTTTAAGACTTGAAATTCGAACTTTAATGAATGTGGCCATGTTGTAATTTCCTTATTTTCTTTCACGCCTGATATCTATAAAAAAGGAAATATGTTTGAAAAAAGGAACAAGTTAACAATGATTTCCAAATTAATCAATAATCCTTAGGAGGGGGCCGTGTTCTTGGCAAGGGAATAAAGTCACAATAGCAGGAACAAGTTAACAATGCTTTACAAGTGAATCTTATGGACGTGAGTTTACTCGCTCTGATTACTTGCTGAAAACAGATGGACGCATGCGTGTTAGCGCTTTCGGCACTTCCGGTCCTTATTGATAGTAGTTCTTACTACCCATTATTAATGATGTCACCAGAAAAACTCGACTCAGTTAATTGGCTAGAGTTATTACGATGGCCGTGACATAACACACCAGTCAGACTGAAAAAACCCTCAAAAAACGTCCAATATTCATAAAATTAATACGTATTTAGTTTTTATATTCCATTTTTCTTTCTTTGTATCACTCCAATCAAAGTGGAACGTTCCTTAGAGTCTGTTTTTTTGCATTTAAGAGTTCATAATACATTATGTCCACCATATTTTTTCCCTTTCTGTTAAAATGTTTATATTTGACTTACACAGAACGCATGGCAAAATTCACACAGAGAATGACTAATTCACACCAAACTTTATTGTATTTACTTAACCATTTAAAAAATATTTCTTTTTCTTTTTATCTTTCTCTTAAACAGTACAAATCTATCATATCGCTATCCATCAATTTCATATGAGTTACTTCCGGTGTAATTATACAGAACTTCTGTAGTAATTTGATTAAATCGCTAATTTTTACTCATTTTTATTTTAACTATCATTCTATCTTATTGCGTCATCAGATAATTATTATTATGTAAAAAACATAAATAAACTTCATTTGTTCAATCATTACTTCCGGTCATAATTAGATCACCCTATTTTTTATTTATAATTCTCGATTTATATTTCAATCGCTTAATTATTATTATTATTATTACAATTTATATTAATTTCCAAAGAGGAAAACAATGGTTAAATAAAGACAATAACGGTTGGTGTGAATTAATTATTCTTTTATGTGTTTATTTTTCCATGTGACTTTTTATAAGTAAAATATGAACATTTTAACGGAAAGAAAAATACAACAAAAACACGAATATGATGGACATAATGTATTATGAACTCTTAAATGCAAAAAGCAAAATTTAAGGAACATTTCCATTTGATTGGAGTGATAAAAAGAAAGAGAAACAAGGAATTTAGAAATTAAATATGTATAAATTTAATGAATATTGGATGCATCTTGTTTTTCAGCCTGACTATAGTGTGTTATGCACTGATGAAGTCTCTTTGTGAATGTTTGGTAAATTTTGTATACCATTAATATGCATATTTACGAAATGGGCAGACATAATTGTTTGTAAATAAAATGCTTTTTGAATGAATTAGGATTACACTTTGTTAAATTAAGAGCTCTGGCCATATTATACATACATTATTGAACTACTATATAAACCTTTATGCAAACTTAAAAAAATTATATATATATATATATATATATATATATATATATTTTTTTTTTCTTTTTACTTTTATTCACCCCAAACAAGACGCATTGTCACTGAGACGTAAGGGACTATTGTGAATTAGGGGCCGGATTTATAGGGGCATCCTAAGTGAGGAGCTGTGCAGCAAGATGTTTGTTCACATTGCATTTAAATTTATTTATGCTGGTATAGTCAGGGAAACAAGGAGCATGGAAGGAATTCCAAAAGCTAGCAGTTCGAGGAAAATAGCTATTAGAGTAGAAAGCCATCTGGCATCTGGGTACCTTCACAGTGAAGGGATGGGATTTAGTTGATTGTCAAGCATGTCGTCTTTATTTAAGTCACCAGAGCAACTAATTCGTCAGAGCACATTTCACTAGAGTACTTGTAAAACAAGCACAAGGATGCAATATTGCAGCGATGGGACAAGGGCTGGAGCTTGGTGGACAGTGTAGGATTTATTAGATTAGACTCTTTTTTGGACCTTTTCTAAGAGGGAGAGACTAGCGGTTTGTGCACCAGCCCAGATGTGACAACAATGCTCCATACATGGGTGACTGGTGGCTTTGTAGAGATATAGGATACTGGCAAGTGAGAGAAGTTTTCTAGCACGGTAGAGGAATCCCACCTTTCTTGAAGCAGCCTTGGCAGTAACTTCTATGTATTTGTTCCAATTTATGTTACCTGTGAATATTAGGCCAAGGAGTTTTAATGTTGGACTCTTAGGTAAGGTGCTATTTGCCATGGCAATCAGTGGCTGAAAAGGTTTCTTATAATTGTTAAAGGAAAAGAGTTTTGTCTTAGTAGCATTAAATGATACCATCCATTTATGTCTCTATTCAACTACAGAATGGAGGTCATTTTCTAAGGATTCAGCCATTGCCTTGGATATGTGCACATTTGTTTTATTCACATGTTGAGAATAGAGAGTGGTGTTATCAGCAAATGTACCATCTCAGACACAATTACATCAGGCAGGTCGTTTATGAAAATCAAGAATAATATAGGTCCAAGGATCAACCCCTGAGGTACATCCGCATTAATGTCATGTTGTTTGGATGTACAGCCATCAAGGACAACCTGGAACTTTTCTTTTGGTCAGGAAGGATCTGATTATATTAAATATTTGTCCAGTAATACTGTACGAATTAATTTTCATGGAAGAACTTCATGCCTGACTTTGTCAAAGGCTTTAGATATATCAAGCGCTATCACCCTAGCTTCACTTACTTTGTCCAATGTATGATATATGCATTCAGAAATGACCGTTAGGATATCTGTAGTAGAATGTGCTGGTCTACATCCATACTGATGGTCAGAAAGAAGTTTAGAATTAACGAGGTTGTGGACTATCACTAGATTGATTAATGATTCAAAGATTTTAGTGAAAAGTATAAGTAAGTTGATGAGGCGATAATTTTAAAGGGTCATCTCTTTCCCCAGAATTCTTGAACACTGGTACCACAGAGGCAATTTTCCAGCTATCAGGGAAGCAAGATTCTGCGAGGCATTTATTATAGAGTTTGGAGAGGACAGGGGTCAGCTCAGCAGATAATTTTTTTTATTACTATAACAAGGATAAGATCAGGCCCACATGCTTTAGAGGTGTCAAGGTTTTTTATGATATCCCGGACATGGGAAGGAATAAGCATCAGGCCATCAAGGGTGGCTTCAATCCACAATGAAAAATTTGGGAGGAAGTGGTTTGCAGAGTTCAAAGTAGAGTTCAAGGCGAACCACTGGACAAGTAGTTCAGCTTTATATAGTTACTGTTCAGATGTGTATGCTCTCTGTTTTAATTTATGACGTCATCCTTTTGTTACCTCAGAATTTATTATTTGATCAAGGATCTTCCACTTTGTGACGTCATCAAGTGTGCACAGAGACAAAAACATGCACACGTCAACAAGATAGCAAACAAGATCCACATTTAGTGGTATATATAGTAGTATATAGACTAGACGACCCATGACCCATTGGGTCGTCTTGTCTATAAAGTATTTGTTATATTCTCCATCTGTTTCTCTTCCCTCTCTCTCTTCCCCCCTCTTTCTCTCTTTACCTCCATTTCACTCCCCTCTCTTTTCCTTCTCTCTTCCTATCTTATTCCCCCTCTCTTCTCTTTGTAACATCATGGTGTATGCATGGCTATAAATAAGCAAACAAGCAAGGTCCACAGTTTTAGTAGTATACTAGATCTCCAGAAGTCTAGACGGTTGTTCCAGGATGACCTGTAGTACAGTGATTTGGTTAGTGCAAGATCTATTTTTGTAGAAGTCAGCTTGTTGGTATTGGAGCTTTGGATCAACAGCATCATCCATCATCCTGTTTAGGAGGACTGTTGAAAATCTTGCCTGGGATTGACAGTAGTGTTATTCCTCTATAGTATGAACAAGAACTGAGGTCACTTGTTTTGTATCTTAATTTGATAACCCTTCTTCCATTATGATGGTATTTTCTCCTCCATTCAGATTTTATGGAAGAGGAAGTAGAGAATTTCTATATTTCTATATTTGTCAGCAGACCAACTTTCAGTGCTTTCTGCCAGAATATTTTCTGGCCCTGCAATCTCCCCATTCCTCTGTTGTTTAATAGCCCTGTGGATTTCCTATCTAGCAGGTACACCATCGTCAATAAACAGTTCACTGTAAGCTGGGTGGGTGTTCACTGGTTTCTGTGGGCTGAGCCTATTCAGAAGCTCTTCAAAATGCTACACCCATCTATCTCTACCTTTCCACATTTTGGATTTTCTTTTATCATCATAGGCTTCTCTGGTGCGCTTTGCTTCTTTGAGAGCTTTTTAATGGTGGTATATAACCTCCTGATGTTGCTGTGGTTGGTTGCCTCTTGCTTTCATTTCCAGCAACTCGATGTTGTAATAGTTATAAGTTATCCTCCTTAATTAGAATTCCTCACTGACGTCACTCCAGAAATAAAAACGAGATTACATCATCTTTCTTATTATAGCTATGGTTCAGTTCAGACGTGTAAAACACAGCTGATAAAACCATGTTTTCTTTTAATTTTTGATTTCAGCCTTGTTTCAATATGTTTCACATGTAGTATGTCATGTCTGCCTTCATACTTTTTTTTACAGATTAACTTACTTCTTTCAGAAAAGGAGCAGAAAATTATTGGCAAAATTCATAGGCGTTTATAAATTTTGATGAATGTCTACGACCCCCATCCATAAAAAGGAATGCTGAAAGAGTAAAAAAAATGTCAGAGATACCATCAACACCTATCTCATGGAATTTATGTGGAGACAGAACTTTGCCTAAGATGCATCAAGTTTATAATTTACCAAATGTTATTGCTTTATACTGTCGGATATCGTTCTTCGACTAACTAGTCACTCATTTAATTAACAAAATTAAACTAAACTCCTAAAATATAACCTTAATCCTCTTGTTCAAGTAGTCACTAACTCTGACCCTTAACACTAAGAGGTCTTGAGTATACATCCTGTGGTGAGCCCCAATTTGGGAGCTTTGGGAAACGTAGAGTTATCCCTTAGTTACTATTACTTCCAGGTAAACTCTGACCGAGAGTGATAATAACTGTCAGTACCCCACTTATCGGTTAAATAGAATTTGTCCTGGGCCAACTAAACTGTCTTGGCCAACTAGATTTTCTCACTGACGACACACCAGAAATCAAAATGAGATTGCCTCCTCTTTCTTATCATAGACATAGTGTTTGCCTTTACACCACCACACCCCGCCCCCGAAATCTAATTTTACCAACCCTTTCTACATTTCTTTCTGCTTACCCTATTTCTTAACCCTATCAACTATTCAAGTCCTCTATAACCGTTCTGACTATGACAGAGAAACAGCATCCAGTTGTGAGGCTTCAATTTGGGAGCTTTGAGGATTATGGAGTCACCCATTAGTTACCACTACTCCCAAGTCCACTCTGGTCAGTGAAGGTCGAGGACACGCATTGCATGGAGAGAGATAATATGAGAATGATATGATAGATGAGTAATGTGAGTCTTAAAGACGGGCTTAGATCTAATAACGTCATAGGAAGATTAAATCTGGACAGCATAGGGAGATGTGTGCAGAATAGGAGACTTCGATGGTATGACCATGTTGAAAGAATTGTATGAAAGTTTATGGGTTAGTATCTGTAGAACAGTTGAAGTAGCAGGGTCAGTTAGCAGGGGAAGACCAAGGTAAACACCGGAGGAAGTAATAAAAATGGACCTGAGAGAAAAAAGGATAAATAAAGACCTGGTCAGAGATAAATAACTTTGGAATTCAATTTCTAAAATCCCTCCAATGCATGCCAGCATGTAAAACGGGACGTTAAAACGAATATGATGATAATGATGATGACGCCAATACACCTCCAAAACAAATTCATCTACAAACAATTTTATCTATGTATACACAACATATGTATGCTTTTTGCATAAAATGACCCAAAGGAGGTTGATGTGCCATAAAATCCAACAACCAACCGACTTAACACTAAGAAAACTAACTCTAACATCTAAAACTAAACTTACCACCTTCCCATAGAAAACTAACTTTAACATCCTTTTCCAAGTAGGAATTTAAAATAACTCTTCACCCCCTCCTTCCAAAAACCTTCCCTGCAGCTAGATCGATAAAACCATAAGATTTTGCATTAAGGTAAATGTTTTTTGCTTTTTAGCATTCTTTCTTTCACTTTTGGCAGAAGCTCGTAAACATCTACAATTATTGCCAATAATTTTCTGCTCCTATTCTTAAAACATACCTTATTTCCAAGGTCTCCACATTGTCAGCCTTAGCTCAGGTTAATCATTGCTCTAGTAATACATATATAATCCATTTGGTGGGAGGCATTGTTTCATATAGTCTGGCAATCCTGTTACAAATGTGTATGTCAGGTATCTCTTAAATAGCACTGAACCACCCGATTGGAGCTTCCAACTAATTATTTGTAAGCCACAATATATGCCTTCGCAATGCATAAATAAATCATGTTTATTCTCCTCACTCACATATTGGTAGATGGTAGCAACCTTTCTGTCAGAATATGCAAGAACGGATTTTCGATTTTCATGATGCATACTTTTTCTATCTTCTTCTTAGCAGTCCATTGAAAACTGAGGATGATGTCGCTCTCCATGATTAGTTAAAAAGGATGATGCCTGGAATCAGTAGCCTCCTCATTAACAAACTCTCTAATGACTGGGTTGGCCGATTCTTGACTTAAACCACCATCCACAGATGTGAGTGATGATGACTCTCAGTACAAACATATACCTATGCACTAGTACAAAACTGCTCTATGTAAACACTTTAAACTGCTCCGACATGCCTCTTTCCAAATAACACTATCATAGACGAACTCTTTCAAATTTTTGGAGAGGGGTGCTGATACAGTTTCTGTACCGTTTACTCTAGCCTCTTCTTGTGGTCCCTCGCATGGGTATCAATTCCAGCAAAACAGAATCAAGTAAATCAAAAAAATTGTAACTTGCTGATTTATAGACATTTAAGAACAACATTTCTATATGCGATGGAATGTTAAAAAGGATTTTTCATTTTAGTTTTTAAAAAAAAATTTATTTTAGAGCATTCAGTTTCGTAAGGGGTATGAGTTTCATTTAAATAAATAGTCATTGCGGAGAATATTTGTGGCAATGTGTTAAGCTCAGTCGCCTAAGAAGGTTTGCAGAGATCAGAGTTATTCTCCTTGAACCCCATCAACAGAGAGATTAGGGTTGCATCCCCTTAGTTACTGACCTCTGACGTTAGGTGGCAGGGCAGGCAAGACAAGAGAAGAATGGCAGCCATGACACCACAGATGTAAACATGTGTCTGGACAAACCCAAAAGGATTCATTGTGCAGTCATCGGCTTATCCATCTTCATCCTTACTTGTAAATGACGTAAATAAATGTTTTAAGTTTCATACTTCGTCCATCTTTTTTTGTCTGTTACTAAATCATTACCAATAGTTAGTCTATCAGAACATAACACAATACTGTAGGTATTTATTTTCTGCTTTAACATAATTTACTTTGAATACACATTTGTGTATGCTGTATGCATGTATATGCGTATGCATGTGCATGATACACTATGAACAAGCAAAACACTAGTGAAAAGTAACATTCACATAAGAATTCCATATTTTTGCTTATTTCATTATTTTAACTTCCACACTAAATTTTGTATTTAATAAAATTAAGCAAAATTATGGGACATTAAACTCACATGAAACACAAATCAACAAAGTGAGATGCAAACTTAATTACACGAAAGACCCTATTTACTTGCCTCCCCACAAGGGCAAAGTTAGACACAGAGTTGGTGTTTAATGTGGGGAAAATTCAGCTCCCCAAAAATGGACACTCTGGATTGAGACAAAAATAAAAATTGACTCAGTCTAGAAGGATTTCACCTTCACTGAATGAGGACAGAACAGTTTGATCCCAGTCCAAAGGCCAATTGAATCCAGGTGAAAAATATATTATCCAGAAATTCTGTTATATATTATTTCTTTTATATATTACTTTTTTTTTTACTAGTTATAAAAATGTTCGTCCCGTCCCCAAAACCTTTTTTAAGACATACATTATGGTGAGATGAAGGGAATTTGCGGCTATTCTCTAGCTAGTAATTTGGGCATCGAAGGAGAGAGTAAGTGAAGAGCCAGTAGTACCATTGAAGTGGTGGTGAGAGCCTAAAGATGGCTATGGCTAAAAAGAGGAGTACGATGGAATCATAGTAGTTCGCTATCTGACCACAAGCTAGGGGATCACCAGGAACATCACTGGCGATTTGTACATCATACGATGTATTTTCACAAGTGTTAAACATCAAGGGAGATAATATAAAAGATACATTTACTTCCCTTTGGAAATATAAAATACGGTTTTGAATATTTTGAAGGTCAAAGTTTTCTTAGAAACTCCATAACAGTTCTCCCTTCCAAATTTGAATCAAAAGTTATTTTAATTTAAGGATATTCGAAATTTAAAATTTAAACTTTAAAATAGTTTCCACTACGAACAGAAACCATCATCAATTCTTCCCATGTCCGGGATATAAAAAACCTTGATACCTCTAAAGCATGATCAAAGTGTAGTATCTGTTCCGATGGATACTGCACGCCTGCCCTGTGCAGTTCTAGGAGGTCGACCCTCCCAGGCTTTGCCTCCCCTCTTTGGGGAGGAGTAAGTTTATTGCTTACTGTCTGAGGCGCCCCTACCGAGGAATGCCGACGGGGCTGCCCAGGCAATTTTTAAATGGCCAGAGTGCTCACCTCTCAAGCGCTGGCTTTTCAAACCCCACTTTCTCGACCCGATCTTGGGTCACATCTTACTTGTGGGAGTAAGATAAAACTGGCCTTGTGCCTAACTCCTGGGGAGGAGTAAATAAAACCTCTAAAGCATGAACTAATTTTATCCCTGCTATAGTAATGAAAAAATGCTCTGCTGAGCTGGTCCCTGTCCTCTCCAAACTTTCTAACACATGCCTTGCCGAATCTTGCTTCCTTGATAGCTGGAAAATTGCCTCTGTGGTATCAGTTTTCAAGATGGTCAGTTCTTTAAAAGAACTGATCTTCAAAATTATCGCTCCATAATTCTCCTTGCACCCTTCACTAAAATCTTTGAATCATTAATCAATCTTGTGATAGTCCAGCACTTCAAAAATGCTAAACTTCTTTCTGACCAACAGGAAATCCTGCTCTACTGCAGATATCCTAACGGTCATTTCTGAATGCATATACTATACACTGTATAAGGCAGATGAAGCTAGGGCAGTTGTGCTTTATATATCTAAAGCCTTTGACAAGATCTGGCATGAAAGTCTTCTTCAGAAAATTAATTCACACGGTATTACTGGACGAATATTTAATATAATCAGATCCTTCTTTGCTAAAAGAAAGATCCAGGTTGTCCTTGAATCAGTCGAAATATGTAACTGATCTAAAAGTTGACCTGGGTTCAGTTGTGGATTGGGGTACGAAATGGCTTGTTTCGTTTAATGCTGTTAAGACTCAGCTCGTATCTTTGAATGGTAGGTGTGTCCCTTTTCTTCCTGAGATTCTCATGGATGGCTCTGCTCTTGAGGATAAATCGACCCTAGAACTTCTTGGTCTTTCTCTCTCATCAAATCTTTCTTGGAGTTTATACATTAGATCCATTGCTCTCTCTGCTTCTTGTAAAGTCGGTTCTCTCTATCGCTCCAAACACTTTCTAGTCTATTCTCTATCTCTACAAATCTACTATCAAACCATATATGGAGTACTGTTGTCATATTTTGGCTGGTGAATCTCTGTCCCATTTGAGGGTTCTTGATAAGGTACAGAAACGTATCTGCAATTGGCCCTATCCTTTTTTCTTCTCTGCACCCTCTCTATCACAGACGTGATGTTGCTAGTCTGAGTTTTTTCTATAAATACTATTATGGCATGTGTTTTTCGGAATTGTGTGATCTATTCCCTGCTTTTTTTGTTCGAGCCCGTTTGACCCGTTGGTCTAGTGGTCTCCATCAATTCGCTGTTTTTATACCTCATTGTAATACAGCTTCCTATTCCAGTAGCTTCTTTCCAAGAACTGCAGGCTTGTTGAACTCTCTTCCTACTGACTGTTTTCCTCCTACCTATAACCTTGGTCTTTTCAAGACTAATGCCAATAGGCATCTCCTGTCTTTGCGATAATCATATTTCGTTCTTGTTAGCTCTTTACATCAAGTGGCTTCATGCCTTGTCTGGAGCGATTTCCATAAAAAAGAAGAAAATGATGTCACGAAATGATGACGTCATCTATTAAAACAGAGATGGGGAAATCTGGCTGAGTCGATGATGTCATCAACATGAGTACGTCACTAAAGAATGATGGAGAATAACCAGTCACATTGAATGATGACATAAAATGATAACGGTATCCATCAAATAAGAGATTGATGGAATAATAGATGCAATTTTAAAAGAACAACAAATAATGAAGTTATTTGCTCTGGGATTTAATTTACTTCTTATAGTAATCTTTACAGTAATTTACATATAGATGGACTGCATCTTCCCTTTCCAACTCCTGTAGGGTGTTGAAAGACTTGAAAACTACATCTGACCACTTCAACACCTATTTTCCAGAGACAGGAACTCTCTAGCATTTCTGCCACATACTTAATTCCATAACACGACTACTGATACACATCAGTCTAACTTTTAAGTCTAACTTTTGACGTGTAATGGAATTTTCCATTCCTATGCTTAATTTAACCTTAAGTGGAATTTTCCATTTTTAACCTTATTTAAATGTCCAACATGTAAAGTTCCCTTTACAGTTAAACACATTCTTATAGAATGTGACAAATACAAGCAAATATACTCCAAATACTACCAGGCAAGTAACCTAAATTACCTTTTCAGGGACACCAAGCCAGAAAAAATAAGAAATTTCCTAAAGCATGTCAACGCATCCTACATTAAATAATCAATAAATATATATCCCCCCCCCCCATAAAAATATTAACATGTTTTAAAAGAAAAAAGTATTTTGGATGCTTCAATGTTTTGTTTGTTTATTAAAAAGTTGTAAATAGAGTGCACGTGTGTGTGGCCAGGTCAACTGGAAGACACCGGTGAAGACAGAAAGGAGTCTCTTTCATTTGTCCATTGTTTTGGGGTCCTTATTCCCTGTATGGTCCGAAGTTTATTATTTATGCCCTCGTTCACCTGTTTTTTTTGTTGTTTTTTTAAAATAACTATCATGATGCCAAGCGATAAGATTGTAAAATTGCTGAGGAAACAGTCCTGAGCTCGATGAATAAATGCAACTGAAATTACTAGAATTTCTTTTTATTAGAAAAACAAATTAAACAATAAAAATTAAGATTTTTATTAAAAAAAAAACAACAAATATTTTTTGTCCACTGTAGCGTGTACAGTCACTGTATACCAAACAAACTGACAACTGTACAGTGACTGCCCATCGAATCAGTGTACAGTCACTGTATGTTGAACATTTCAACCATCCTCTAAAGTCATTGCTATTGATTTAATAAAAGAAAAACAGATTACAGCCAATTAAGCATAGAAATATCAAATTATTATTATTATTATTATTATTATTATTATTATTATTATTATTATTATTATTATTATTATTATTATTAATAATAATAATAATAATAATAATAATAATAATAATAATAATAATAATAAAAAAAAAAACAACAAAATAAAATAACAAAAACAAATATTGAAAAATGTACCTGTGCTATCTCTTTATCATAAATAGATCCCCCAAAATAAAATCATTATTACTAAGTTTCGATTCTTAAATTATTTTTTTTGTTTACGTAGAGGAAGCTATTCTGAATGATAATCAACAAAAAATGATGATGATGATGATGATGATGATGCAGAATACAATCTATCGTGTCTTAATTGTCTCCAAGACCTCCTGTCCATTATTTATATTGTTTAGCTAACTGCTTGATCTCAAATTCCAAGAAATAACGTTATTACACCATCTTCTCAGTGGCTTACCCCTTTTTCGGCACACTTCCACTGTTCCTTCTAAGCAAAAAGACCAAATACACATAGACCTTCAACAACTCTGATTTCTAAATATCGTGTATTGCCGTTTTAAACTTAAACAACAATTAGTCGCTGTAAATTTGTTCTCTTTGTTTATTTTTTCGACAGAAAATAACTAGTTTATCTATACAGGAAAACTAGAGATTGTTTTGACATCGTATTTATTTTGTAAACAAGATTCCCAGTTTAAAATTACCATTTTTACATTCTGACAAAATACATTAGTAGAAAAAAGTCTGATGAATATTAAGCAAAACACGTGTGTTCAAAAGTTAGTATTTTATCGTTGGTTATCATCGGTTCTAAAAAAATAAATAGATCTACTACACAAAGATGTAAGGGAGGGCGCCGCTCCTTTCTCTAGTTGGCTCTACTTACCCTTGACCCCCACTGTTATATTATGAGGGGCCCTGTATGCCTAAAAGCGTGTAGGTCCACTAGTTTTGATTGTGAGAGGGGTGAACTTTGTTCGAGTTAAGTGCAGGTCGAAATGACATCCATTTTGGGACAAATAGATTTGTTCTCAGAATGAGTAATCCCAAGAAGTCATAACAACTGGTGAAACCTGGCCGACTTCAAAAGTTGAGGTTCAATAAAGGTCAGGCCCGTTCTGGTTATGATTTGTATGACAGGACAAAGGACTGTGACGTCACTCCTTCTTCATGAGAAACTAAGGTTTTTGAGACAGAAGGGCTTTGGAAGTGAGAGCATCAAGTCGACGATGTAGTCGTTCGTTGTATGGTCTGGATCTCTTCGAGATCCAGCAGAAATTCCCATGCATAGTTGCATCCCACAGCCAGAAGGATGAATAAGAATCGAGCGAACGAATGGATAAAACCCTTCCACAATGAAGTCCAGAATAAAAGACTTGAATCTCTCTCTGAGGAAAAATTGTCTCCGCGTTTATCTTCTGCCTGTCTATAAAGTTGTATCACCAGCATCGATCACGGCCAGAGATACACAATGGAAACCGGCGGCACCAACGGCGATCACAACCAGATGATAAAAAAAATGTAAGGTAACTTTTATGTATTGCACATTTTTTGTATCCTAATTTGTTAAACTTCGAAAGACTTGAAACTGAAAGAACTAAAACAGAAAGAAAAAGTGCACCATGCTTAATTTGATATGCTTAACGAACAATGTTTAAAGTGTTTAATGTAAAATGTTTAAATGAGAAAAATGTTTTAATGTAAAGAAGAAGTTTTAATAGAAAAGAATTTAAGAAAATGTGTTTAACGAGCAGTGTTGAAAATGGACCGACAGTTTAAAGGCCTTAAAAACGCCTTAAAGAAATGTGTTTAAAAGTGCCTATTAAAAATGCCTCTTAAAAATGCCTCTTAAAAGTGCCTAATAAAAACGCCTATTAAAAATGTGTGTTTAAAAAGTTTGAAAACGCTTCGAGACTTTTCATAAACTTTCATATGATTTCGTATGGTTTTTGTATTATTAGAAGCGTAAGAGACTTTAATTTTCAAGTGTTATATAACACCACCTTATAAAGGAAGCATCAAATACAATTTTTGAGTTTTTGGTATGACTTGACTGACGATTGAACTCCAGTCTCTTGGCCCATTAGTGAACACCTTAACTGATGGAATTTTGCGGTCGTCAACAAAGTCCGACTTTTGGGTAACAAAAAGGTGATAGAAACCAGAATAAAGGAAAAAATAACAAGAGCAAAAATTAGCAAATAAAGGAGATTCGGTAGTGATTCAATCCAGTTTTATTAATATTAAAAAAAAAGAACCTGCTTTTATTTTCCAAAGCACGGTTAACAATCGTTAACCAAAGTAACAATAATAATACTAAAAAAAAAAAAATACAAGGAGTCACAAAAAGGTAACTTCGCAAAAATATCGTTAGATCCAATGATAACTGAAAAAGCGTTACTATTTTATTTTCAAAAGTACAAGGTCTTGGACTGTACTCCAACCAAAAATAACAGCATGGGTTTTCTCGCAAAAACAAAGGGGTTCAAAAAAAGGTCATACAATTAAAATAAAAAATAGATACATACAAATTCTAATCAGGCCGACGAAGTTTCTTCTCCAAGGGCCTCAAAACCAAAGTCTTTCTTACGAATATCTTCGTTTCAAATTGTCCCTTTTCGTTTTCTCTCTCAAAACATATCTTGGTTTTTTAAACCCTTTTAAAAAGGGGATTCCTACTTGAAAGTCTCTCTCTCGGAATTTTGTTCTGTTTAGCCTTTTCTGGTTGAACCAATTATAATACTTTCAGGGTCTTCTTCCCCTAATATTCTTTTTTTTAAGAAATAATTAAATTTCCTTTTTGAGAATGTCGCTCTACAAACGGCGGGCTCTGACTAAAAAGTCCTGTTTTTAGGGCAGTTCTCTGGAAATCATTAAATAGAATTCTCCCCTTTTAGAGCCTTTTTACTCTTTACTTAAAAGGGGGTATTCCAAGGCTATCCATTATACAGGCTTGGCAAACATGCGACTGGAGTCCATGACTGGAGCGGACATGTAAAAAACAAAATTACTACTAAATAATGATTACAGAGAAAAGTTTTAGAAAAAATTTCTTAGTAATGTCAAGTAATTAGCAACTATACATATTATTAGTGAGTAAAGTAATTTTTTATAAATTTAGTCCTTTTATATTTTTGTATTTTTTACATTTAATTTGATGGAGATAAATCAATTATTCTAAGCTGCTTCCTACATGTTCACCCTAGTCGTGGACCCCAGTCGCATGTTTGCCAAGTCTATATTATGGATCGCCTTGGGGTATTCAAATTACGTTGACTTCTCAATGGAGTACAAAACACACGTCCTCACTCTAAGGGACGTCTTCTGGTACTGATTTGAAATTGGTGCTAGTAGCAGAGATTGACCAGTAAGGGGAAACTTTGATTACATGGGTTCCCGAGGTCCCTGGGTACATCGTTGCCAATGCCGCTGACTGCTAAAAGTCCCACCCATCTCAGCATAGTAAAGAAAAAAAGGACAAAGACGATCAAGATGATCAAAATAGGGTTAAAAATACAGGTGAGCCGACCTATGTTTATTTACTCCTCGCGGAGTTAGGCACAAGGCCAGTTTTATCTTACTCCCACAAGTAAGATGTGACCCAAGATCGGGTCGAGCAAGTGGGGTTAAAAGCCAGCGCTTGAGAGGTGAGCACTCTGGCCATTTAAAAATTGCCTGGGCAGCCCCGTCGGCATTCCCCGGTAGAGGCGCCTCAGACAGTAAGCAATAAACTTACTCCTCCCCAAAGAGGGGAGGCGAAGCCTGGGAGGGTGGACCTCCTAGAACTGCACAGGACAGGCGTGCAGTATCCATCGGAACAGATACTACACTTTGATCTTAGCCAAAAGGCCGAGAATCGTCGACCCCCACCACCACCACCACCCCCACCTCCAGCACTGCTTAAAGGGAAAGGAAATAAAATTTCCAAATAACCATTATGCCAAGCAGAGTGGTATAAATATCGATTCTAATCTGAGATATTGGTTTCTACAAAAGTTACATAGGGAATCGAACACTCACTAAAATAAATAATAAAAACCATTTTTTTTAATAATCTGACAATTTTATGGTGAGGTTGCAACATACTAATGCGCATCAAATTTTCGAAAATTTGGAACAATCATTTTCTTTATTTCTGTTCCAGCCAAGAATTGAACTGCCTTGACCTTTTGGCTATGAGCAAAGTGTAGTATCTTTTCTGATACTACACTTCATCTTTTCTGTCCTCGACCAGTGAAAGAGAAATCCTTCTAGACTGAAGCAATTTTAATTTTTGTCCCAATCCAGACTGCTCCTTTTTTGGGGAGCTGGATTTTCGCCAAATTTAAAAACCGACCTTGTGTCTAACTTTGAGCTAGTAGGGAGGCAAGTAAATGGGTGCTACTAAGCAACGGCGGACAAAGTTTATAAAAACAATTGGATGAATAGGCATGTAGACAAGAGAAAAACAGGCACAAGTCATTTATTATCACGACCCCCCCCCCCTCCTCCAAAAAAAAAGATTGAAGAAAATTTGGCCCAATAAGAATTTCTTTGTTTGTCTCATAAATCGCTGCATCGGGAGAATAGTAAGATTCTTTGATCGTTTTATTCATTATTTTAACGTTTTACTTTTTTATTTGATTTATCTACGTTTTCGTTTACATGGCAGATTTGAGGGTAGTTTTATTTTAGAGTTCTAAATCTATATGATTAAACACTTAAAAAGATAATTTAAAAATATTTGAATAAAGCAAACAAAAAAAAATACCATTAACATCCAGGATTAATTAATAACAATTTTAATTCAAATATTAAAAAAAAATGTCTATAGTATTACCAGTGAGATGTGACCTATACCATGCATATAATCGAGTAAGTCATCCAAGCAACAAATCCTTATCTTCAAAAGGATATCGTACACCTGAAACGTGTTCAACGGTTGGACACCAGGATGGTGATGGGACTCTACTCACTTACCTACAAAGAACAGCTCAAAGAACAAAATATGTTCTCACTTGAGCAGCAGAGAATGCGAGGAGACTTGATTCTGGTGTACAACATCATTAATGGGAATATTTCGAGAAGATTTTAACCCCAGTACCAAGTTGCGGTCTCTATGGGCATCTGCAAAAGATGTACCATCGTCGCTTTCATCTCAATAGAAGAACGGCAGCATTCTCTGTCCATGTTTCTTCCCCATGAAACAGCCTGCTAGAGGAGGTGACAATGCCTACCATATCCAGGTTTAAAGTAGCCTTGGATACACATTCAGACTGTATATAGATGTGAATATTTTCTAACTGTCTTTTCCATGGCTTGTTGCACGTTGGTATTTTTTCCAATAAATTTAATTTAATTTATAAATGTAAGAGTTAAATAATCACAAGTACTTATGCGATTTAAAAAGAAAAAAAGCGAGGTAATAATGAAAGTAAAAAAAAAAAACTCCCGGGTAAGCTGAGTATGTACAACTGGTAATAAATAAAATGTATTGAATATTTTTGTCTTTTATTCAAACATATTTTCTCCATTGCAACTTCAAAACTTGTTAGATTTTATAGTCAGTACTTATTGAATAGATTTTTAAAAGTCAGAATCAAACTTTAAAAAATTGGTAGACTTATAGAAGATTTTAGAGACTTACCACATTGATTTGGATAACTTTTAGCTGCGGTAGGAACATCAGTCAGAAGTTCGTTAATAATAGTATATGTACGATTATTTCGTATGGCATAATCGCGTTGACACACCGGTTCTCATTAGATCCCCAGAGTTACGTGACATGGAGCCTGGCCAGTACCAGATGGGTGACCATTTGGGAATGCTAGGCGCTATATGACATCTTCCCATTACCGGGAAATACATGCGGCTGGGGACCGCTTGTGAATTTGATATTCTCTGTAAACTTCCTCCTTCATTTGAAGCTGACATAGCCTGACCAGGGCTAAGTACCACATCAGGTATTACCGGTTCGTTTTCTTTTATGATTATTTCATTGAAGGAAGTTTTAAATATTATTATTTTGGCATGACAGTATAACACGATATCCATAAAGGAGGACATTATGTTGTGGAGAAAGTACTGACACACGTTTCCGTATACAATGAACTATCCTGAGTAATATATCAATGATGACGATGCTATTCTCACGGAAAACGACGATTGTACATCGTTGACATTACAAGTCAGTTATCCAACTTGTAACTACTTATTACATTGTTCACTTACAAACTCTTTTATATTTGTATATTGGCTGTTCGAGTTATTATCAAATACCTTCAGATAACATTACAAAGTTTGTGGTTATATTGAAGCGGTTGGCTCCCCGAAGGGCTGCCAAATTTTATCGATTAGTTTTGTCTACTTTACCAAATCAGACAACAAATTGATATGGTGGATTAATTTGCTCTGTCATCGATTGGTCAATCAGACAAAACTAATCGAAAAAAGTTGGCAGGGATTAGGGGAGCTAACTGTTTCAAAATAACGAAGTTTGTTTGTCTTTTTAATTGGTTGCTGTATAGATAAGGTAGAAGAATACCTGTCCCAAGACGGGTAAAATTAATTCCCCGAACAAAACAGTTTTGCACCACTTTTATATTCTCTTATGAAGATTAAAATAAAGATATAATGCAACTAAACTTATGTTTAGAATCCTTATTCCAATTTTGATCAAAATCTTTTACATGATTTTGATTCTAGAAAATATCTAAAATTTAAGGTTTAAGCTTAAGAAGAAATTCAGGGAATCTTGCTTAATTGGTGTCTAATGACTATGGATCGAATTCAATGCAAATCTGATATATTTGAATTTTCAAATAGGAGCTTGTGTCCATATTATGTTCCTAAAAACTTTTTAAATATTCCAAAGAAACTGAAATTTGGGGAATATTTATTAATTGATGTCTAATACCTATTGTTAAAATTTCATAAAAATCGGAGGATTCTGAACTTACACGAAGGGCTCCCACCCCTATTTTTACCCCCTTTATATAAAACTAAATTAAACTAAATGTAGCCTACATTTGGACTCCTTATGCCTAGCAGCTGTGTTCCAAAATTCATAATGATCGGTAAATTAGTTTAGGAGTGAATCCTGTACATACAAATATATAAACATACCTAACTTTATATAGATAGAGATATGGCTGCATAAAATAGTGTTTAAGCTAATAAGTCAAATGTAATTTTGATGAGGAATATAATGGTGTTTATAACAATATCAAAAATATATATTAACAAATCCCCTGACATTTTTATCTCTAATTTTAACGAGATTGAAACCCTAGTTAACTTACACAAGATTATGTTGATTATGAAAATTTATTCAAATTTTCATAATTTTAAGACTTTCTAATTTCAAGATTCATGTAATGTCGGGTGTTAAGATTATATCACTTAATATACTTTCATATAAGTCCGAGGAAAATATGTGTTCTTTTCAACAAAAAATTACAATCTAAAGCAGATGCATAAATACGAGAAATAAAAATCATACAATATAAAGTATAAATAATGAGAATATTTTATATATCAAAGATCATATAAATATTTTCGGAGATATGTAACATGCTGACAAATTCGTAAAGGAGAGGAATAATATATAACTGTTGGTATCCGATGCCTTCTTAAATCAATATAGACAAGGAAAACTATACGAAAGTAAATTAGCATTGCCTCATCACACAAGGGTTGAGATGAGTAACAAGGGAAAGAGGGCTTACACCAGTGACTATGGTCTGCTCACAAACAAAGGAAAGAGAAAAGTTTTAACTTTAATTAACTAACCGGTAATACTTGGTGTGGTATTAGCCCTGGGTGGGCTATGCTGGCTTCCTCCAAAGGAGGAAGTTTACAGAGAATATCAAATTCACAAGCGGTCCCCAGCTGCATGGATATCCCGGTCATTGAAAGATGACATACAGCACCTAGAATTCCCAAATAGTCACCCATCTGGTACTGACTAGGCTCCACATCGCTTAACTTTGGCATAATCACGTTGACAAATTGGTTCTCGTTTTAACTTTATTCCTCCTTTTATCTGGGAATATCAGGAAGATCGAAGTGTTTAATTGTCAGAAACATTCTACAGTTTTGATATCCTAGTTAGTGTCTGTCTGGATTACCATTTACTTAAAGAAGCATAACTCTACTTGTGTTCTTATTAAATCTATTTTGTATTACTTACCAGCGACAATTACACTTGTAATATCACAGAATTAACAGTCCTCTCAGCTGCAAAACTATTTTTATTCAATTAGCTCCATAGCAATATTTAAAAAAATTGGCATTAGAGTATTTGGAAGTCTGAACTCTTGAACATATCGAAGGGCCCAAGAGTGTCCCTGTATTGGGAATCTATTATTATACTAAAGCTGAGTGAATCAACGTTTTATTCCTAAAAGCTTTTTCCTTATATTCTTTAATAACACAAAATACATGCTAAAATATTCCTCAGTTATGGGATTGAGTTACGTTTGGAAGTAAATTTTTTTTATCTAATTAACTGTAATTTGTAATTAACTGAACAAATAATCAATCTGTCATGTAACTATCTATGTATTTCTCCCCCCCTCACTGTATGTTGTTTGACCCCCTTCTTTTATTTTATACAGTGTCTATCACACTAGCTTCTGTAACTTTCTCTGTTTAGTAATAGTTAAAGGCAATAATACTAACTATAAAACTGAAGAATAAAAAGAATAGTTCATTATTTACATTAACAAAAGGAAATATCACTACCAGTAATAATACTATTTAATCCGTATCCGTGGAGAGAGAGAGAGAGAGAGAGAGAGAGAGAGAGAGAGAGAGAGAGAGAGTAAGCAGATAGAGACTAATTTTGGATTTTGTCTCTTTATTTAAAAAATTCAAATATCTTTGCAAACTCACGATTTCCTGATTAAAAAAAATTTTAAACTAAACTCAATGAGTGACTCTTTCGAGTTGGGATCAAAATGTAGTATGTGTTCTGTCATCGGTCAAAGATGAAGAGATCCTTCTTGACTGGGTGAATTAAAATTTTTGTCCATCCAGAGTGCCCGTTTTTGGGGGTGCTAAATTTCTCCCACATAAAAAAAACTGACTTTGCGTCTAATTTTGCTCTCGTGGGGAGGCAAGTAAATAGGGACTCAACGTCTCACGTGCTATTTCTAGTATTAATATGAATGTTAAAATGTTTTTTTAAAGATATTTTTAAAGATAATATATTTTAAAAACATTGTTGCAGTAATTTAATAAACACAATGCAAATTAGATCTGGAAGAATGTAATCCATTGTGTAGTTGCTGTAGTGTAATGGTAAATAAAAGATCCGTGTAAATGTAGACAAAATATCTCAGTGTATTTTAATACCGAGTCCATTCGCTAGTCGTTTACTAAAAACAAGAAAGATTATATCGATCAGCAGACGACGGTTATATTGAGAGTGAGTCTTTCAGAGTTATCTCCCTTAGTTCATAACCGTCTCTGTCATTTGATAAAGCGAAATGCGAGTGCGAATAATAAAAAAAATATGATTAATGAATACTAAATACGAAAATGCATAACGTTTCCCCTTTAAGTAGACATTTTAAGTAGCCGACCACCCCCACAACTATACAAACACACACATTAAAAACTGACACTGTGTCTAACTTTGCCCTCGTGGGGAGGAAAGCAAATAGAGACATGTATTATTAACTTTAATACAAAATTAAATACAATGTTGGGTCAAAAAATTGCTCGTTATACATATAACATGTCCAGTGTTCAAAACTCGGTATCTATGCTTAAACCGGTGTTACTTCCAATCGCCTTAGATTTCTTTCCCGGATCTGAAGTGTGACTGTGTATTGTATAGTTAACACTTCATTAAATTTGTAGAATCTTTCAGAGTTTTGAGACATTTTAAAAGATAATATAGATAAAAAACTTGAGTCAATATTTTTTTCATGCATTTTAAAATTACACAGAGAGAGAGAGAGCGGAGGAAAGAGATCCTTTATCTAGACGAACCTTTGGATCACGTCATCTACTAGTATACTACTAAAACCTGCAGATCTTGTTATCTTGCTTGTTTGTTTGTCTCTGTGCACACTGGACGATGTCATCGTTTTGTGACGTCATCCATTAAAACAGAGAGATGGGAATAACCGTGCACAGTAGATGACGTCACTAGATGATAAGTGAGGGAGAGAGGGAATAGATCCTTTATGATCTGAAAGGTCATGCGTTGTCTATTAGACGAACCGCCTAAATCCTGGGGATCTAGTATACTACTAAAACTTTGTAGATCTTATTTGATTGCTTGTTTGTCCCCCATGCATGGGATGACGTCACAAAAAATCTGATTAGTTAGTTAGCTAGAGTAAACACTACTTAGAATTAAAAGAAACTACAACCAACACATCCACACAATTAGCCTGTGTATTCCCTCTGGGAATGAAACAGGAACATTTCTGTGTACCTTACTTGCCATAAATATATTTATATATTCCTACTAAGATTTACTCACGTATTGGACACTGATGAAGAACATACTGAAAATATATATACATAATATACTATATTACTTTATAATATTATATGTTTATATACATGAAATAGTAATTATATATATATATATATATATATATATATATATATATATATATATATGGGTATTAAGTTATCCAGTTTGTTGGGAAGTTAAGAAAATCTTTGATACTGTGATACCTTACTTGTTAATGATAGTGTAGTGGGTGGGTTCGATTTAACTCAATAAATGGGGGCATGGGCTCTTTCTATGTTCCATCGAGGTTAAACATGGATTTTGGGAGAGATAGACAGGTAACTTAAGAAGAGTTTCACAGTTTATTTTGCATCCTAACTTACCAAGTTAATTTCATCCATATAAGTTGCATTAAAATTCCTTGGATTACTAACTAATATTAAAGTCACTGCCTTGAAATAAGTAAATTAACTCTCCAGCGAATTAACAACAGTCCGTCTATATACTTCTGGGGTTAAATTAAATTTCTGAACAAGGGGGAATAACTCATTACTTTTAAAAATAAGAATTACCTCCCTTTCTTTATGTGGCTAAAAATCTCTATGGGTTGATGATCGATCTTGTAGTTTTAAATAGATAAATAAAACCAACTCTCGATATAATTTTGTTTTTTCTTCACTTAAAAATAAAAGAAAATAATAAGGAAAGATTTGTTTTTGAGACTTTACTCCACCGATACTAATGTTTTTATACATTTGCACTAGATTTGCTGCGGTGCTGGTCATTCTCATAGTTTAGCATCAAAACAATGGAGGTTTCGCACTCCATCTCTGGTTTCAGAAATAGCCTTATTAGACACTTTAATATTTTTGAGTAATAATTAATAATAAATTACAGCTAAAAATAATGAAAGTAAAAATAGTTAGGAGGAGGTTATTAGCCTCACGCTGATATATATATATATATATATATATATATATATATATATATATATATATGTGTGTGTATGTGTATGTAAATACATGTATTATGTTTGGCACAACACCTTTATTGAAATCTATATGTAAAGATGTTCTTCAATCCTCCCAACATTTCAACTCTATAAATTATTATTTTAAATGTCAATGTTATGCTGACTACAATTATCTGCAAACAATTGATTCAGTCGCTTGAGTAGTGTTTCTAACTTCAGTGTTCTCAGTAGATCTCATTCATTGTTTCACTGAAAACGTTTAGAGACTATTTATATTAGGACCTAAAAGACATTTCTCTGCAGACAGAAGGAGATTCTTTTGGATCTTAGCGTCATTTGTCTGTAATCACACCCCCATATATATATATATATATATATATATATATATATATATATATATATATATATATATATATATATATATGTGCAAACATTGTTAAAAATAACAGAATTCGTCTGTTTAATTATACCTTTTTTTATTTTTTCAATTTTTCTGATGGTCTTTTTTGTATTAAAATCAAAAATATTAATAAATGTTCCATAGGTTTCACGATATATATATATATATATATATATATATATATATATATATATATATATATATATATATATACATACGGCACAATCACGTTGACACACCGGTTCCCGTTAGATCACCGAAGTTAAGCGGCGTCGAACCTGCCCAGTACTAAATGGGTGACGATTTAGGAATACCAGGGTCTGTATGTGCTCTCTGCTTATGCCGGCATTGTTTCCAGTCGTCCTGTATTACTACTTGCCATTGGAATCAAGCAATGCCGACTTAGGAGAGCGGTTGTTGGCGATTGTGCAACCCTTGCAATTACAAATTCACGCGCGTGCCGCCCCAGGCGGGGCACTCGTACGTCGAAATCGACGGGAGAGTCCATTATATATATATATATATATATATATATATATATAAATATATATATATATATATATATATATATATATATATATATATATATATTCAGGTGGTTAATTAGCTAGTATATGTATTAACGAGTAAATACGGGTACAGACGACCTAAAATGTCACCAACAAAGATCAAGGGGTCAACAATGACTGAGATTTGATCACTGTGGAAACGGAAGTCAATTTAACGTAATAAGAGCAAAAAGGGTATCTGGTGTAAGTCGAAGAGACAGTCTCGTAAATGTGATTGAGCAGCAGTAAGGATTTTACAGATGAGAATTAACTTAAAAAATCTCTCTCTCCATTTCTGTCCACACGGGGCGATCATGGCCATGAAGCAATTAACATATTTTAGAGTCGTATCGTGGTTTCATCCAGATGGACTGACTTTTTAAAATTAAAAGAAAGTCTATAGCCCATAGAGGAATCATCAGCGTCCCGAAATCAAAACAACAGGGAGAAATGCCGTTTGACTTCTACCGTTAAAAACGGTGCATTGTTGAAGCACCCCTTTTAAAGAAGATACCGTGATCAGAGTTATATATTGGGTGGGATTTATTAAGAGTTTTATTTAATTTATTTTTTATTATTCATTTATAGTTTTGCGTTTCAAAAGAAGTTTTATTTTATTTTATTAAGTGTTTTTGTTTTGTATATTTTAAAAAGTTGTATTTTGAAAATGTTGTATTTTATAAGAAGTTTTCAGCGTCTCGAAAACGAAAACAAAGGGGGTGGCGTTTGGATCCACCGTTAAAACGGTACATTGATGGAGCGTCCCTTTTAAAGGAAGCACCGGGTCAGGGTTATATATTAATATATGGGTCTGAATCGTAATTAAGTTTTATTAATATTTTAAAAAAATTATTGATGATGGATGTTGTCTGTTTTACTGCTTAGAAGGTGTGTTTATTTTTAGGGGTAACTGTGTGGTGTAGTTTATTGATTAGGATCTGAGTGAGATTTATTAAGTTTTTTATTTATTTGTTTTTTATTTGTTTATTTATAGCTTTGTATTTTTTTAAATGTATATTTATGGGGAATCTCTATTTGAGTGGATTAATTGCTATGTAGTGGCTGGATGCTGACGGAGGGTATATCTTTATCAGTGTGGCGTACTTTATTGATTAGGCTCTGATTGGGATTTATTAAGTTTTATTTATTTATTTATCATTTTTTTTCATTTGTTTATTTATTTATAGTTTTGTATTTAAAAAAAGTATATTAATGGGGAGGTCTGTATTTGAGTAGATTAATTGCTATGTAGTGGCTGGATGCTGACGGAGGGTATATCTTTATCAGTGAAAGGGTTCACTGTGGTAACTGTGTGGCATAGTTTATTGATTAGGCTCTGGGTGGGATTTATTAAGTTTTGTTAATTTATTTATTTTGTATTTGTTTATTTATTTATAGTTTGGTATTTAAAAAAGTATATCAATAGGGAGGTCTGTATTTGAGTAGATTAATTGCTATGTAGTGGCTGGATGCTGACGGAGGGTATATCTTTATCAGTGAAAGAGTTTCATCTTAGGGATATCTAATGTATTAGCTATCATTTCAATATGCATTTGTGTTGGGTTTATGTACTTAGTTAATTCTGTTGGCTTTATCTAATAATGTTTATAAGTCTATTATAGGGTATGTGTGAGATGGAGGGGGTTAAGTCTTAGTCATCTATAATTCCTTTAATTTAATGGGGTTTGATAGTTATATTTCTAGGCGTTTAATTAGAGAGATTCATGTATTAATCATGTTAGATATTTTAAATGTGATGGGTATCTATTGATTTATGTTATATTTGTGGTGGATGGTGTTAAGGGGGATATAAGTTTAGGTTGTATTGGGGTTGGTAGGGGGATGTGGTTGTGGCATGTACAATATATCTGGGGTTTTTATGTTGTATATAAAAATAAATTAATTTAGGAAATCTTGGGGTTGGTGGCTATGCCATATATTTTTAATATGATGTGAAGATCAGTGAGTTATGTATTTTAGTTGCTAGTTAATTAGGCTAGCAGAATTTTTTATGGGACATTTTTTGAAGACTTTAGTGTTAATGTTCATGCAGTTGATGGAAGGGTTATTGATTGTCTGAATTTTTCAGTGGTGCATAAGGGGACATTTCTGGAGGTAGGGCTATATGACTTTGGTTCATCGATGATCCTCCATTTTATTTTATAGGGAATATTGGACCTCTTGAGTTCTCATATTGTGGTTGCTAGGATGGTGATGTGGGCTATTTCCGGATATCTGAAGGTGTTATAGGCTATAGACTTTTAAAAAAATTTAAAAAGTCAGTCCATCTGGATGAAACCGCGGTGCGACTCTGAAATATGTAATGTATAGTTTTTTAAAAATAAATTAGTAGTATTTAGCTCTCAGTTTTCTGCGATTGAGCACTTTATTGACTTCTTTTCAACATAACCTGACACTATATATATATATAGTCTAAGAAATATTTTTCACCTATGACAATTTCAATTTCAATCTAAATATGATCTACGTTGAATCCGTGTTTGTAGAAGTAAAACTTATGACAAATGTATTGACATAAATGATACGGTCCAAGACACAAAGTAGATGGACAGTCACAAGACAAAAACTATATATTTATATATTTTTTATAAAGTTAGGTATGTTTATATGTTTACATATTTGTATGTACAGTATTCAATCCTAAACTAATTAACACATCATATGAATGAATTTTGAAACACAGCTACTAAGTGTAAGCGGTCGAAATGTGGGCTATATTTCGTTTAAATTAGTTTTATGCAAAGGGAGTAAAAAGGAGGTGGAAGCCCTGCGTAAAAATCCTGATACGTCCGATTTTGGTGAAATTTTAACAATAGATATGAGACATCAATTAATAAATATCGCCAAATTTCACTTTCTTTGCAGTATTTGAAAGGTTTAAACATATAAACATACCTACCTTTATAAAAATAGAGATATATGAGTTTCAAGTCTACATATTCTAGTTTTGTAGGGTTTATCCCAGTACATACGCATGCAAACAGACATTCATTTAAATACAAGCTGCCTTGATATATGAAAAATAACACCAGTAATGTACAAATTCCGGCTCAACAATAAAGCCTTAATATAATCAGATCCTTCCTAGACAAAAGAAAAATCCAGGTTGTCCTTGATGGCCGTTCATCTAAGCAACATGACATAAATGCTGGTGTACCCCAGGGATCTATCCTTGGACCACTGTTGTTCCTGATCTATATAAACGATCTCCCTGATGACACAGTGTCTGAGATTGGTTTATTTGCTGACGACACCACGCTTTACTCTTGCCATGTTGGCAAAACCGACACAATCATATCCGAGGCATTGGCTGAATCCTTAGAAAATGACCTCAAGGCTGTAGTGGATTGGGGTCACAAATGGTTGGTAACTTTTAATGCCGCTAAGACAAAGCTCCTTTCCTTCAATAACTACAAAGAACCTCTCCAACCACCGATTGTCATGGCTAATAACATCCTACCTGAGAGTTCATCATTCAAATTTCTCGGCCTAACCTTCACAGGTAACATGAATTGGAACAAATACATCGAAGACATTGCCAAGGCTGCCGCAAAGAAGGTTGGCTCCCTTTACCATGCTAGTAAACTCCTCTCACCTGACATTATCCTGTATCTCTACAAAGCCACCATCCGCCCATGCATGGAGTATTGTTGTCACATCTGGGCTGGTGCATCATCTACTAGTCTCTCCCTCCTTGACAAGGTCCAAAAAAGAATTGCCAACCTAATAGGTCCCTCACTGTCAACCAAGCTTCAGCCTCTGTCCCGTCGCCGCAATGTAGCATCCTTGTGCTTGTTTTACAAATACTTCAATGGATTATGCTCCGATGAACTGGCTATTCTGGTGCCCCCTCGACGTAAATTCACTAGACTAACTCGACAATTAACTAAATCTCATTCATTCACTGTGGAGGTCCCCAGATGTCGGAGAGCCTTCTACTCAAATAGCTTCTTTCCTTGTGTTGCTGGCCTCTGAAACTCCGTTCCTGCCCCCTGTTTCCCCGACAGTACAGACATGCAGAAGTTTAAAACTAATGCAAACAGACATCTCGCTGCACAGATCCCAATCTAGGTTGACTGCCCCCTACCTTCTCCCCATTTCTTTTTTCTCAGTAGCCCCTTACGTCTACAGTGGCGTCCTGCCTTGTTTGGGGTGAACTATGTTAAAAAAAACACAATTTATCATAATGTTTTCCTTGTTCATCTAAATAAATACGTTCGCTCGTATTAACAGGAGTGTCAATGAGATTTTAATATTTTCGTCTGATCAAACCCTAAAAATAACATAATCAGCAGATTGTGAAAACGACAAATGAAATATTTAATTTTCATTAATTATTGAATTGACTTTAAGTGTTCATCTTCCTCACATTTAATTCATAAACAGGTTAATAGAAAGCAATTCAACTTGAACGAAAATCATTAAATGTTAATCAGATTCAGAGAAGATGCTCGGGATAACCTAATTACTCCAAATTATTATCAATTAGCTTCCCTAATGATTACCAATGTTTAAAAATACAATATTTTACTTAATTTTATTTTGATTACAAAAAATTAAGATTTACATTAGAAAAAAAGGAAATATTGGATTGAAAACATACTACTACTACTACTACTACTACTACTACTACTACTACTACTACTACTACATGTATGAAAATGTATCGATTTCAAAATGTTATCTTTTATTAAAAAAAGGAATAAAATAATCGAATATTACATTGAAAATGTTCTTTCTATTTAGTAGAGTGTTTTTTAAAAATAATCTTTACATTAAAATTTTCTATGTAAGCAAACATTAATGTTTATTTTATCCTAAAAATGTCAACGACACTTCGTTTGAATGACATAGATGAAGTGCCATATAATGGGTATGGTCGTGCTCGATTTAACACGTTATATATTCATATCTATCGTTGTAACTGCTGACTGTCGCTTGATCGTGTATGTAGTATTGGAAACGTTGTGATGTTGACATGCGACTAATACTGAAATATTAATATCATTTGAAGAAAATATTTTCTGGCTGAATAAAATTCAACTGCACTTAAACATTCAGAAAAACAACAACTCTAAGATGAATTATACTGGACAGTTCGGTTCTTTACTTACGTTTTACATAAAATCGACACCGCGAAGGGAGAGGCAAGAGAAACTTAGATATTTTTTTTTACTTATTCTTGTTTAAGAGCACATTTTAATACGTCTTCACGAATCGTTTCATAATCGCCACTTAAAAATTCTCTTCCCCCCGTTCTCGATGACGTAATTTCTCATACGGTTCCTACGTTTGGACTAATTCAACCGTTTAAATCTGCCAGACAGCTTCTCTTTGAAAGATTCTAAGTATACCCACATGAAAAATAACCATCATTTAAAACGAGTTGATATACCCGACGTTCAATATATAACAGAAGAAGAACCAGTTTAATCTTTTTTGACAGCCTTCCAAGAACGGCAATAACTTAACTAAAAGAACTGTACATTGCATTTCAAAATATATATTAGTGAATGTTATATCGTGTATGTAAAAAAATGATAAAGCGGCTTGTTAACTTTCATTAAATAAAAATCGTATTCAAATCACATTCTAAAAAATGCATAACATCTTCTAAAGTGAAATGCATTTTCTGTCATTTAAAAGTGAATACATCTATAGTTGCTAGTATACGTTTATCGTTATGTAGTGTAAAGCAGAACAAATAACAGTTTTTTACCATCTAATTATTTCTTCCAATTTTCTCTTTCTCTCTTTGTATCTCTTATTTTCTCTTGTGATCCTTTAGCGTTTCTACGAACAAGCCTCTTGCCCATGGTCTGTCATTGCGCCTGGTTGATGATTCATACAGCTTGCATTAGTCAAGACTGATCGTGGAAATTCTACTAAATCACGTTTTCGGTTCTGAGCGTAATGAACAGGGAACAGAGATCAATCTCAAGAGGTCCCTCCAGGCAGTTTGGTTTACATACGTATTTTAGTATATACAGACACACGTATGTAAATTAGATGACGGCTCTGAAAAAAGAGAGTCCCTCTTTCTCCAAATGCTCACAGAGATATTAAGAAATATTAGAGAGTTGAAGTGAGAGAAATACATAGATAGAGAGATTGGTGACTTATTCAGTTTATCATAAATTATTGCTAATTAGAAAAATTCAAACATAAGTCAATCCTTGAAGTAAGGTATATTTTAGCATGTATTTTGTGTTATGAAAATATGTAAGAAAAAACCTTAGGGAAACACTGATTAACTCATATTTATAATATATATATATATATATATATATATATATATATATATATATATATATATATGTATATATATATATAAAGTTATGAAAATATATTTATGGCAATTAAGCTACACAGAGGCTTCCGCGTTTTATGTATTGTTAACCTAAAGTAAAATTTATTCTGTGTAAGCAGTTGTTTGCTATTTCACTTCTACAGTCTAATAGGTTTTGGGGGTCTTTAAACTTTAGGATTTCAAATATCTCCTTTAAACATAATCTACACGGGTCGTCTAAATTTCCACATGTACTGGCCTGTCGTACTATTTTCCATTCGATTATTGGTGAACGTCCGCTTTCTTTGAGCTCCCAGTAATGGTTCGCTAGTGCTGTTTTTATTGGGCGGTTTTTGTTTTTAAATGTGTTGTTGTGGTCGTAATATCTGGTTTTAAAATCTAAGGAGGTCATACCCACGTACCACTTCTTGTTATTCGGTCTTTCTTTGGCAAATATTGTGGCTTGGTAAACAATACTCTTGGTTAGGCATTTTTGTGTAATGGACAAAGTGTACGAGTTATGCAGTTACAGTTTTTCTCTTCATTGCTAACTTTTTAATTTCTGTTTGGGTAATTGCTATTAGGGTTTGGGTTATTACTATTTTTAGCGGTTATATTTTTGTTCTTCTTAGTGTTATTTTTGCTATATTGGTCACTTTTTTACGCAATTGACCTTCGCAGCAGCTGTATGACAGTTTTAGATTATTTTTATTGAATATTTTATGTAAGGGATTCGAGTGTTTTTCGATGAGATTTATGAATTTCTTGCCCAGTTCAGTTTTTAGCATCTGATTATAGGGCGGTCTATACCAGATTATATTTCTTTTTCTTTTATTTCTAATTTTATTATAAATATTGGTGTTCTGTTTCTTATATTTAATTTCGATATTATGGTACCCACTATTTTACAGCTGTATTGTAAATATTGCTTGACTTCTTAACTACATTTTCTTTGCTAGAGTTATTGCTAAGCCTACATTCGATAGAATTAGGAATCCGTTTTATGATTGATTGGGGTAATTGGACTTTTAGTTTACGTATATTGGATTAGCGTTATCCTTTAAATATGGCTCGTAAGTATTTTCATTTAAGTTTAAAGTTACATGGGTCACCCCTATACAAAACAGAACAATAGAATAGGAAGTAAAATCAACCGAACCTTTGTTTGTGAGAAGCCCAACGATTGACTAATGAAAACATTAACCCGTAGGGGGGAACAACAAAGAATCTGATTGGTTAACTATCTAGACTAAACACCACGTGTATCTATAAAAACACTCGGTAACACAAACTCCATGCATTTTAGCCTGACGATTCCCTACGGGGATGAAACGAGGAATGCTTTGTGTAGTTTAATTGCCATGAATATATTTTCATAACTTACTACCTAGCTCTACTCACGTATTGAGCACTATTGAAGTAAATACTGAAAATCGATACATAAAAGATTATATCTTGTTATAACATTTTATGTGGATACATGAAATAATAATAATAATAATAATAATAATTATATATATATATATATATATATATATATATATATATATATATATATATTATTGTGTATCTGTGAACTTAGGAGGTCAAAACACTAACATTGATGGTACCAATATAGAAGTCATCACTGATATCGTAGTTCTTATAATCCCAACCAATATCATATTCATCAGCGTTTAAGCTTCTGAAGTAAGATAATTTTATGCGAACATACAGACGGAAACGCACACCTTCGCTTTTATTTATTATAGATTATAGCAATATTGATTTTTTTTTGTTAATAATTGTATAACTATTCAGTGATTCACATTGCACGCTCTCGTGAAAGAAATTCAAAACAAATGAATAATTATGAGCGATGATAGACGTGCTTTAAAGTGTTCTTAAAAATACGCTAATTGCTGTTGAACGCAGACGAAAATAACTTTTTCAGACATTGACTTGGTGTGGGTTGGCTGTTGGGGTTTACGGCATGTCAATATCTGTTAGGTCATTCGATGAGGAAACTGAACGTATGTTTTGTATACGAATCGGTTGTAGATCATTTAATTTGTTTTTTAGGCATATATTTTGTAAATATACGACATAATCAAGTTGACACACTGGTTCTCATGAGATCACCGAAGTTAAACGACTTCGTGCCTGGCCAGTACTACATAGATGACCATTTAAGAATACCAGGCACTGTATGTGACAGGACAGCGAAACCTCCCTACAAAAAAACTACAGCATTGAAGATGCTTTTAGCAAGTACCCCAGTGTAATCTGCTAATTCACACACATGTTGACACAACGCAACCCCCGGAGTAGTGGAAGTTATATTCTCAATCATATGGTGAAGCTCCCCGGAAAGAGTATGCAATTCATTTCGTTTTACGTTATTTTTAAAATGGTGTGCAAACGATAGATTAGATTTAACTGATAGACGGGACTCAGACTGGTATTACTATCCCGGGTTAGAGTTAACCTGGGATCAATGGTGACTAAGAGGTTGATTCCACACTCTCAAAAGCCCCCAAGCCCTGAATTAGTATGCAAAAACAATGTTTCTAATTTAAAGAACAGAAAGTATCATCCTATAATACAAAAGTTAGTGCATGGTTGCCATAGTGGATGTCAACACGGGCTATGTAATCAGCGCGGCCAAGATCGTCTATTGTGATCATTTAGGGACTAACACCGTGGGAGAGGTATGAACCCTCACCCCCAGCTATGGATAACATATGAATTTGTTCGATTAATTGTATTTACAATAGGTATCTTATTTCGACGTTAAATAATACAAAAAAAGTTGGCATGTCAAAAAACAGAAGTCTTTACTAAAATGATAAAAGTTCGCAGTACTAGTTCCTTAATTCTTTTTAAATTAAAGTTCTTTTTAAATCTTACAACGCATTCTTTCATCTATCAGAATTTATCGCCCTCTTAATTGTTCTTACACATAAACAGAAAAGGTAAACGAAAAAAAAAGCCCGTGCTTATAAAAATATAACTGGATTTATTTACGCTCACAAGTAATACACGAAAGATTCAACATATGCCACGTGGGAATATGAAAAAGAGAACTTACTAAGATTTGTAGGAGGACCCCATGTCACAGATGTTGTCTGGACAAAATAGGAACAGTGGACAAACGAATGTTGTTATTTCGGTGATTAAACGAGAAAAGGGGAAAAAAGAGATTTGGCAAGCATGTTGCCACTTCGACGGTCAATTCGAAAAAAGTTAAAAGAGGCTGTGGACTTGTGAGTCATAACTTTTATATCGGTGCCCACGTGGCTAAATCAATTAATGGTTGACAGCCCTGTCGTCATGTGATCTGGAACTCCACGCATTAAGAAAAACGATGCAACACATCTATCTGGAGTTCGAATTAGTAAGTTTTATCAATTTGGAATACACATTTCAATTCAATATTAAAGTTCATTTTTAAAACCCCAAACATATTTGAACATCATTTAATAAATTTAACCTTGATACGGTATACGGGTTTAACAGATTAGTGTAACATTATTGAACAATGTAGGCGAATACATTCCAAATAATCCTGTAATGAAAACTTGAATTCTAAAGAAGGAATTCTAAAAAAAATAAAAAAGATTCCGAGTCGAACAGAAATCTTTTTATACATTTATACATGGGTAATAATGTACATATTATATACGTAGTGTGTGTATTAATTGTGTATGTGTACATCTATGTTCTATTTAAAAAGTTGTCATTTTTCTTGGTTTGTCTGTTTCTACGCAAATGGTAAGATTTGATTGGTTGACAGAAACAATACTGGTTAACATAAATTGACTTATAATTTGTAGTAGTTAATGTTTATGTTAACGACCGAAATGTTTTGATATCGAAAGGCATGGTATCAAATAAAGTTATTTCTTCAATTTCTTCTTTTTTCCAGAGGGGAGTAAGATTTTAGAAAAACGCCCACATTTTTATTTGAAACGAGGGCAGCGCCAATGCATCAGTTTTACACATACACAAAAACACACATTTGTGCTGATGGCTTAGCGGTTAGAATCTCCGACTGTTATATAAAGAATCAAGTTCCATCAGCTTGAAGCACTTGCCTGCCTAGCCACATAGAAGTTTGTGGATGACACACCCACGCACACACACACATATATATACTAACTGTACAAACCAAGAGACTTTTTGTTACGTGTTTTTTAAAACTATGCCATATTTTACTATTCAAAAATATATTAAAAAATAGGATTTTGAAAGTTAAATTTAATATGGCCATTAAATTATTAACTGTATCAAATTGTGATAAAATTATAACTAATTTTGTTAAGCTAAAATTATTGGATATAAATAGCTTCCAAAACTTTCAATGTTCCAATATATGAGGATTTGTCAAGAATTTTAAAGCCAGAAATAACTTTTTCAAAAATTTAAATGCTCCCAAATTCCTTTCAAATGTCGAATGGTCACGAAGTAAATCATTCTTTTTTTACAACTATTAACAAACGATTAAACTGGCTGATTTGTTTACGAAGAAACCCAATTGAATTTTTGTGGAAATTCATTTCTTAATTATATATTTTTTAAACAGGATTAAAATAGTTCGTTTTTGTAGTTTACGCTATTGATTTCAACATAAAGCGATGAATCTTTATAATAAAAAAAGACAATCTAATTCTCATATATGGTCCGATGGATTGCGTTCTACAAACTGAATATTTAATTCTGAATAGTAAAAGATTTTTGTGGATCTTGGCACCATGTTCTTCAGAACAATAAAATGCAATTCGATTTAATTCCTTCCAAGAATTGGACCGGTCGGATTTAATTTTGAGGACAGCCATTAAAAATGCACTTAACTCGTCCATATATAGTCATTTCCCTTTGTTTGGACCCACCAAATAATATTTTTGAAATAAATTACGGCATTTGATCTCAACCCGTCGGTCGGCCATTCTGAGGGTATTTTAACTTTAGCGGAATTCTAAAGAAAATGGCAATAATTCATAATTAAACGAAAAAATGAAATAACAGCATGTCATAAACATTGTATTAAAGTTTTAAATTTTTAATTAAAAACAAACAAATAACATTTTGGAAAGACTTTTCTATTAATACATTGTTTACTTAGAACATAAATGCAATTTCTGTTTTTATATTTTTTTAATTAGTTGAAAATAAATCCTAAATTTCTCTGTAACCCATCGAAAAATTCAAGCAATATAGTTGTAAAATAATTTAGCCTCATTAATAATCTAATAATTAACTTTAACTTTCACAATTTAACTTTAAAACATGAAAATAACATTTTGCAAAAATAAATCAGGTTAAATTAAAGAAAAAAACTAAAAAAAAACTGTACTACGTTAGAATTGATTTACGTAGACTGACATTTTTTTTTTACTTGGCTTAATATTGCAATAACGACATTTTCACTTGTCAATGTACAGCTTACACTACAAACATTGATTTGTTCATCTTCCTTTTCTATATAATAAAGTAAAACCGGTCTAATTCACGATTGTTGTCGTCAATACGTTCCTTGTAGCAAAATAAATATTTCATTCCGAATGGTTAGTTCTTCTTGTGGATCGTGACATCATGCTCCACAGAACAATCGAATATAATTCGATTTAATTTGTTTGCAAAAATAATTTATCCTGATCGGAATAATTTCCAGAAAAAAACTATCTTTGTTCGCGCAGCAAATGTAAATAAAAAACAACGCCATTTTTGCTCTCACCAGCAAGTTTATCTACTAATAGTTATTCTGATACTAATGTACTCTTTATTTATTAATAATAAAAACAGTTAAATAATATTATATTTTCATTCATACAAGAATTAGAGGTGACAAAATTAGGACATTTCTGGGAGGTTTGAAATTTCGATTTCGTATCAAGTGATTTCACACTTTTTCTGTAATCGGTGCACAATAATATTTGCCCCATTTAAGGGACATTTTATGGTTAAACAATACTGTATTGCTTTTGAAACGCAGATGCACATATGAAAAGAGAGGAAATTGAGTAAGAAATATTTTCGGTTGTTGTTGAAAAATTAAGCTTCAGGTTTTTTTAGTGGTATAAAATAAAAAATAAATAATTTTTTTTTACTTGAAAATAACACCGCACCATTATATTTCTTATTAGTAAATCCAACAATCTTAATTGTATTTCTTTTATTAGTAAACCCATCCCCCTAGGGGGTTGGAGATTGACCCCACACATATTCTGAAAGAACATCACCCAGTATACTTGAATATATACATATCATTTCGATCTACGAGGCTGCAACATTATTATAGGATCTGCGTTCACGCTTGACATCGATAAAAAGGAAATGCGACACTTTAATTTATTTATAACTTGGACATTATAAAAAATACGAAATAAGAAAAAAGATATTAATATGTTCAGGGCTTGTAGCAGGGATGTACAGGGCCCCTCATTCATTCACAGAAAACGCCGGGTGTGCCCCAAGAGGGGTAAAAACTATACATTGAACAAAAATTATTTCGATTAATATCGCTTTACTTACACTTCCTCCCACGAATTCAATTCTGCGTACATTCTTGGCCCCCCCCCCCAACTGAATATTATAAAATATAAAAATAAAAAAACGTAATATGAAGTTATAAGCTAGGCGCAAAAGGACATAATATTTCCTTATTCAATCCCGGACAATGTCGAGTATCCTTACTAGTATATAATACAGTAAAGTAATTCTGTTTGTTGATTTTGGTCATCGATAGCTATCGTCCTACCAAATCAATGTTTTATCCTCGTTCGTCGTTTTTTTTGTGTGCAACGTTGGCACGATTTTAACAATAAAAAAATATAATTCGATTTAATTCATTTCAGAAATTATTTTATCCGACCGGAAAAATTTTCAAAATCACCTTATCTAAAGAAAAAAGGGAAGTCACTCTGTATTCGTCAATACAGTGTGACTACCATCTGTTTGGTCTACTTTTCACTTTTTTTAAGAGGACGCAAAATATTTTTGACATTTCAATCACTTAAATTATTAATGAAAGTAAAAATAATCCCAGGCAACGCTGGGTAGGGACAGTTAGTAGTAAATAATAAAAAAGTAATAAAGTTTAAGTCACGCAAAGGCAAGAAACGTGCACATGCAAAAAACCAGGAGACGTGGTCACACAATTTTATTAACATGGAGATATATACAATTTAATTTATATTTAACATGTTTGATATCTACGCAACGCCGAGTAAGTCAACTAGTCGTATATAAATGTTTTTAGTATTTCTTACTTTTATGTATGTCAGTCCGGTATATCTTTAAGTATTAAAACATTGTAACCGCCAATGAGGTTCGGGTATTGATTTGTTTGGGTTATGTAGTTGGGACAGTAACATTTCGTGTATTTGTGTCCGTGTGTCACTCTGCAAACGGCCTAAGAAAAAAACCGTGGAAATAAATTCAGTCTTTGACTTAACATAACAATACAAAAACAAAATAAGCAATTAAACACAAGTCAAATACCCCCCCTAATAAAAGATCACCCGTCAATACACATACAATTAAAAAGCACGCTCCAACCCGAGGATTAATTAGATGTTTTTAAATGGTTTTGTTACTTAGAATCCCCCCCCCCCATTTTTATTATAAAGATCGGGGTTATATTTTTAGTCATAGGATGCAATCGCCCCATACTGAAACAATTTGTTAATGGAGGCATTTGTAGCATTTAGTAATGATTATATTCCACAATAAGCCCAGACTTGTGTCACATCAAGCCCTCGTGGGGTAGAAGGTAAACAACGAATTGTTTATTAATGACATAATCAAATAGAATTATGGCTTGTCTTTTATTTTGTTTTTTCACACGGGGAAAATTACATTTTTATTCTGGAGATCATGTAAAAATTGTGAAACTGATGAATTAACTTAAATGAAAAGTAAATTTCAGCAAAACAAAAATTGAAGCAGTTCTTTTTTATTATCGTAGTTTTCCATAGCTGGTTCACCGAATTACCGAACCGTTTTGACGGAACTTTGAGTGAATTTTGAAAGAAAGAACGCATTTCATCTTCGTACAGGAAAGAGCAGATTAAACACGAATGGTGAAAAAGTTAATCAAACTTATATATATATATATATATATATATATATATATATATATATATATATATATATATATATATATATATATATATATATATATAGTCTCGGAAGTTTCCTAACCATTAAAACTATATAAAGAAGAAAAACAAAAAACAAAAAACATTTCAGTCCGAAGTCATTCGGTGGAAACTCACTTTTATAAGTCAATTTACTTTTAGCAGTTACTATATTAGTTTGCTTCCAAGAATTTACGATAGTTATATATATATATATATATATATATATATATATATTTTTCACTTATAAAATAGTGAAGACCGGGGTTGTTCCAATAAAAACAAGCTCGATGATACTCGATTACAGAGTACAAAGCATTTATATGTGATTTTATGAAGGCTTACCAAATCATTCCTTTCAGGACACCAATGATCACCATTAAATATATTTTTTCTTACAAATATTATTTATTCAAATTAAATGTTTTTTCCTACACGTGTTTCACTACCAAGCAGTTACTTGCTTGGCAGATCATCATGGAAATTAAATGTCTGGAATACTGGTTTCAACTGCCGACAATACACAATGTGGCGTTGCAATAGTTGAGGTCACTTAAGAAGAGAAGAGATAAAAAAATAAATAAATATATATATATATATATATATATATATATATATATATATATATATATATAGTCTCGGAAGTTTCTCAACCATTAAAACTATATAAAAAAAAAAAAAAAAATAAAAAAAATAAAAAACTTATAGTCTCAAGTCTTCCAGTGGAAAATCACTCATGTAAGTCAATTTATTTTTTACAGTTATTATATTAGTTAGTTTCTAACACTATTTTAGGGGATCATCAGTTGTTTACCATGAAAAACTGTTTCGGGAATTTAAAAACAAGACAGTATTTAATTTCATGGCTTTATATATATATATATATATATATATATATATATATATATATATATATATATATATATATATATATATATCAGCATCGGCGAGACAGTTATACAAGTGGGGGAGACTCTCCTAAAAAGTGGAGGGGCCAGTTAAACACATGCATATATAACTTCATTATTGATGACCGTAAAGTGGGGGGGGGGGGCAAGTAAAAAAAGTGTGTGTGTGTGTGGGTGGGGGTCTTGAGCTCCTCTGCCCCCCCGGTGCCGCCGTCCATGTATATAGTGTTAGTTGAGATAAATATAATTTGAACATTGTCCACGGAATTTAAAACCAACAAGCATTCGGCGTACGATCGTTTCCAATACTTTTCGGAAATATTTTATTGTTCATTTTTTGTTACTTTTTGATGATACTAAAACGTCTTCGTCAGCGCCTTAAAACATCACGTATAGAAGTTGCATGAAAAGAAACATCAGATTTCCGTACAAAAATTCAGCACGACTTTTAAGTAGAAGTATGGCAGCGAATTGATTAATTAACAAGAACGTTCAAAACATTTAGAGTATTCACCATGGCGGTCAAATCGAGGGGGAGGGGAAATTACATAGGAGTAAACTTACATAGATAAAAAAGGCTTAACAAGAATCAAGTTTATTGCATACTGAACTTTTACAAAGAAACTTAACTTAAATTTTGAATTAAATTTATCGAATCGTCAACGCGAGAAGTCGAATCTGTTGTTTTAGTTCAAATATATTTGTTCTTTGTGACAACGTTTACTTTTGTAATTTTCTGTTTTAAAATTGATTTACAGATATAGACAGGAACTATTTTCGCGGACTCTTATATCATCCCGCGACACTTTAATGAATGTCGCTTTAACTCAATTGGACCCCCCCCCCTGTCCCCGGGTAAATGTCGTCACAGATTAAATCCAGAAACACACTTTCATGAAAATTATTTTTTGGGATGAGGAATATTCATTATTATTTATAATTTTCTGAAACGGATAACGATCGTCCCGTGTGGGATGAAGTTGAAATAATATAAAGTAAGCATCACGAGAAAGCCAATTTGCTCAGCAGGTCAAGCATAGTAATTAACACAATCTGAGAGACTCTACTGAAGTAGAAACTTTGATAGGTTTAGAAAAATTAGAATATTTTATATTCTGATCTTTAAGTTTCATAGCGACGCACGTGTTGGAGTCTCTTCTCCAACACGCGGCGTCCATATTGAATATGTTGTCTTACCATGAGTAACACGAGAAAGGAATAAAAAGGGGAAAAGACAATGATAAAGAAACGCTAGAGTTTACATTTATACACATTTATTTCTTACAGAGAAGGTAAGAGGGGCATAATAATACAAGATACATAAAAGAGGGTGAAATAACAGACATAGTTACTATCGAAAAAGTTCACGTTAATAGTTTCTAGGCACAATCGAAATAAACATGGATTGTCAGGGGAAACAATTTATAGAGATGCTTGAGTGTTGTAAAAGTAGATACGACTTATTTTGATATTATCTAAGAACAATTTTTGTCACTAATTCTACGGCCAGTAGAAAATGGCTAGATGTCTGGGAGTCTCGTCTCAACTGCAACCAGAAACTAAATCTGACGAAACGGCGTCAGTGATGTGAAGACCGGTAAAATGTAGAGCTGGGTGGAACCAGCTCGAAACCAGAAAGAGGACAAGCCTCGTTTTGAATTTCGCACATGCGCGGGGCTAGTCTTTTTTTTGTACTTCCGAATAAAATAGCTTTGCCCAGTATAATTTGAATATACCGAGCTGACAGCTTTATAAATCTAAAAAAAACACACAAATCGCCGAAACGGCAAAGACGTAGGTTTAAGCGTGCAGGCTACCATGAGGCACGGAGTCCAAATCTTAGCAAAGGTAGCAAGATTCAACAAATTAACAGAAAAAATGTCACAAGCCATAGTGATGCTAACATATGATACACAGGGCTCTAATGAAGATTTGAGTTAAAAATTCCATGGTAGTGCGACAGAAGCCCCCCCCTCCAAGACGATACGTTGACATTGTAAATAATGAAAAACAAACTTTTGCAGTTACGAATAGCTCAAATAGCCTATAATATTTTTCATTTTCATTTTCATGTAAGAAAACAAAACCAATAGTAACATTGGGGTATAGTCGTAGAATATAAAATATAGATTTTAGTAGTAGTAGAAAGAAAGAAAGGAACAGGTAAAGACGACTGGAATAAGACAGTTTTCCACTGCTGGTTTACAATTATTAGACTGGGTTAATGTCTCGGCGAGCTGATGAAACGTACAAGTTTATGTTATTTAGGGCCTTCAGTAATTAAAAAATCTGATTTTTATAAATATCATCTAGTGAACTTAGATTTGCGAGTTCTGTTTCGCACCGCATTCCCCCCCCCCCACACAAATCTGCCCATTTTAATGTTCTGATTGCGAGAACCGCTTTTGATCCAAACCCAAATTTTCGCCTTTTCCCTTTTTTACTTCACATCTTTCATCTTCCCTTTCATCTTGTCTCAACTTCCCCTTTCTTATCCTGTTTCCCTCTTCTCCGCCTCCCTTCTTAACCCTTTCCTTCTCTCCTCGCCGCTCTTCATTTCTTTCATTCTTGTCCTCTTCTAGAAAACATTCCTTTAAAATTTTTTTTTTTACTCCAGATTCATTTTTCGCCCCAACCATTCTGGGTATGACACAAAACAGCACCCAGTGGTGAGGTATAATTTTGGGAGCTTTGAGGAGTGTGAAGTCACCTCTTAGCTGCCAATTCTCCCAATTCCACTCTGACTCGGAATGGTAGAACCTGCCAGGTACTATGGATTAAATAGAAACTATCGTTTACAGACTATTTGTTTGCAAAAAAAAAAAAAAAAAAAATGTCTACAAAACAAAATAACCTACAAACGAATCGAATACCAAAAATATGTACGGTTTCTACACCAAATTACTCAATGACTGTTAGCATGCCGTAAAGCACTACAACCAGTCAACCATTTTCCGTCACGTTCTCTCTTCTGTATATTTCCTCGATCGGCAAAGTAATACTATTTCGCAAATTTGTCACTTTTATTTTCCAACTCTATTCTTTCTATCGTTTTTATTTTTCTTAATCCATTTTTTATATCCTTTTTTTCTTTCCTGGGGGTGCGTGATCGTCCTAATAGATACCGTCGCGGCCTATCTCTAGGAAAGGCATGAATACGCAATTTCCACCAGCTATTGGTAAAATAGCAACATATGTTCAACTAATCGTCTACTAACTGTGTTTTCTCCATTGTTCTTCCCTCTTTCATTAATTTCTCTTTTCTTTCGACCTTAACCATCACGCTTCTTCTCAACATTATTTTACATTCTACTTTACCTTACCTATTCTCTTACTTCGTCATTTTACTCCCACCTCGAAATCGCCTTTCTTTAACTTCGCTTTTTCCCCGTCTTGTGCTTATGACATCTTCTTGTGGTGAGGCATAGAAATAATCAATACTCAGCGCTGCTATTTTTACACGAGGCATCTTCCATCGATGTTGTTTTCCAGCGCAGTTTCTTTGTTGTGATTCGCACACGACCATGGAACGAAGCCCACCCGTCTGTTCATATTGGTACGCACACACACACACACACACACACACACACACACACACACACACACACACACACACACACACACAGAGGCAGCAAGGAGAAGAAGAAAGGAGGTAGAGAAGAAGGAGAAGGAGGTGAAGGAAGAGACAAAGAAGTTGAAAAAGGAGGAGAGGAGAAAAAGGAGAAAGAGGAGAAGAAGAAGAGGGAGAGAAGGGCGAAGAAGAAGGAGAAAGAGAAAAAGGAGAGGAATATAAGACGAAGAAGAAAAATAATAATAAGAGGATGAATAAGAATGACAAGAAGAAAGAAGACAAGGAGAAGAAAAAAAGAAGAAGGCAGCGGGAAAGAAAAAAAGAATGGAGAAGAAAAAGGAGCAGAAGGAGAAGAAGTAGAAGAAAAAAGAAAGAGAAGAGGAAGCAGATAATTAAGAAGAAGAAGAAGAAGAAGAGCGAAAAAGAAAGAGAAGTAGATTAAGAAGAAGAAGAAGAAGAAGAAGAACAACAACAACAACAAATAACAGAACGTAATATACTTGCGTGGTATACACAAGGCATACAAAAAATAATACGCTCACAAATCAATCCATGACACCCCATTTTTTTCCGTAACTATCTCCATTTTTCAAATCGGGGTTTTGTAGGAAAAAGGAAAACTTATCCGAGAGTAGGATATAAATAGTGATTGGAAAAATCTTATGTGAAAAAAGCTTTATTTAATTAATGTGACGTTTCAGTAGAAATGTATTCCCTCTTCAGAAACGCAAAACCAACAAAAGAACGCTTTGATTTATTGGGAAATAGCATTACAAATAAATAAGGATACAATTAATGGGAGTCAGAGAAAAAGAAAAGAAAAGAGTAAAAGAGAAACAAGAAAAGAAAGGAAAAAATAGAAAATAACAGGTATGTTCAGATTTTAAAGAAGAGAAGTTGAGTTGGTCATTTCTGTTTTCTTTAACAGGTCGTGAAAAGAGGTCAGACAAATGGATAAACTGTTGCAAGGTATCGCGTGTCAAATGTGAAATGAAAGTAGGAACTGGTGCTCTGTGGATGCTATTAAACTACACTATCGACATAAGTTCGCTACCAAAGGTTTTGGGCATCATGGCGAACCGATTGATATCAATTCAAAATGTCTTTTGAGTTAGCATAAATATGTTCGCCATGATGAAGGAATCTTTCAATAAGATCCCTGAAACCCTGGGCAGCAAACTTATGCCAATAATGTAAATAAATGAATTTTGATCTTTTAGTTAATTGACTCTATCTCAGCATGTTTGCAAAATACAATGGTATTTTCATAATAAAATATTAGAAATTGTATAAAAATTAAGAGGTTGATGTAATTTGCTTGAAGCACTGTGTGTAGTATATATATATATATATATATATATATATATATATATATATATATATATATATATAAAGTACATGTATTATTTTTGTTATCTAGATGTTAATCCGAGGATATATCGGATTAACATCCTAATATGTTATTATTTCTTTCTCTGTTAACTCAGCCCTTCTTCGTTTCTAAGGAAGAAGACGGCCTATTCTCGCCAAATCACGCTGTCAGAGGGTCCGGCCAATCAAAGACCAACAAATCATGCTTGACCACGCGAGATTTTGAGTGATATAAAAGAAAGAACGCACTTCCTCCTTCCTCTTTTTTTCCCTTTTCCAGCAAGTAACACGGTCCTGTCAACGAAGTTTTTCTCTCCCTACGACCAGCGATTAAGACGATCCCATCAACAGACTAAAAAGGCATGGGGCAAGAAAACACTGCCTGCTACTGTCTTACAGTTACTACACGCCGTCTCCCCTTTCCTCCTCACCGGACACAGGACAAATAGTAAGCTTAAACTCTTTCTTTCTTTTCTCTGTTTTAAGTACCTTTCAACACAAATTCTTACCATTTTGTACACTCCAAAAAAAAAAAAAAGGATAGAGAGACGGCTCATTTTCTCTAATATACGCGCACACCAAAACACGTGTACTTTCCAAGAACAAACTTTAAAAGAGACATTTTATACAAACAGTAAAAGGGACATTTTCCTGTACACAAAACTCAGACTTTCATTGAGGAATTTATACAATTTAAATGAACCACGTTAAATAAATTGTTATGTTTATATGAATTTTGAGTGCTGGCTTTCTTACTTTTTGTGCTGGTTACTGGCGTATTTTTACTCGTTTTTTCATGTTTAACGTTTAGAATTCGTTAGTACTCCCACAAATTTGGTGACCCCACTGAACATTTTATTCATTAGAATTCCAGTAACTCAAACAACAATAGCTTCAAACGAACCGACAGAATGTACGTTGACTGTTAACCTGCCTACATACAATCCTACAGATGTGCAAACATTGTTTTCCCAGCTAAATGCAATATTCACGGCGAAAACAATAACTTCACAAAATTCAAAATACGTATATGTAGTAGAAAAGCTACCTGCAGACGTAGCCACAGAAGTCGTCGATCTTTTGGACCACATGCCAGTGGAAAAACCCTACGACATTTTGAAGGATGTCATAATAAGGAGGACCGGAAAGTCAGACGAAAGACGACTCCATGATCTATTTAACAATTTAAATTTAGGCGACATGAAACCATCTCAACTTTTGAGGAAGATGCGGACATTGTTAGGGACAAATTCAATGTCCGATACAGTATTAAAAAAGTTATGGACGGATAAACTCCATATTCATACAACGCAAATTCTGGCATCACTCCCGGACGACCTGAGTTTAGACAAGCTAGCAGATATAACTGATAAAATTCATGAGAGCAAAAGCCCTAACCAAGAAAAAATGTCTATGCATCTTCAACGCCAACATTTCAAACAGGCACATCCGACATCGTAGCAAGGCTGGAGAAAAACATAACAGAATTAACACTCAAGGTACAGAGTCTCATCAACAACCAGAACCATCAATTTTACCGGCATCGGGGACGTTTCTGAGACAATTCATATTCTCCACATAGGAATAGCCGGAGACGTTCAAATTCTTTCTCCAGAGAGAGACACACAGGCAATACCTGCTGGTATCATTTAAGATTTGGAAAAAAGCCCGGAAATGTATAAAACCATGCTACTTCGATGTGGAACAGACACAGGCGGGAAACGGACCTCCCAGCAGCAAGTAAAGACGACATTAACTGCTGGAATAAAAAACAAATGAGTCGTCTATTTTACATCCGGGATAGCAATACTGGATATCTTTTTTTAGTCGACACTGGCGCACAAATCAGTGTAATACCACCAGAACCCAACACCAAGTCTATACCATCAGCATACACTTTACAAGCAGAAAACGGATCCAAAATCCAAACTTTTGGAGAAATATCACTGACACTGAATTTGGGACTGCGACGACCATTCTCATGGATTTTTACACAAGCCCAAGTAAAACACCCATTATTGGGGCAGACTTTCTATCACATTTTCGTTTGTCAGTGGATATGTCTACACACTGCCTCATCGACAGCGAAACACAGTTGTCGATGAAAGGAATAACCTCAGTGTACACATCAACGGGAATCAGCTCTGCTTTACCAACCAACAGTGGTTTACAGAAATTAAAAAAAAAATTCCCATCAATAACAACTCCTTTAAAGCACACCGATGAAATTCGCCATTCTGCTAAACACCATATAAAAACTACGGGACAACCGATCCATGCATCTCCACGCAGATTACGCCCGGATAAGTGTAAAATAGCAAAAAACGAATTTCAACACATGCTCAAATTAGGCATCATCCGCCCTTCAAGTAGCCCATACTCCTCGCCACTACACATGGTACCAAAACCAGATTCAGGGGCTTGGCGGCCCTATGGAGACTTTCGAAACCTAAATGCCAAAACAGTTCCTGACAGATATCCAATTCCCCATATTCACGATTTTGCCATAGGTCTGCAAGGAACTAAGATTTTTTCAAAACTTGATTTGGTCAAGGCATATTACCAAATTCCAGTAGCAGAAGAAGACATAGAAAAAACAGCAATAACTACTCCTTTTGGCCGACATGAATTTACAAGAATGCCTTTTGGATTATGCAACGCAGCTCAAAGTTTTCAGAGACTGATAGACGAGGTTTTGAGAGGATTACCATTTGCCTTTGCGTACATCGATGACGTACTAATCGGTAGTCGAAATATTCAAGAACATCACAAACATCTGGAACAGGTTTTTGAGAGACTGGCACATTTTGGTTTAAAAATCAACGTAAGCAAATGTGTTTTCACAGTCCCCCAACTGATATTCTTGGGTCTCGTAATCGATGAACGAGGTATTGCGCCCGTGCCAGAAAAAGTGGCAGCAATCCAGCAATTTCCTTAACCAACATCATTGCGACAATTGAGAAGATACCTTGGTCTGCTAAATTACTACCGCAGATTCATTCCAGGTTGTGCAAACATTTTAACTCCTCTCACAAATTTGCTGCGCAAACAAAAAAAGAAAAATGCAACGATTACAGTAGAAGGGGAAGCACTGATCGCATTCAACAACTCAAAGAAAGCACTGGCAGATTTCACAAAACTGTCTTACATCCATGATGAAGATAATTCAGTACTAACACTGACTACAGACGCTTCTTCATTTTCGATAGGATCAGTTCTACACCAAACTCAAAACGGTATAGAAAAACCCATCTCTTTCTTCTCGGTGAAACTAAATAATGCACAACAAAAATACAGCGCTTTCTCGAGAGAATTACTTGCGATCTATCTGTCAATAAAACATTTCCGGCATCTTCTCGAGGGTCGAGACTTTACTGTTTTCACAGACCACAAACCCCTCACATATGCCTTACACACAAATATGGACAAATATACGCTCAGAGATACCCGACAACTGGACTACATATCCCAATTTACATCGGATATTCGTTACACCAAGGGCACAGACGATATTGTAGCGGATACCTTGTCACGCTCTACAATTCACGCCATAAATTCTGAAGCTCTTAACTTCGAGTTAATCGCAGATGAACAGAAAAATGACGAAACATTAGACAAGGTAAAAAAGGACACTTAGAATTAAAGGCACATCCAATCCCTTTTGGAACTAAGACATTCCTATGCGACACAAGTGCAGGTTATTCCAGGCCTTATATACCACCTTCACTCAGAAAAAAAGTTTTTGAACATTTCCATAACTTGTCACACCCAGGCCGACGAGCTACTATCAAATTAATTAGTAATCGTTTTGTCTGGCCTAAAATGCATAGAGACATAAGGGATTGGACTAAAGTGTGTTTAAAATGTCAAACTAGCAAGGTGGGTAGACATACAAAATCTCCACCTGGCCAATTTATCCACCCAGATGGTAGATTCACCAACTTACATATCGACATAGTTGGACCACTGCCAGAAGCAAATGGCCATGCATACTTATTAACAATCATCGACAGATTACCAGATGGCCTGTCATAACTCCTTTACGAGATACATCTGCGCAATCCGTCGCGAAAGCAATATTGCATGATTGGATAACTAATTTCGGTTGTCCATCAGTATTAACGACTGATCGTGGCGCTCAATTTAAATCAACACTCTTCGATGAATTTACAAACCTTTTGGGAGGTAAACACATAACCACGACGGCTTATCACCCTTGTGCCAACGGAATGGTCGAGCGTTTCCATCGACAATTAAAGGCAGCTCTGACAGCCAACAACCATTCCGGAACATGGTTAGAAAACATTCCTCTAGTTTTGTTGTCTATCAGGAATGTGATAAAACAGGACTTAGGATGCACATCATCCGAAATGGTTTTCGGGACATCATTGACATTGCCCGGCCAGTTCTACGAAAAAAACGAATCATTTTCAACCATCTACAAACTTTGTCCAGAACTTAAAACAAAGAATGAATGATTTAATTTTCACGCCTACAAGGACACAAACAAAAGAAATTTACACCCCAAAGGACCTCCACAACTGCGAATATGTTTTCGTACGCATTGATGCAGTAAAGAAACCTCTTTGTGCTACATATTCAGGACCTTTCCAAGTGGTGGAGAGATTGTGCATGGCCATTAGTTTCTTCGTCTTCTGGTCAAGATATCAATCATCATCATCATCATCATCATCATCATCATCATCATCATCATCATCATCATCATCATCATTATGATTATGATTATGATTATCATTATTATTATTATTATTATTATTATTATTATTATTATTATTATTTAAAAAAAATTTTTTTACGATTTTTTCAGTTAAAAAACTGTAACAAATTGTTAAAATATTTTGTATATTGTAGAACTGCAGGGATAAATCATTAACTACGAATTATGTGATGATTATAACGGTTATATATGTGTGTAAAAATATGAAGTATTTCATGTTTTGCTATTTCACTTATTTCTGAATTAAATTGTTATTTAATGTTCTAGAGAGAGAGAGAGAGAGAGAGAGAGAGAGAGAGAGAGAGAGAGAGAGAGAGAGAGAGAGAGAGAGCTATGTAGAACAGAGTTGTAAATAATGAGAAGTGCATTCTTCGTTGATCAAACAGTCACGTGCGTTCGGCGCCCGGAAATGCTGCAGCATAAATTGTATGCTTCAATCAATCGGTGTGCAAAAACTAACCATCAGTTTTATAAAGGAGGTTTCACCGTTGCACTGAAAACCCGACATAAAATCCTAACCGAACGACACATTCTCTAACGATGAATGGGACGCAGTTCTCTGAATATGCCTTGTGTCGGAATTGTATTCTTTTCCAGATAAAACCAACATTCATGTAATCCTCAAATAAAAATAAAATAAAAGAAAAGGGTGGGTAGAATTAACAACTAAAATGGTCTTGTTTTAAAATACAGGGTGTCCCAAATATCACTGACACTGACTATCAAATCCTGAAGTCTCATAGCAAATCCAGTCTTTGCACATAATCCTGAGGCTGAAGCTGCTGGACAATCTGAATGCTGTATGAAAACATGTCGATGTCATGTAACATCCTATCTAAGGAGGATCGCGAAACTCTGAACTGTCGGGATTTTCTTCTTATTGATATTGTTGGATCTTCTTCCAGACTTCGTTTCAATTCTTCCTGATTATCTCCAGTTCTTATTGAACGAGACCTTCCGGATCTCGGGAGATCACATACTGCACCTTGTTTTTGAAACGGCCTATTATGGCTTTAATGGCATTTACACTTGGCGCATCTCTAGTGTTAAAATGTTGTCAGTAACATCGCTGGGTTTCTGAATTTGACCCATGTGACTCAAAGTACAATGTGGGTTCGTTCCTCAATGCTGTATTTGCTCATGATAACGTCGGAAGGATAGCCTCAACTACTCTGAAAAAAGAAAAGTAAAATATTTAAAAACAAAGAAGTTATGATTTTTTTCCAAGTGTCAGTGACTTTTGGGACACCTGTAGAAGAAAATAATTTATTTTACATAAAAATCACTAAAGACGAGAACATTTAAACTTGCAATGCGAGTGATAAATATTAAAAAAATGCGTCAAATATAAGGGAAAATGTCATGGCACACAAAAGAATTCCGATAAAAATATTGTCTGTGCAAACAAAAAATATATTCTAAAAATAACAACATAAACACAGTTGTACATGAAAGAGATGCACAAGGAGCAGGTCCTGTTAATTGAGCAAAAATACAAAACGGGTTTGTACTTACAAAAGGTTTTCAACCAAAACGTTAGCAAAGACAGAACAGCTTACACGCAAATGGGTCGATTAAAAAAAAAAAAAAATCTATGCAAAAAAGTGTGTATCTAAAAAGAAAGGATATTAGAGACATACTTTCATTCGGTAGTTTAAAGGCATCAAAACTCCTTTCCTTTCTTCTTCAAATTTGTGAGGTCCTTCTGTGTAGAATGAAATATTTTTCCCAGGAAAAAAAACTTCTGTTCTGCCTGCGACAACTTCAGGTTAAAGTACCGTTTTTCAGAAGGAGATTCAAGGATGAATAAGTATTTCATTCGGTAAACAATTCCTTCATCTGTTCAAATCAGAAAAAATCCCATGAAAAATAATTCAACATTTCAATATTAAATTATTTAAGCTCATAAATGTATAAATTTTCGAATTAACTAATTTATTCTGCGAGCAGAGGCGTTGCTAAATTCACACAGGTTTGTCTCGAACGCGTCTCTGATGAAGGTATGAAACTGCCCCAAACGAACCAGGTGCAAACATTCCTTGTTTATTTAGTTGCAACATACGTGTCCTCTCATTCGCAATCTTGTTCCAAGAGAAAGAAATTTGGCGCCTAAACGTCAGACGTCAGTTCTTACAGAGCTAGCATTCTCAGGTTATCCCCCTTTCCATGCAGTTTTGTATAAAAATAAAAATACCAAAACAAGGAATAACCCAGAAATCTTGTGTTTTATAGTTTAGTTTTATTACCTTCAGCTGCTAAGAGAGAGAGAGAGAGAGAGAGAGAGAGAGAGAGAGAGAGAGAGAGAGAGAGAGAGAGAGAGTAATAAAATAAGAGCGGGGGCTTACAACGTACTGTTAGAAAGGGTTAGAATAATAAACAGAAACTTAGTAAGAGATAGGTGACTTGGTGAGTAAATTGTAAATTTCGGGCAATTAGAACAATTAGAACGGATTTAAAAAAAAACATAACTCAATCTCAATACAAACGAATATTTTACTATGTATTTTGTGTTATTTAAATGTATAAGAGAAAATCCTTAGGGAAACACACGTTGATTAACTCATCTTTAGTATAATAATAGATTCAACTATGCTTTCTAAAAAAGTTTTAAAAATACCGGACGGATTTAATAAACAAAATAATGTGTTATAGTTATCTGTATTTATTTTCAAAAGGAGTACGTGGACATGGAAAAAAACGGTTGAGACCAATTTTTTTAAACGAATACAGTTTAACTCTTCTACGATAATAGATACATCTTTACTGTATTTTCGCATTTCGTACATGATTGATTGATGACCTTCAAAAATTATAACTCCCCAAAATACCGGACGGATTTAATATACAAAGCAATGAGTAACAGTTATCTGTCATTAATTTGTTAACAGAAGGTCAGACATATTGTGAGGTGTAGCCATTACTGAACGCTAGATGGTTATTTATGGCCGATGTAACTATCATCCATAAAATTGTTTCTATCTGGAATTATGGACTCCTAGGACTGAGGACATAAGCTTTACCTTTATAAAAAAAAAACATTTATTCAAAAAGAGATACAGGGTGATTCATAAGTCACTAAGCTATTTAATTTTGAAATTCTAAAGTTAAAAAATACGGTAATACAAAACAGAAAGTTTATTCAACAAATTCATTTATGGGAGTTTAAAATTACAGCAAATTTTCAAAATTTCCACCTTCGTTCTGCATGCATAGCTCCATTATTTTTTGCAAGGAATTTACGACTCTTTGTAGCATATTTGATTGATTATAAAATAAATATATATAGAAACAAATATATAAACGAACAAATTTAAAATAACAAATAGCAGTAATTAGAGAGTAAGATAACAATTATCAAAAGTTCATAGTATGTTTGTGCTTCATATGGTAATCATTTTAAATAGCGAAGTGAAGTGACTTATGAATCACCCTGTACTTCTTCAGTACTATATTTTTTCAATGTCAGCTTAGTGCTGCTCTGTTAGTTTTGCATCATTTGAACCCAGTGTTGTCAATGCTAATCGAAGATCATTTTTCTGTAGGCAAGGCCAGTTCGCTTACGAGCGTTGATAGCATGTTAGAAAATGCTTAGATCCATATTTAACAAGAGGAGTTGAAAGAAAATCACTAACATACAAAGTTTTTCCCAGATGAGTAGATATTTATTTTAGTAGTGCAATTACTCTTCATTTACTTTTACTATGTTGTTTGTGCCCTTCCAATCTTTTATGAAACTCCAGGCAGAAGATGGACCCCTGTTAAAGAACTACAAAAAACATATACATTTCTCGGGAGATGCAACTGTTAGCACTCTTTCTTGCCTTGACAGAGTACAAAATCGACTTCGCAACCTAGTGTGGGGTGATCTCTAATCTTCACTACACCCCATTTTTCACAGAAGAGACGTTGCTAGTCTTTCTCTACTCTATTGCTATTTCCATTGGAGGTGCTCAACTGAGCTTCAACTTTTGCTTCCCCTGTAAAACTTTCACAACAAGAATTCGTCTATCACCACCACTGCAAAGAAATTTCCCCTCTTTCTCCGTGTACATAAAAACAAACTGGATTTCCATAGACAGAGTTTCTATCCAAGGACTTCACATCTGTAGAACACAATATCATGGGACTGCTTCCCTGCAGACTACAACATGGCCGTCTTCAAGTCCAATGTCGACAAATGCTTGTCGAGCCGTCCTCTTAAGTAGTCAACATTTGCATATTCCGTCCTTTTTTTCAATCATCTCATGGTAGTGTTCGTATCCCAACGGAAAATCTCATTAACCATTATCCTCGAGTGGCTTTTGGCCTTGGTAAGTGGTGACTCATTAGCATAAAGAATCTATTTTTCTTAAAAGTCTTCTCTTTTCGGTTAACGTTTCAGTCCACTGAGACATCTGAAAATCTATTACAAAATACACATAAAAGAGACATTTGGCACTGGATCTTTGTGTTTTTTCAGATGACTTACTAGACCAGTCCTGGAGCGACACACTCTTTCATATGAACCATATGAAGCTTTCCATATGTTATATGTCTACGGACTCAAATGTACCCTTTCTAAAATCCCGTTTAATTTGTTAGGGTTTTTGGTAATAGAGACGAGAACTTACCGAGTTTAAAGCGACCGCGATCTTTGGCTTGTCGCGCGGCCATTTACAATAGGGAAGAGTCGGATGCTCAGAGTTGTGGCGTTTAGTGGTTGTTGGTAATATACATGCGTGGAGACAGACCCTTTTTAAAAGATGAGATGCGACGACAGTGTGGCAGACGGAAAAGACGTGGTGGATATGAGCAGACGAGAAAGAGATTCATGCAGTTGGAAGAACTTGTGTTAGTGTTTTCCTGATGTTGTCTGAACAAGAGTTTCTCCCAAATTTATGACCGTTGTGGAGACCTTATTGTACTAAAAAGGATTTTTATTCGGGTTCGTAGAGGGGTTAATCCGGTTAAACTCAAATTCGTTCACACCGGCTGATGATGGCTACCCAGAAACTAATTTGTTTCAGTTATTCATTGTTATGGTAGTTTTCTTTAAAGTGCCCCTGAAACATTCCTTAAACCTCAATTTGGGTTTGCACAGACAACGTTTGCCAGTTGAGACTTTCCCATAAATAGTTGTTTGAGATGAAGTGATCATGCATGAAAAGTAAAATCTATAATAGTGTGGTGAATAATGAGCAATCAACAATTCCCCCGCTATCCAACCATCATAGTGTCGTTTTCAAAGCAACTGATAAGGCTGAACTACTTGCCCAGCGGTTCGCCTTGAACCTCACCTTATACCCAACACACGATTCCATCACAATTTTCCCATTGTGGACAAAGCCAGACTTGATGATTTGATCATTACCCCTTCCCATGTCCAAGATATCATAAAAAACATTGACACCTCCAAAGTATATGGGCCTCATCTTATCCATGCTATAGTACTAAAGAAATATTCTGCTGAGTTGGCCAACGCCCCCCCCCTCGAAACTTTACAACAAATGCCTTGCCGAATCTTGCTTCATTGATGGAAGATTGCCTCTGTGGTACCAGTGTTCGAGAATTCTGGTGAAAGAACTGACCCGCAAAATTATTGCTCCATAAGTCTGCTCACGCTCTTCGCTAAAATCTTTGAGTCACTGATTAGTCTAATCATAGTCCACAACCTCGTTAATGCTACACTTTTTTTCTGACCATCAGTATGAATTAAAGCAAGCCTGTTCTACTACTGATATCAAAACGGTCATCTCTGAACACATATACCATACTGGACAAGGCCTTCTCAAGAAAATTAATTCGTACACTATTACTGGATGAATATTTAATATAAGATCTTTTCTAGTCAAAAGAAAAATCCAGGTCGTCCTTGATGACTGTACATATAAACAGCGTCACATTAATGCGAGTGTACCCCAGAGGTCGATACTTGGACTTTGATTATTCATGATATTCATAAAGGACCTTCCTGATGGAATCGTGTTCGAGATGGGTATATTTGCTGATGGCACAACGCTCTATTCTCAACATATGGTTAAAACGAACGCGCACATATCCCAGGCAATGGCCGAATCGTTAAACAAAGATTCACAGTCTGTAGTAGAATGGGGCCATACATGGATGGTAACATTTAATGCTACTAAGACAAAGCTCCTTTCCTTTAATAATTATAAGAAACTTTTCGAACCACCGTCCACAATGGCTAATAGCACCCTACATGAGAGTCGATCATTAAAACTCCTCGGGCTAACATTCACAGGTAACATGAATTGGAACAAATACATAGAAGACATTGGCAAGGCTGCTGCAAGGAAAATGGGCTCCGTCTACTGTGCTAGAAAACTTCTTACACTTGCCAGTATCCTATATCTCTACAAATCCACCATTCGACCATGCATGGAGTATTGTTTTCACATCTGGATTGGTGCACTAGCCACTAGTTTTTCCCTCTTAGACAGGGTTAAAAAAGAGTCTTTAATCTAATGTCCCGCACTGTCTACGAAGCACTATCCCCTGCCTTATTACCGCAATGTTGCATCCCTGTGCTTGTTTTACAAGTAATAGAATGTGCTCTGATGAACTTGCTGCTCTGGTGCCCCCTCGATATAAATACTCCCGACCAACCCGACAATCACCTAAATCCCACCCTTCATCGTTGAAGTCCCACGATGCCGGAACGCTTTCTACTCTAATAGCTTATTTCCTAGAACTGGTAGTATTTGAAATTCCCTCTCAGCTCCCTGTTTTCTCGACTGCACCAATGTGCAAAAATTTAAATGTAATGTCTACAAACATCTCGCTGCACAACTCATCACTTAGGATGCCCCTATGGGTATGGTCCAATTTCACAGTAGCCTCTTACGTCTCAGTTGCAATGTGCCTTGTTTGCGGTGAATTAAAGTAAAAAAACAAACAAACGAACAAACAAACTCGGCGACCAGACTAGCGTAGACAAGATGAAGGATCATACTTTCAGTATTAGGCAGGTGAATTCTTTCAGCATTATGGTGTCTAATGTAAAGCACACCCACTCTCTCGTTAAGATCCTGCGAAGGCAATTCTGATGGAATCTCTCAAACAACATAGTTTCTACAGGCGTAGAAAAAAGGAAGCAGTGGCATACAGATGGGGGACGACGAGGCGGTGAACCCAAATATCCACATTAGAGGAGGGCATCCAATTCAAACTATCTCCCTTTCTCATAATATTTCTTAGTACTAGGACTTATACTTGAGTGATTGGGCCATACAATCTAGGAGTTAGCCCTGGACATCACCGAGGCAAGTGAAGAAAGAACGCTATCACGGTATACACCCAGTTTGGTTGTGATCGTAAGGCCACGTTGACTCCAAACTTTTCCTGGAGAAAACAAACTATTTGGTTGTTTTCTCCAACCCGATGGAAATTTCCCTATCCAAGTAATTGTCTTGAGAGAGTATTCTCGCAAGATAGACAAAACGATTGAAAACCCTAAGACACTGACCATACATGTATTTTCCAGGCTTGTACATGGAAAATGTATTTTTTATTCTGATGATCAAATCAAAATTTTATTGAATGGATCTTATATGTTGTCGATTAGCATTTTCACCTGTTAAATGATTTTCCATTCGGAAAAATAGAATAGTTGTCGTATGTCAATTGTAACTAACAATTGTGTTGTTAAGAATGCAATTCCCCAATGGATATGTAAATTGGCAGACGATAATAATTTTGTTCACAAATAATATAATTCTATTATTATTTTGTTATAATTAGGTTAGACATTGTACATTTTTGAAATACATTATTAACTTAACTAATACATTTTTGTTGTTGGTTCTGTAATTGATAACTATTGTTTATAATATTTCTAATTGCCTGCCCATCTGTATATAATTTAATATTTTTTATTATATTAAAATAAATACGTATTCCATTTAACTTTGTAACGGGAAACATTTTATTAGTGTTATAGCCATATGACCTAATATTGGGCTTAATTTAACATTTTCATTATATTTAAAAGAAATAGACACATTTTTATTAGTATTATGCCCATATTTCTAAGTATCAGACTTAATTCAATGTTTAAAATATTTTTTTTTTACATATGATTTTTCATCCAAATTTCTAACAATTTTATTACTGTTATGGCTTCATTACTAAGTTTTGAGCTTAATATTTTCCATATATTTAAAAAAATTCGATTTTCCATTCAAGTTTCTAATACGACACACTTAAGTAGTGGTATGGCGTTATTACTTCCTATCAATCTTAATTTAATATATGTATTATATTTTGTAAAATAAATTTTCATTCTGCACATTTTTTTTTTACTATTATAGCCTTACAGCTAAGTATTGAGCTTCATTCAAGATTTTCCTTATATTTTTAAAAAATCTGATTTTTCATTCAACTTTCCAACATGACATCCTTAATAAATGTAATGCCATTATTACTACATATCGGGCCTAATTTAATGTTTTCATTATATTACAAAAGTAGATCTTTCATTCAAATTTCTAACAGGATGCATTTTTATGAATGTTATGGTCTTTTTATGATAACAAAGTGTTTTACATCCGACCCTCGATTGCTTCTATCCTCTCAACCACTTTTGATTGCACTCATCCAAAAGCTGTAAATTTCCCCATCATCCTCATTCAACGATTAACCCCCGATATTTCCAATCGCACACACAAGAACTCACCCTAAGTGCTTATTATCCACACACACAAACACTCACCCTCTATCACCACTCACCATCTATCTAATTAACGACTCACCATAGATTGCTTTGTCCCACTCTATTCACCCTCTTCCTCACCAATCGTAGAATACCTCTACTGCGATGGCGTATCTCTGTTTTGCAACTTGTATATTTAGCATCGGTACCAAATGTAGAAACGAGAAGTACGAATAAATGTTATTTCATGCTATTCAACTGACGGCAGCACATTTTCGGAACACAATACTTTATTGAAGTCTGTATATTGAAATACTTATAAAGCCAGCAAGAATGCATCAAGGTAATAAAAATCAATCTCAGATATTGACCCATTTATTCACAATCAAAGCTATTTTTCACCTTCAATGAGTTCTACTCTTACGTCTTACAGAAACATGTTTTACTTTCAAAGGTTTTAGTCGTTCTTTCTTGAATATTCTTTCGTTCGGTAAACATGGAACTTGCATGACAGAATTCAGTCTGACAGAAAAGGAAGGGAGCCACAATTGTAAGCCATGCTTTACGGTAAGAGACATTAAAAATGTTTTGTTTCATTTCTTCATTTTCCATAAAGATTATTTTAAATTGTATGCATCAAGTTTACCTTTCATGTGTCTATTGACAATATAAACAGACGCACGTTCGTAGTATTTGCTTGGTTTAACAAACACATTGCTGTATCAATACTGAACGACACGTTTAGAACAGCTGTTTAACACACTCTGTGATAGATTTTGTTTTCGTCGGTCGGTCGGTCTGTCTGTCACGTTTAAGCTTGAAATAGCATGCTCATCGCTAAAAGCGCAGATTGAATGGACGCATTGTAAGAAGATCTGCGCTTGTTTGTTTTGGTTTTGTTTCAAAAGTAAACCCGACACTTTAACTAGCTTAAAAGTCACACTTGCGCAGAATCAAAAGCTCGCGCATTCGGCTCATATAACTAATACTTTAGACCAATGTTTCTCAACTGGGATTTTCTGGAATCCTAAGATTACGCAAGAAATCCCTAATGATACCGCAAAAATACAAACGAGATAAGCTAATGCACTTGTGACTTTTTATTTAATTTCATATACGAAATATTACTAATTAACACCTGTAATATTTTAATTTGTCTACTTTAAAGCAATTGAAAACGTATGAAGATATTTCCGAGATGAAGTTGCTTTGTAACTGACATTGTGTAATAAATTGAAATGCGCCCAGGCCAATCTAGAGAATGAATAGCTCATGGGAAGTTGGAGGTTACAGAAGGTCAAGAATGCAGGATCAGACAGAAGGTGAATGACGAATACATACAAGTGTGAAAAAACTAAGATGGGTTGTGGGCAAATGTAGGAAAATACATAAAATAAAAGGAAGCGAGCAGACGAATACAGCAGGGTAAACACTCTAATACCAGACATGATTCTTAATTATTGTAATATAGACATAATCATATCTAACCTAGTATGTTATTAAAAAATATAACAATCATTGGGAATATATTTAGTGATGTCTGTACGGCGCCAGTGTGAAATCGCCTTCATTAGTCAGTGCCCACTCAACGGACGGGACATGTACATGTGAAATCGCCTCCACTGCATTGACGCTACAGTGTTCCGTTAAAAGTCGAATTGGAGCTAGAATATTGCACTCGCAGAAAATGATAAAAATGCACATAAATCACGTTGTAACTTAGCTTAAATATAAGACAAAACCATATAATAAAATGTATTTATTACCCCATGCGTGTCGTAAATTACATTATTACCTCCCTTGGATGAATTCCTATATAGTTTCACTGCCGATAGACGGAGAACTATATCGTTTCCGTTTCTTCCTACTCGGTGGCTAAGATCAAAGTGTAGTATCTGTTCCGATGGATACTGCACCCCGTAGACTGGTATTGTCTTGGCCTTCGGGGCTTGATTTACGCCGGTCTATGGGTCTGCCCTGTGCAGTTCTAGGAGGTCCACCCTCCCAGGCTTCGCCTCCCCTCTTTGGGGAGGAGTAAGTTTATTGCTTACTGCCTGAGGCGCCGCTACCGGGGAATGCCGACGGGGCTGCCCAGGCAATTTTTAAACTCCACTTTCCCGACCCGACCTTGGGTCACATCTTACTTGTGGGAGTAAGATAAAAACTGGCCATGTGCCTAACTCCTGGAGAGGAGTAAATCAATACTCGGACGATTGTTGTAAAGCTGGTATTTAGTTTTTAGATTAACGGATATCTAGTCTATCGTTACTTTCTACGTTTACCTTAGCACAATTTTAATCTAAAACACAAATACCATCTTTACAACAATCGTCCGAAGAGTGGACCATATAGTTGTCCGCTTAACGACAGAGAAACTAACTAAAGATTTAATCCAAGGGGAGGTAATAATGTAATTTACAACATCTTCTCCTTCAATAAGGTGGACTTATTATTGTTTTCTTTAGTAACAAAATCTCTGTATTTTTTTCAGCGAAATAGGCATCGGCGTAAAACATTATGTGAAAGAAAATAAAAAATAAATACACTAATTTCAACATTAATTACAAAATAAAAAAAGTAAGCAATGACTTGTAGATTCTTGGTTTAAACAATAAGTCAACTCTTGTTGATTTATCTTGTGCTGCACGATAACTTGCAAATTTGTCATTATTTTACACAATGTATATTCATTTATATATAGTTATGTCTCCATTTTTACAGCTCCTCTTGTCGCTATTTTAAAAACATTTGTTTTAGACTCCGCTTACCTAATGTTGTCAAACCCCCTGCTTGTTTTACGACCCCAAAATGGCTTGTATTTGTCTGTCGCAAATACCCACGAGTAACATTTTTAACTAACTTTTTTTTCCATGAAATCAACACGTCCCATTCATTATTTGTAATTTCTTTCATATTAGCGACGGTCGTGGTAAACTGGATGATTGGACCAGCGCCCATTCGTCCCGCCCCCGCTACACCTATATGAGTATTGGGTAAAAAGATTATTAGAAAGACAACAGAAGGTAAATGAAAACTCCAATTTCAGCATTAATAAAGAATAAAAAATCTCATCCGAAAACTCTCAATATTGTCCATTCACAGCATTTTAAAACCATTTTCTATCTTTATTTACTAATGCATCATCACTTATCAAAGCTAAAAGCTACTCAAGGACAAGGGACAATGAGATGGAGGGTTCATAACTTGAATGGTGAAGAATATTTTGAGAGGATTGAAAATGATGAATGAAACGAAAATAAATTGATTACTTGAGAACGTGCTAAGTATTTGTTGATATTGGATTGTAAGACGATAAAGGAAGCAGTCCTATGGTAACGTGTCCCATGATTACGAAATCGGTTAATATTATTTGAAACAGCTATTTCCACGAGGTACATTCTTGACATGCCTCAAGCATTTTTACTAGTAATTAATTACTTTGTCGGTAAAAATAACGCCGACCTTTATTTAGTGTTAGCGATAAAATGAATGGTTCTCGTTGACATATAAAAACATATCCATAATTGTTATGTACGTTTAAAATATTAATAAAATTAGTTAGATCATCTCGAATTCTGTATTCTACAGTGTTGTGGTGCCTAATTTTTCTAACCTTTTTTTAACTTGCTCATACCCTTCTTTAAAGAGTTACGTTTGAAGTAAGGAGAATTAGGAACGAAATAACATGCATCGTGATTTACATTTATTATGTAGTAAAAAATCATGGCATCAGATTTTTTGTGTAAGTTCAACGTGTGTGAATGCACATTCAGTTATGTTGTTTTCATCCTTCTGAAGCAGTTATGTTAGTATGTTGTTTACAAGTTCACTGTTGTCTTTAGAATCCTGCTGCGTCGGATGCGGTCTTTAGCATTCAGTTGTGTCAACGCTCTGGTGTCAGCTGAAAAAAAACTTCTACTTAGTCAATAATCTCTTTCTTTTATCTAAACAGACTTGTTTTGATAAATCACGCGGGAAACGTTATGATTGGTTAATCAACATTATTTTACTTTTAATTGCGATCTGGTCATGTGACCTCGTTTTGTTGACTTAGTTGTAAACATCCTTATTATTCCTTGAGTTGGGCATTTTAGAAGGGAAAGGAAAGAAAGGAAGGAAGGAAATAATACAAAAGGAAAGAGTGAAGATAGACGAGTAGAGAAGGAAAGTCACTGGCTTAACATACCAGTAACAAAGCTTGCTCTTCCTCATCTTGTCAAGCATATTACATGTTCAATAATCCGCATAAACTTTCACGATACCGCTTAGATAGCTAGAAAACCTTCCAGTTTCTATGACAAGCTTCTGGTGCCAATAATTGACAACAGTATTCAAGTTGGTGTCTTATTTGCACGACATAACATGACATACGAGTTTCTAGATATGATGTTTTGCCACAACCAATGCGATATTGAACTTTGTTTTTTGCTATTGAAGAATATATATTGTCATTATGTAAATACTTCCTTCCAGATTTGATCCCCAAAATGAGTAAACCTGTTTAGGATTTGCTTTTTCTATGTGTAATATTTTGCATTTCTAACATTACATTTCAACAACCAATTATATTCTCACATTAAAAAAGTTGAGGTCTTTTTCATGAGGATTTGCAATCAATTTAACATAATCAGCAAACATTTCGATATTAGTTTTTTATGTTTGGCGGGAGATCATTTGTAAAAGTATAGATATGAAAGTGGACGGAAAATGAAACGTAACTTTATGATCACTAATTCGGGTTGAGGTTAGGGGTTCGCTTCCAATGTATTTCCGAACCTTCAAGTAATAAATTACCGTCTGCCAACTTCTAATGCATTGTAATTTATTTTTTTTCGGTCGTCCTCTCGTCCCTTTTCTCCAGGAGCTTTTATCTTGAATCCCATATTAGCGACGGTGTTGTCGTTTGGGAACAGTCCACATTTTCGTACCAGCACAGACGACTTCCCCATATCTTGTCTGCGAGCGGCGTAACATCGAAACGGTGGAGAATATCGACATTCAGGATATGGTTGAGTCTGGTGAGACCGAAAGTCCAACGCAACATCTTCGCCTCTATGACCGATAATCTTTTTTTTGCTTCCGTCGTCGACGGCCAGCACTCAGAATCACACAAAGCAGCCGTCAGAAATGTTAATCTAATGAGGTAAAATCTGAAAAAGAAATAAAGTCACAATGTACCAATTTAAAAGATAATAAAATGTAGAGCCACTTTATCTTACTGATAAAAACCTAAATTCCTACGACACAATTAAAATATTATAAAAATTTATGCATTAATATACCTTTTTAGTCATTGTTACGTCTGTATAACGCAATAAAATAATAACAAATAAAAGTTTTCACGGATTAATATATATATATATATATATATATATTACTTTAATTAACTCCAAACAAAGCATATTGCCAGAGAGACGTAAAGGGTTACTGTGGTTAGCGGCAAGATTTATAGGAGGCACCCTAAGTAGGGAGTTGTGCTGCAAAATGTTTGTTCACATTACATTTGCATTTCTGCATGTTGGTACAGTTGGGGAAACAGGAGTTAGAGAGGGAATTCCAAAGGCAAGCAGTAGTCGGGTTTGTCAAGGATATTTGTGCAGAGGGAGTACAGGTGCAGTAAGTTCATAGAAGCACATTCCGTGGAAGTACTTGTAAAACAATCACAGGAATGTAACATTGGCGCGATGCAACAAGGGCTAGAGCTTGGTAGACAGTGCAGGACCTATTAAGCTAGAGACTCTTATTTGTACCCTGTTCGAGAAGTAGCGACAAGTGGTTGGTGCACTAGCCGAGATGTGGCAACACTACGCTATGCAGGGGCGAATAGTGGCTTTATAGAGATATAGGATACTCGCAAGTGTGAGAAGTTTACTAGCCCAGTAGAGGGAGCGCATATTCTTTGCAGCAGTCGTGACAGTATTTTCTATGTATTTATTAATATTAAGACCGAGCAGTTTGAACGTTCGGCCACCAGGAAGGGTGCTATGGCAATCGGTGGTTGGAAAGGTTTCTCATAATTGTTAAAAGATAAGAGCTTTGTCTTAGTATCATTAAATGTTGCCATCCGTTTCTGGACTCATTTTACTACAGACTAGAGGTCATTATCTAAGGATTTGCCCATTGTCTTGGATATGTGTGTTTGATTTGTTGGCATGTCGAGAATAAAGCGTCGTATCATCAGAAAATATACCCATCTCGGACACGATTGCATCAAGGGATGTCGTTTATGCAAATCAGGAATGATAAAGGTCCAAGTATCGATTCCTGGGGCACAACACATTAATGTGATGCTGTTTGGATGTACAGTCATCGAGGATGATCTGGATCTTTGTTTTAGCTAAGAAAGATCTGATTATATCAAATATTCGTCCAGTAATACCGTACAAATGAATTTTCCTGAGAACACATTTATGCTAGACCTTATCAAACTCCTTGGATATATCAAGAGCTACCGTCCTAGCCTCATTTGCTTTATCCACTGTATTGGTATATGCGTTCAAAGATGACCGTTAGTATATCTACAGTAGAACGTGATTGTAAGTGTAAGTCCCTATTGTTTGTTAGAAAGAAGCTTACCATTTTCGAGGTGGTTGACTCTCGCTAGATTGATTAGTGACTCAAAGATTTTAGCGGAAAGCGTTAGCAGACATATGGGGCGATAATTTTGTGGGTCAGTTCTTTCGCCAGAGTTCTTGAAAACTGGTGCAACAGAGGCAATTTTCCAGCTATCAGGTAAGCAAGATTCGGCAAAGAATTTGACTACTAGAGCAGAGATAAGATCTGGTCCATATGCTTTGGAGGTGTCAAGTTTTTTTGAATGATATCTCGAACTTCGGAAGTGGTGATGGTCAGATCCTCTAATGTGGTTTCCGTCTGTAGTGGGAAATTAGAAAAAGAGCGGTTTGAAGCATACTAAGAAACAAAGAAGTAATAAACAACAAACACGGGGTAAAATTTCAAAGACCAATTTAATTTAACTATAAAAATAACAGTAAAACTGTTAAAATGTGTACGTGTGTGTTTGCTTAAATTATAATCATGGCTCGGAGTTATACTGAAGGTACTTAGCTTTGTGTATTCTAAGCAATTAAAGAGTCATGTTCTTTTGTATTTCTCTTTTATTTTCTCTTCTTTTTTAAAATATGATATTAATTCTGAATTTTTTTGATTTCTTTTGGTTTATATTCTCCCCTTCTTGTTTTTCTTTTCCTCCTTACTTAAGTAATAGATGGCCTACTCTTATAATTCCTGGAATCAAGTCTATTGTGAGAATAGTTGTATTGGTATCTTGCCGACCTGTATCACTAGTAAACAGAATTTGGAATAGTTTTAAAATCTTAGAGCCATCTTTTCGATGCCACATTGACGTAATACATTTCATGCATGTTTATTTTCTTCTGTTTAAAACTGAAGAGGTTTTGTTTTCTCCGTTTCTCGAACCAAAGGAATTAAAGTTTATTTGTTAAAATACTTGCATAACAAACATTCTGCCAACACGAATCCACCATGAGATTTATCTAATAAAGAAATTCCCTATCTGGCAGTTAATTTCGTTTAAGGTGTGGTCATATTATATAATATTTGTTCATCTGTATCCCGTATGTGTGTGTGTGTGTGTGTGTGCGAGAGAGAGAGAGAGAGAGAGAGAGAGAGAGAGAGAGAGAGAGAGAGAAAGAGAGAGAGATATTTTAAATCTATGATTTTATGTATGAGATTTTAAGTAGGATTAAATGAATAGGTTACAGTATGCAAACAAAAATATTCACGCTCGGTGGCCAGTGGCAGCATCAACCGACTTATCCTTGGAGGAAAAGACACGGGAAAGGGGTGAAACACACGATAATAGAGATTCGTACTGTCAGGAGAGGAAAGAGAGAAATTCACACGTGTTGATATAAAAGAAATTGAGAAAGTTTAATTTTATTAGTAAAATGATAAAATCATTTTTTTTATGTAATTAACTGTGGAATTTCCACGGACTCTGAAGACCAAGCCTGATCTTCTTTTCTCTTGAATTTCTGCGCCCGCTATAATTTAGAAAAGAAGAAATACGAGAGCGGATATTCATAATACACGACCATTCAATCTGGGCGTATAGCGCTGAAAATATTTCAAAATTCAGTGTAACCGACCAAAGAAAATGCTGTAACAAACTCTCGCGTCATAGACCAAGGAACATGCTCTGTCAAACTTTACCGTAGTAGACAAAAGAAAATAATTTTAACTTTAACGCAACATATCAAAGAAAATTCTATTTAAATTTAAGCATGACAGACCAAATAAAATGTTATTACAAACTTTAACGTAGCAGCTTAAAGAAAATGCTAATACAAATTTTAGCGTAACTGACCAAAGAAATTGCTATTGCAAGCTTAACAAACAAAAGAACATCGCATTTCTTTTATAACTTCAAAGCACATGAGTCAATCAAACCCGACTTTAAGTGACATATTCAGAACTA